>BMAU01000939.1:0-600000 GCA_019973935.1 Trichonephila clavipes
ATCGTTGATGAACTGGATGGAGTGCCTAGGCCTGTCGGCCTCTAACCTCCTATCAGGTAATTTTGAGATGCCTTTGACGAGTTCTACCATTGCCTAGTTTTAGGAATAAATCAGTTTAATAATGAGAAAGTTCTGTAGATTTTAAAAATTTAAGCTACTTGGATGTGAGATTAAAATAACTATTAAAAATTTAACTTTAAAAACAGTGAAAAAATCATTGAAAAATGCGAGAAAAGTGGGCGGAGTTATCCTAGCCAATCCGAGTGCAGCAAAAACTGACTATCAGAAAAGGCGGGAAAGTGATCTTGGGGAAAAATAAATAAAGTAAATAAATTAATTGAAATCTGGATTGACCAAGATGTCTCTTGGTCTTTTTACAGAAAAGTGGGAGAAGTAGGGGGAGATTTCATTAATAGCATTATCTGAGTCGTCTATATTATTGAAAAAGTTGATAGCAAGTTTTCGTATGGTCTGTCGAATAGTTGGTATATTGCAAGCTATTCTTAGATCTTTATTTCGCATATACCAATGAGCATTGCAAATTTGTCTTATTATTAAATTTTGAGCAGTTTCAAGTAAATTTATATTAGTTTTTGCTGCATGTCCCATACAGGGGGAGGCATAGGTAAGTAATGGTTTCATGATCAGAGTGTAGATAAGCAGTTTGTTATGTCTATTCAATTTAGACTTTCTGCAGATAAGGGAGTAAAGTTTACGCGTAGTATTTTTAAATTTATCTCTTATATATGTTATGTGTTGTCGGAAAGTGAGGTTTTTATCAACGATTACACCAAGATACTTGGTGTGTTGAGACCAGGGTATTCTTTGATTTTGTAGAGTAATTTCAGGGGAGGTTTCCTTTTTGAAAGAAAACCACTTCCGTTTTGGAAGAGTTTAAAGCAATCTTCCACACGGAAAACCAGGTCTCCAGGTGTGAGCTAGGTGTTCATTGATATTTTCGACTAGTGTGTCGAGGTTTCTGTGTCTGCTGAGTATGGCTGTATCATCTGCATACATGCATATTATGGTATTAGAATGTTTAATAATATCATTAACGTAGAGGTTAAAAGAGAGTTGGTGCCAGAATTGACCCCTTGGGCCACCCCAGCGTTAATCTTTTTAAGTTGCGAGAAGGTACGATTAATTTTTACAGTGAAGGAGCGATCAGAGATATAGGAATTTAACAGGTAAATAAGAGGGGGCGGGATTTTATAGGTGATTAATTTAAAGAGTAGGCCAGTATGCCATACTCTATCAAAGGCTTTTTGAATATCAAGGAAGACCGCGGCCGTGCATTCATCTTTGTTGTTTCCTTCCTTAATAAATTCAACGACTCTGAGAAGTTGATGTGAGGTGGAGAGACGAGGTCGGAACCCGTGCTGCTCCTCAATCAGGATATTTTCTCTTTCGAGATGGTCGTTGAATCTGGCTAAAATCACTTTTTCAGCCAGTTTACTAAGGACAGGAAGTAGACTTATTGGTCTGTAGGATTCGGCCAAAGCCGAATTTTTATCTGGTTTTAGGATCGGAATAACAACCGCAGTCTTCCAAGGCATAGGAAAGTATCTTAAAGTTAGCATATTATTAATGATGTTAGTAATCTTGAAAATAGTGAGGCGCGGTAATTTTTTAAGCATTTTGTTAGTGATCCCATCTCTCCCCGGACACTTTTTGATTTTAATCTTTTTAATGATCTGAATAATTTCAGATGGGAGAGTGTGGGGGGGATGATATCAGTATTGTTAATATTCGAGTCCATGTATGCATCAACAACGCTGGTGATGATCTCGTCTTTGCGTGGGTTGTGAATGTCATTAAGGTGAAATTGCTTCTCAAGCGAATGAGCAATTACTTCAGTTTTGTTTGTATCGCTGAGCAATACCAGTGGGGCCATTAAGGGCGGAAATCGGAGAGGTTTTTCTTCCTGAAAGCTTTCGCAATTCCCCAAAGGGAATTGTCCTCAGCATTCAGGGTAGAAAGATTATCCTCCCATGCCTGTTGTCTGTAATGATAAATTTTCCTTTTAATAGCATTTTGTAATCTGTTTAATTCTGTTTTATGTTGTGGGTGTCTTGTATGTTGCCAGGTTTTCCTGGCTTTGTTTCGTTCCTTGAATAGCTCTTTTAGCTCACCCTGCACATACGGTTGTTCCGTCTGGTAGAAAGGACGAGAGGCACTTGCGTGCGCATTTAGGATCTCATCAGTGAGGTTGCTGACTTGGGAGTCGATCTCGTGGGTAGAATTTGCAGTCAGGAGAAAAAAGTTATCAGGATTTGCGAGTATTTTAGTGAAGATACTCCAGGTAGTATTTAATTGGGGAGGGGGGATAGCAAAATTGGAAGTTCTTGGAAAGTGAAATCTGACCGGATTATGGTCAGAACTGAGTTCCGGAATGGAATCTGCAGTACAGGGCCAAATTAAATTTTTAATCAGTGCATAGTCTAGAGTGAAAGCGAAGTCCGTTCCATATCTAGTTGGGGTGGGGGGAGCAATTAGATCTAAGTTATTATTAGTTATATATCTTAGTAGATAATTACCTCTGGGGTCGCTGTAATTACAGCCCCAGGAGATGTGCTTAGCATTGTAATCACCGGCTAAAAATGCCGATTTAAAAATATTGAAAATACCGTCGAGGTCGGCTCCCAAGTTTCTGTAATTTGGACCTGGTGGGGCATAGATAGAGGCAACCAAGAAAGGTTCCTGATCTGAAGGGGTGAGCGCAACGAGAGTTGCTTCTACACCTGTAAGGGGGGGACATGAAAATGGGGAATCGATCTTTTAATGAGGATCGCAGTACCGCCCCAACCTCTGGTTGGACCGGTCCTGTCGTTCCTGTAACAAATATAATTCGGAATATTGAAAGAGTATTCTGGTCTCAGATGTGTTTCTTGTATCAAAAATAAATCAGGGGAGTGCTTATCAATGAAATCGCGCATCTCAACAATGCGCGATCTCACTCCGTCAGCGTTCCAGGAGAATATTGAAAGGCCGAAAAAAGAATTAGACATTATTAAGATCTATTGAGGAGATTGAGGTACAGATACCTTTAAGCAGACATTGAAGTTTGTCTGTGGGGTCGGTGCATATTGAAGATTTTTTCATCTCCGAGATAAGGTTAGGAAAAAGATCAAAGATCTTTTTCATTTCAAATATTGCCTCGAGGAAGGAGAAATCTCCGCCCTGGCAATTGATATGGTTAAGAGTTTCCGAGTTAAAACTCTTATTTTTGTTTTTATTTTCTGAGTTGGACGTCGAGGAGTCACTTCCTCGTGCTGCCCTCTGTTGAGAATTTTGTCCAGAAGTAACTTGAGCGAAGCTCAAGCCGGGGGTAATAAAAGCGGAATTTTCCTGGGTGTTATCGTTCCGTTTTTTATTTTCTTTTTGCGATTGACCCTTACCCTTTCTCGGCTTAGGGAAGAGGGGACATTCAGTAGACGAGGCCATGTGGCCTTGAGCGTTGCAATTTATGCACGTCGGGTTAACTATTTTTTTCTTTAATCTCGCACTGGCCGGTCCTGTGGCCACCGCCACATTTAAGACAGCGTTTTCATGCTGCAATTTTGGCTAGCATGGTGGAAAAAATTGCAGTTATAGCACTGCGTTGGTCTAGAATTTTGCGGAAAGGATCGAATTTAATTTGCATGTAGAGACAACTGCGGATTTTGAAAATGTCATCGACATTTTCATCCCGAGTTATCTCTATCATGAAGATGGGGAGAGGGCTTTTGGTTTTAAATTGGCGCAGTTGCGCGACTTTTTCAATTTTGATGCCTTGATCAATAAGATCCTTTATAATATCTTCAGGGTC
Source organism: Trichonephila clavipes (assembly GCA_019973935.1). Classification (NCBI taxonomy): domain Eukaryota; kingdom Metazoa; phylum Arthropoda; class Arachnida; order Araneae; family Nephilidae; genus Trichonephila; species Trichonephila clavipes. The sequence goes on from BMAU01000939.1 coordinate 3,809, forward strand.
AGTGGAGGCCAGGAGACCTTTAATGACCAGTTTGAGTGGTCGATTAGCGGGGGGTCAGTAACGTAGTACTGAACTTGCTTATCAGTGAGGAATTTAGTGATTTCTCTATGATGGTCAGCAGATTCTGCTTGAATCTTAATATAACCTCCAATATGGGTGTTGGTGGCGGTAGGATGGGTCCGATGAATATCTTGAAGGATGAGATTGTACTCTGGAAAGAGTTTCATCATCACGGGTTTAACTTTAGGGGCAGCAGGGGTGACATCCTCGACGTCATCATTTGCAGTGTTGAGTGCTGCAAATTTATTTTTCGTAGAAGTAATTTTGATATTCTCCTTAGGAACGGTATTACTTTTCGCCGTTTTCCGCGGGATTTTAAAATCTTTAACATCCGTTTATTTTCGTTAACTTTAGCCGTTAACTTAGAGGGCCTGATTATAGGCTCGGCTGTTCGTTTTTTATTTTTATTATATTTAAAATTATGAGCGCATAGAGGTACTGGGCAAGGTAAAAACTCAAGCATCTTACCTTCTAGGGCTTTGATCTTATCGTCCAGTCCGGCAGCTTCAGCTTCCAGTAGCTGGGAGGTCTCGTTCGTAGGGCCAGGGATGCTCTTCTCAATGTTCAGCATATTTTTGATATAGTCCTTTCGTGCAGTATAAATTTTTATCTGCTTGTCTATGCTTTTTAAATTGTTGCATTTCTGCTCATCAGTGATGTTTTGAGGATCAAATTCCTCCATTATAACGCTTTGATCGTCGGATAAGTTTTCCATTGCGTCCTACTCCTTTGAGTGACAATACAAATTCGAAATAAAACTTTTTCTTTATTTCTTGAAGAATGCTTCGTTAGTTGAGACTTGAGTATGATTACTCTCTCCCGCGTTGCGAGAGGGAGCTTCCCCTCTTATTGGTTGTTCTGTTAATGTGATGACTTCGGTCCCGGTGTGGGTGCCGTCGTCGTGTACGGGATCGGAGGCTTCCAGTGTCCGTACTGGGCAATGGGGCTCTCCGATTGGTAGATGGGTATTTGTGAATTTTTGTGTTCATGAAATGAGTGATGTTGAATGAATTTACAGAAAAAGTGGTGTTTTTTAAGAATAAAAATATAAATGAGAAATAAAAATTTTAGGTTTTAATTATTTAATATGTTTCTGGGTCTGTGTGTGCGTCTCGTTGGAGTGTATTTCTCGATCTTTTGGATCGAGATATTGTCTGAATTATCTATTTTTGTGAAGAATGTTTTTGCTATTTTTTTCATGAAGTTTTTAATTGTTTTGTAGTTAATGGCTTTCCTGAGACTAGAGTTTCTCATGTACCAATCGGCTTTGAGAATCTGTCTTAAGGTTTTGTTTTGTAAGACTTCTAGTTTTTGGATGTGTGTTTTAGCTGCAAAACTCCACACTGGAGAGGCATAGGTAATGACTGGTCTTAGAAGTGAAGAATAAATAAGCAATTTATTTGATCTACTTAATTTAGATCTTCTGCTAATTAGGTGGGAGAACGTGTGAGCTTTCTTGATAAAGCTCTCACGTATGCGTGTAATGTGTTGTTTGAAAGTGAGTTTTTTATCTAACGTAACACCAAGATATTTGGTGCTCTGAGACCAAGGGATTCTTTCGTTGTGTAAGTAAATGTCTGGGTAAATTAATCGTGTTTTTCTAGTAAAGAAGACTGCTTCTGTTTTTGCCACATTAAGGGCAATTTTCCATTTGGAAAACCAGTCCTCTAAAACTAGAAGATGTCTGTTGATTGCTCTGGTCACGAGTTTGGGTTCAGTGTGAGATGCCAAAATTGCTGTGTCGTCTGCGAACATGCATAAAAGTTGTGTTGTGGTGAATCGGAATGTCGTTCACGTAGATGTTAAATCGGAATGTCGTTCACGGGGGAAATCAATGTTCCCTGCGCCACGCCCGCTTCCGTGGGTCTGTGGCTTGAGTAGGGAATCATTGATTCTGACAGAGAAATTTCTGTCAGCTAGATAAGAAGATATTAGTTTGATTAATGGGGATGGGAAATCATATTTGATTAATTTGAAAATTGGACCTTCTCGCCAGATGCGGTCGAAGGCTTTTTGATATCGAGGAAAACCGCACCAGTCGATTTTTTATTTTTGAGTCCTGACTTTATCGTTTCCACAACTCTTAAGAGTTGGTGGGTGGTCGATAAGTCAGGTCTGAATCCATGTTGTTCAGGGATTAAGATATTATTTTGTATCCACATGGTGGTACAATCTTTTGGTAGTATAATTTTCTCGGCTACTTTGCCGAGAATGGAGAGGAGCGCGATCGGGCGGAAACTTTCCGCCTGCGTCGGGTCCTTTCCTGGTTTCAGGATTGGAATGACTGTTGCAGTTTTCCATGCGATCGGGAAATAACCAATTTTAATTATGTTAGTGATAATATTTGTTAGTTCGAAGATGGGGACTAGCGGAAGATGCTTTAGCATGCGGTTAGTAATGCGGTCAATACCCGCTGCTTTATTTGTCTTAACTTTATCGATATGATCGATAATTTCGCTTGGTAGTGGGGGTGGGGTGGGGGTATATTAGTAAAGTTATTTTCATTATTCAGATAGGTGTGAACAACATGTGTTATTGCTCTATCCGTGTCGTTTGATATATTATTTAATTTAAATTGGTTTTGGAGTGAGTCAGCTATGACCTCACTTTTGTCTGCGTCACTATATGCAATTTTGGCAGGGCCTTTAAGGGCCGGAATTGGTGGAGCCTTTTCCCTGGAATCTCGGGCGGCTTTCCAAAGAGAGCCGTCCTCGGCTTCCAAGCAAGCAAGAGACTCGTCCCATTGTTTTTGTTCGTATTTTAAGATAATTTTCTTAATTTGCTTTTGCAATCTATTTAGTGTATTCTTATCTGCAGGGCTTCTCGTGTAGTGCCAGATTTTTCTGGCCCTATTTCTTTCCTTGAAAAGTTGATTGAGATCCCTGCTAATGTAAAAGGTGTCGTTATGTTTTAATGGTTTTGATGCATTCGTGTATGCTTGGTGTAGTCGGTCAGTAAAGGCGGCGATCTGCTCGTCAATATCTTCTGGCGTGTTCGCATCTGGTAGTGTAAAATTATCTGGAATATTTAAATTTTGTGTGAATTTCCCCCAATTTGTTTTCATGTGCGTGTATCTTTTATTCGGGGGAGGAAAGAAGTGTGTTGTTGTAGTGAATTCGAACGTGACTGGATTGTGATCGGAACTGAGTTCCGATATGGACGTGGCAGTGCACGGCCAATCAACGTTCGTTGAAATGGCTAGGTCGAGCGTGGAGGTGGAGTCATGTCCGTACCTCGTAGGAGTGGGCGGGGCTAGGATGCGGTAGCCCGATCTTTGAATGTGATGATTAAATGTGATTCCTCTTCTCGTATCAACATCGCATCCCCAGAAGCTATGCTTAGCATTAAAATCTCCCATGATGATCGTAGAGGGAAAACCTTGGTTCATTAGTGTGTCTATACTTTGGTTGAGATTATTTATGTTTAAGTGTGGTGGGTTATAAAGTGAGATTATAAGTGTTTGTTCACACACCTAATTCTGGGGTGAGAGCGACCATTGTTGCTTCTACCCCGTTTAAATTAGGTGTTGGTATGTGTGTGTGTTTCATTGAGTTTTTAATCAGAATTGCAGTACCGCCGCCCGTCCTGGCCGTGTACGCGTTGTGTGTTGTGTGATTTCTATCGTTACGATAGATTCTGTAGTTTGCCAGAGCAATTGTGTGACTTGGTCTCAGCCATGTTTCTTGTAGGGAAATTACATCCGGTTTGTACTTATTTACAAAATCTCGCAGCTCCCACATGCGAGATCGAAGACCGTTGGCCTTCCAGGTTACCATCAAGAGTCTTTGTAGGGTGTTCATTTTTGGGCTTTATTGAAGGAGCGCGCGACGCCCTTGAGAAAGATATTTAGTTTATTTATGTCGTTTGTTTCTTTCGACATATCCTCTAATGCCTGAAAAATTTCAGGGAATTTTACAGTTATGTTTTGTAATTCCGCAATATACATTGCGAAACTTCCAAAATCTACATTATTTTCGCTAGTAGGGGAAGCCCCCTTCACTTTGGGTGGTAAGGCGGGATGACTCTTGACGTTTCAAAGCAGTAGTCTCCTCCGGTGTCGCCATCTATTGACTGATATTCCCACTACAGACGTTAGCGAAGCTGACATTTGCTTCTACTGGCCTGGTAGCGGGGATGGTTTTTTTCTGAACATTTTTATTATTTTGGGCCTCGCCCTTTTTAGGTTTTATTTTTGGGAAGGCCGTGCAGCTTCTCAACGAAGCTACATGTCCCTCCTGGTTACAGTTTATGCAACGCGGTTTTTCTAATTTTTCTTTTATCGTGCAGTCTCCAGTGCGGTGATCTTTTTCGCACTTTAGACACCTGGGTGTCATCCTACAGTTTTTACTGGAATGATTAAAATAGTTACAATTGTAACATTGGGTTGCCCCAGGTTTCTTTCTGAATGGGTCGACTGTTACACAAAGGTAACAGACGGTCTTCACATCATGAATGAGTTCCGCCTTTTCATTACGGTGAACCTCAACCATGAATATTGGCAGTGGTTCTTTGGTTGAAACTTTGCGCAATTGCGCAACTTTTTCTACCTCGAAGCCCTGCGATATGAGATCAGATTCGATCTCCGCCACATCGGTTTTTACCGGTAGCCCTTTAATGACTACCTTGATGGGCCGATCGGCGAGTCTTTTAATTATGTAGTGCTGAGCTCTGATATTCTCTAGGTGAGTGACAATATCTCGATGATCATCCGGGGTTGCCGGTTGAATTTTAATGTAGTTCCCAGCCATCTTATTGACGGTTCCTGGGAATTTCCTGTTTATGTCCTGAACTATTAAATTATAGCTATTGACAATCTTGAGCATTATTGGCTTCACCGTGAGGGGGCTACTGCTTTTACCCGGAGGTGCTTCCTCCTCTTCCAAGACCGAGAACTTGTTCCCGGTAGTACAAACTACCTGTTCAATCGGGATTTCCTTGATAGTTTGCGCGGCCTTTTTGGGGAGTTTAAACTCCTCATCACCGGCCCTCTTAAGTTGTTTCGTTTTAACTTTATCTATGACAGTTGCTAGATCTTTTTTAGGATTTTTATCATTAGTATTACGGTTATGTAATTGGCAATTTTCGATAGGGCAATGAATCAAAGATATCTCACCCAATATAGTTTGTTTCTCCATCTCCAGCGTCTCCTTATTCTTGATGAGGGCTGCGATATATTCTTCGCTATGGATTGGCATCCTTTCTTGGATGGCGAGTTTCGTCCTAATACAGGTCAAGTCAGCTTCTTTAGATCGGGCTAACTCGTAAAGCATTTTGAGATTACTACACGCCTGCTCGGGCGTGATTTCAGTAGTAGTTTGGGATTCGATGTTACTCTCATCCATAACTTCAACGGTTTTTTCAGGATCGGTTTGCTTCGTACGTGCCATAGCCAAATGAAATGAGAAAGATGGTTAGATATTTTTTTATGCTTTCGATAAGAATACTGCTTTCACCGTATGAACAGGTCCACGTCTAATGCGAAAATGAATGATTGGCATCGTATTCAAAGCAAGCGCCGATATTGGCGAGAAATTTGCTAAGCTCTGTAACCCTGCAGACTGTCATCCTCCTGTTTCCTTCCCCTCTCCTCTTCTGGAAAAAGTGCTCTTTATTTAACGACTTCCAACAATAGGAGTAGTACCTGTTGACGAGACAAGATCGTTTTATAAAACTTAAGTAAGATAATTACGTTGTGCTATATTTTGTTCATCAAGAAAAGAACAATGTCCGCTTTTTCTTCTACGGAAATCGCAGCGATGTCTGCTATGAAGAACGTAAGATTGGATTTCATATAGTTTAAATTTAATCAGTCAATGACTGTAGTTGCTCTTTTAACCCTCGCAATGTATCATTTGTCATATACTTATAATTACGGTCACTTGTTATTTTGAGTGTTTATTCCGAAAAAAGTAAAATGTGCACCTTTTACGTATTATTATGTTTGATATTAGCATAATTATAGTTACTCAACTGCAGTGTTTAAAAAGGTAATATTACTAGCGAACCATTATAGACAAAGAAGAGTTTAACATGACTAAAAGCCAAACTAATTGAAAAATGTTTTAAATACTTTTAATCCTTTTTTCAAGAAATGAATTGCACAAGTTTTCATAATGGAATAAATGCCGAAAAAAATTATTTAATAAAAATTACTATTAGTAATTTATTTAAACTCAGTAATTTATTTAAAATTACTAAATTTGGCATTGTGTGTGTGTGCTAGGTATTAATTTATAATTACCTTCATAAATTCTGCAGACATATATACTATAGTTTTCACCACTGTAAAGTTTCAAAACTGTAAATGTTCAAAGTTTTGTTGCTTTGCAGGCATTATTTCACATTGCTTATGTCTTTTTGGAAAGATGCATCAACTCCTTGGTTAGAAATGGAAGGTTTAGAGAATTTATGTGATAAGTATGTCTTTTGAAGCACTTCAACCATATCCAAAATAAAATCCTGTTGGTTGATGTTTTTTTTTATTCAGTTGCCTCTTTGTAAATTATTAAATTATCCATTTACAGTGGCTGGAATCAAGAATATTAAATATTTGACTGAGCATTTTCTTGTCGTTCAATTCAAAACACCAATTTTATATTTAGTTGAATTTTAAAAATGTACAGCTGTATTGTGTCTTTTTTAACTACATGTCATTTCTATTGCTCATTGAAAGATAGTCGGGAGTAGAACATATTTTTTTCTCCCTTGATAAGATATGTCTTCCATTGTCATATGCTTAACAATTCTAGAATGAAACTAATCTCTAGTGTTTTTTGTGAGTAATTGGATATATATATATTTATTTAATGATCTATAGTTTAAACATAACTTATTCCTGTACTCATACATTTTACTCATTACAATGAATTAAAGAAACTGTTGTTGTAGGTTTGTTCCAGTATCAAGCAAATCAGTTCAATCAAGCAAAAAGCTGAATAGTATTCTATAGTTTCTTCATTAGCCTTCGTTTTCTTCTCCCAAAATAGGGATATCTGTTCAGTAAATATTTTGACTACTCATCAACAGCTAGCTAAAATTTAATACTGAATTTATGGGGACTTTTAGGCATGTACTAAAGAAATCATGAGTTTTTATGAGAAATAATTGTTCATCCACTGTTATATTTTCACCCAGTTTATAATACATCAAATTTTTTTTTATAAATGCGTTTGAAACATAAAAAAAGTTAAATAATTCGGTTTGTATCATTTGTGTTCTATTTGACTTTGTCGCATAAATACTTTATAATTTCCACGAATCTGTCTCTAGTCACTCTCTGGGTGAAAAATACGAAGTCCCAGGATTATGACCTTAAACTCAGAACAGTAAAATTTTTTGCAGCCAAAGCATACAGAAGTGAAATGAAACTGTTAAATTCATTGAGTGATCAATGCTAATTTGGATTTGAGGATTTCTTATGCACTTGTTCAATGTGACACGATATTTTTACATTGATAAATATTCTCACTGTACTGCTTGGTCTGCTATTGATGATATTTCTCGTTGCATAAGTTGGCCCAGTTACTTCTCATAACAGGTTCTGCTGGCAATGTCTGTGCTGTCTTTTCAAAACTAAGTTCTTTAATGTTTTGTATGTGTTTGATTTTTCTCACTTTCAATACATATAGGGTGAGGGGTGTATCTGAAAGGGTACTTGTGTATAATTCCAACAATCGCCAACTCTATTAAAAACCTGCCAAGTTGACAATTCTATATATTGTAAAATATTTGAAAAAATAAATATTTGAAACTAACGACAAAAAAAGAATTTTGCAATATTCATAAGCTTTTAGGAAAAGTCAATGTGTGTCAAAAGTATGAATAAAGAAATAAAAAGTTAAAATGGATTTATGGTCAAACTATCAGCTGCTATAATTGTGTTAAATTAGGTATGTTTTATTTGTTCTTGCATGTTGTATTGTCAATCAGTTTGGCTAAATTAAAGGATATTGCCAAATGTTGTCAATATATGTGCAAACAAGATTTTGTTTGTACATGCCAAGATCCTTTATTAGCTTCTTAATATCAAAACAGATGGTCTGTTTTTGTGTTTGGATTTTTTTTTCCTTAACCCTCCAAGCGTTCCACTTGGAAAATCCCGTCGTAAAGATGCTTCGAAAATGCACTGCACGGATTTTTTGCCTTCAAGTAACATTCTCAAAAGCGATTGAGCCATACTTTTCTGAAATCATTTCCCCCTTTTAAAGGTTTAACATCTTGAAAGATAATTAGGCACAGTGGAAACCACACAGCAGGACACTGATAGGAAGTTTTATGGCTCGCAGGTAACCCTGTGTTTTGACACTGGAGCAATCGTAAAAAATCGGGAAGAATTTCTTTAGACCCCAGGAAATGTTTGCTTGTTAGCTTGTATTTTAAAAGTTTTGAAAAGTCCCAACGCATAAGTAAAATATGTTACAATTCCCTTTTGGTTTCATATTAATTTGAAACTGTAACAAGTTGGGTCGTGTCAGGGCAATCTGCTATTTTATATAGTCAGACAAATTACCTTTTTAAGTATATTCTTTCGCTTCATTTTTCTTATCTTAATCAATGTTTTCAGGTTTTGAAACATGATTATTTCATTATAAGATGCCAAAAAAAAAAAAAAAAAAAAAATTAAAACACCAAACACTTTAAAATTTGAAACCTTTTAAACTTTCCAACCACTAAAAATGAATAAATTTAAACTTCATCAAATAATTTGAAACATTTTCTTACACTTTGATAAAAATAACTATAAAAAAAACTAATTAAGATCTATTAGTTTTTTTTTTTTTTAGATTTCAAAGCCCAAGTGTTCAGGGAAGTTTACATACAGTGCCTAGTTAAATATTGTTAAAATACACTGAATTATATTTGAGTTTTCAGTGCTTGAACTTCAGTTTATATCAAAGACAACATGAAAGAAAATTTCCCGCATTTTTTTTTATAACTTGAATGTTTAAATAAATGGTAATCAAAAATATACGGAAACATTTATGCATATAAATAAACATAAAAATCAATTTTAAATTCGAGCTATTCAAAAACATTCGAATTATTATTCAAAAATATCTATTTATGCAAAATACCTCTTTTACTTATCTTTTTTTAAAGGCTAACTGAATAAGTAATTAAAATCTGGATATTTTTTGAAATCTCGACCGTATAAAGCTAGAAATTTTATGTTAGAAATTCCATTTGAAATTTCCAAAAAAAAGGTATCACGCAGTTAAAAATTATTTACCATAAGTTCTAGCAACTCTTTGAGTATAATATAAATTTCAAATTTTATTATATAGCTTCTTTGGTATTTTTAAATTTATTTCGAAAATTTCATACAATTTGGTTGAAAACTGCATGTTAAGAGCAAAAAATATACTAAAAAGATTGATGAATATATAATAAAGTTTTACATAGAAGCAAAACTGAGAAGCTAAACCATAGGAATGAAAAGTTTTGAGTATATCTGAATCTGAAGTAGTTTTCGAAATATTTATTTGTGTGTGTTGTTATACTTAATATTAATTAAATGGTTAAAATAAAATGTTAGTAATAGTCATGTAATCGTTTAACGATGCATTCATATACTAATAAAAATTATAATGGACATTGATGCGAATGTCAAGAATTTTATGTAATTTTAAATTCAGACATTAAGATATTGATGTAGAAAATATAAAACGACCGTCTAAAATACATGAAAAATGCAGTCTGCTATAAAATGATCTTGACAAAGTACTGCATTTTCACTTATTATGGCAGATCCGGCTTAGTCAGGGGCGATCTGGTAAAACAGAGAGGGACCCGTGGTTTTGATGAATGCCGCTCTAGCTTTTAAAGTTCTCAGGAAAAAAATATATAAATTACAAATGCAAAAATAAATCTTGTAATTTTCCATACATTTTTATAACAACGAATTGTGGAATTGACTTCCAATACATTGTTGTGTTTGACAATATCTAAGGTAACCAACCCTACTTTAGATAGATTTGTACTACTTTTTCGTAACCGTATTCCTTTTAAAATTAATTCGTGCAGCCAAAATACACCTTTTGCACTCGTAAAAAATTATGTGAACTATAACGGTTAATTTTAATTTATGCATCTTGTGAAATGTTCATAATTAACCATTTCCGTCTAAACAGTTTACATGAAAAAAAATTTTTGGACTCCCTCATTCATTAGGGAATTATATAAGATTCTAACATTAAGTTTTATTTTTCATCAAATAAATTCAAGTGGTAGTGTATCGTACTTCCACACCACAGGTCTGGGTTCTGTTAACGGGATGGGCAAGGTCGACTCTGCCTTTCATCCCCGCTGCATTGGGTCGATAAATGAGTACCAAGCTTGCTTGGGGTCTTAAACACTGAAGGTCTCTCTTCAGACAAACCACCAAATCGGGACATCTGTTCATGCACCTCAGCGCCCAATGGTCACGTATATTGGGAGGGGCATAGTAGTTCCTGGCCCTCATGGATTGTTGTGCCACTGAGTTTGAGTTTTAAGTTTGAGGATTACCTCACTTTGGGGATACCCCTTAGATAAACATGTATTTCCACTCATTTGCAATTAAACATTTTTCTTTCAATTACGTTTATTTCAGAAGGAAGTTTGATTTTTCAAATGTATTTGCTTAATAACATGTATATTTGTGTATTATATTAAACATTTTATCAATCCAAAATTACATGTTTTTAGCTCATCTAAAAGCTTTTAGGATTTTAGAACTGATCTTACAATCCATATACGTTTTATAGTAGTATATTTAAAAATGATAAAGACATTTTTATAACTGTGTGAGCTTTTATGCCTCGTTTATAAATATAAAAAATTGCTTTCAGCTGCAGTTTTTAAAATGTACTGAAATAAGTGGAGGAATAGGATATTTTTTTTTAAATATCATGAATTTTTTTGACTGCAGTAACATATATTTATATTTCAGCTTCTTTACAATTTGAATAGAAGTTGTAAGCCACACACACACACACACATTTTGCGAATAGTTTGATATTGAATATAAACTCATAGGCTGTTAAATAGTATAAGTGTTTTGTTTTTATACCAGCACACATTAAAATAAGGCTCATTTGTAGTTATATGATCAGCTTCAGTGATATTTAAATTTTCAAAAATAGTCTACACGTACAAAAACATTCTTTCAAAACCACACACCACATTTCATTCTATGTCTTCTCTACAGCAGGAAATATTTGTGTATACTCAAAAAATTTAATACAGGATACATTTCCAAATGTTAAAATTGTTTTTAAAATTTGGCATGGATACATTGTGGAACTGTCAGTTAACTTCACTGAACAAAATTGTTTTAAGTGTACTGTTTTGAAAGACAAAATTAATTAGGGAGAACTTTTCTCACAATAGTATTTGTAATGACTGAATTGTGTGAAAATGTAGTTATCGATGTGACATTTTTCCTTGTAATAAAAGAAACAAAGATAAAAAAATTAAACTTGAGTAGAAAATGGTTAGAATGCACTTTCACGTGCATTTGAAAAAGTATATCTCCCATTAAAATTAAAAATTATTGACTGAATGTGTGTTAAGCCCATCACAAATGCTGATGTAGAAAAGAAATTTTTATTTAATACAAGAAGTTCAAAAAGGAGAACACTAGGAATGAAAATTTAGATTTTTTCCGAAAAATATTTAGTTAACATAAAAATATCATTTATATGATTTTAATTAAAATAAATTAAAAGTATTGTGTGAAATCCTTTTTTATATTATTTTAAATTAAAAATATAATTGAATAGAGAAAGATCGGTTTTATCTCATAAATATAATCATCGTATGTATTTTACCATATGCACCATTTATTGTCTTATTGTTTAAAAAAAGAGATAGGGCCTTTACTCTTTTTACCTCATTACTTTTTTAAAAAACAGGAAAGTGAGCGCATTTTCTTACTCTCATATTCAAAAATGAATACATGATGCTTTTTTTCTGGTTCAAATCGCAATACCAAAATATAATTTTTTTTTTTATTTTTAAAAAATGACAGAAAAATAAATTTTGTCTGAAGAAAATATAATTATTTTTCAACTTCTCACACACTATTTCATTTTTTCCTTTTTTTTACCCTTCATTTTGTTTTAATTTTACTGTGACTGAACATGTAGGGGAAACGACCGAGTTCCACTACAGCTTTCATACAAGATTGCCCAAGGCAACTTAACAGCTAGCTGTAAATGATTGATCTCTTCGTTCTTACTTGAGAAAGAAACCGAACTAAGTCATAAAATTGTCCCCGTTCGACCTCCCAAGTTTTTAAAGGGGGAAAGGAAAGAAGTCTGTTGCATTTTTAAAGCGAACGGCAAAATAAGAGTAAACACTTTTGGAATAACTTTTCAGGAGGAAGTTAACCACCCAGAGGGTTAAAAAAGAATGGTACATCACTTAGCCATAACATCACTGTAGCCAAATTAGCACCACACAAATCCTGCCATTTTCCGCTAAAATCTGACGGATTGTATTTTTTTTTTTCGAATAAAACATGTAAGAATCTTTGTTATTTTGATATGACACAATTTGTGTGTTGCGAATTTGGTTGGGGTGAGACTAATACATAAGTACCCAAAAAATTCATTGTGATCGAGAGTAATTCAAGAATGACCTTATGTATTGTGAATCATAATGGTGCATTATCACTAGTGAATTAAACTAATGTGATTAAATGCAATTCCTAATGAAGTAATCCTTAAATCTTGTGTATTTAACATAACTGGCTGTTTATTAGAAATATTCTTTTTTTAATTTGTGACTTTTGAAATAGCTGCAGGTAATGAATAATATTTTATTCTTGTACAAATATTTTTATAGAAATAAATTTCTTTAATTTCTTTCTAGATTGTGAATCCCAAGCCATTCATGAAAAGCTTGATTGGTAAGTGGGTCAATGTGAAACTGAAATGGGGACTCGAGTATAGAGCCAGGCTTGCGCTGTTTGATGCTTATATGAATGTCGAGGTCAGCAATGAATTTTTTTGATAATTCATTTGAATCTTTACTTGTATATGTATAAAACAGAGGGTGAATCCTTAGGCTAGAATTTGGTACTTATACCAAATTTATGATTTAGCATAATATAAATAACTTAGTACTTCTTTTTACTCCTTTATTTTGGTAACCTTTTCTAAATGCTTACTGATATTATTAAAAATGACTTATATTTGATTCAATTTTAATTTGTTTAATCTTAATGTTTTAAAATGTAAGATACATGTTTTTAAAAATTGGTGTTTTTTACTTGCATTTGTGATTTCAATGTGGCATTTATGTCATCTTTTCAGCTTGAGTTGGTTCAAGAAGTTGTTGAAGAAATAGTGGAAGGTCATTTGGACAGTATTCTTGTACGTTGTAATAATATTTTATACATACGAGAGCTTGATGACCAAGAAACTGAGAAAATTGTTCAGTTTTGGCAATCAAGAGGAAGTCTTGAAAAATAATTGTAAGTATATAATATACACTTTGAAATAGTCATGGTTTTTGTCTATTTTGATGTGTCTTAAAGTTTGGTTAAAAGGATGTAATGAAAGTAGGACTTAAAATTATTCAATCTTCCCTTAACTCATTAAAAATCATTATAGAAAGGAAATGTATTAATTTTTTTGTCTTAATGAAGTGCATTGAATATTATTTTAAATTGCCTTCATAACACCGTAAATTTCTTCTCAAAATTTTGTTTGAAAGTTCATTAGAAATTAAGTTCTAAGAAGAATTATAAATCTGAGTATATTTAAGTTTTTCACAAAATAACATCGTTGGAAGGTGAGATTTTAAAACTTGTAAAAAATGTAATTTAAGTGAATTGGGCATCTTTTACTCGTTAAGTAACAGTTAATCACATCATTTTGATAAATTAATAAATATATGTATTTATTGTGAAAATGTCGGAATCCAAAATTTATTTCTGTATTGAATTGGATGAATAGAATTTTTTTGAGATAATTTATATGGTGTTTTTCCTTTCAATATTAGTCCCCCTCTTGCATATAATAGTACTTACTCAGAGAAAAAGAGGGAGATATGCAGTCAAACCTCCATTTTACAAACCTTTATATTGCAATTCTCTCTCTTTTGCCAACTTTTCCTGGAACTAGGTGCATAAAATATATTGAAAAATAAATCTCTATTTCACAAATGTTCCACAACACAAAATTTTTCCCCCGGATTTCGCGACTTCATTAAATTGAATCAAAAAACTGTTATAGCGCAATTCAAAACAATTTGGTTTTGAATTATATTTTAACATTGTAGCAACAGAATGTAATGTTACCGACATATATATATATATATATATATATATATATATATATATATATATATATATATATATATATATATATATATAAAAATTGCTGTTTGTCAAATTCTGCACATATGTTTGACCTAGGCCTGGTAAACCTGCAAATACTGATGTATTTTAAATTGAATAAGTTTTCTATAACAAGATTTCTTAGAAAGGCATATTTAATATCAACATGTTTAGGTTTAGAACTTTTGAATTGTTATAAATTGTTTCTCTGATTATCTCAATAAAATTAACTTTAAAAATTTATATTTATTGTATTGGGATTTTTAAATTCATTGAATACTCTTATTGCCCTAATTAATTGTTTAGCTGCTCCAGTTAATGTTAAGTATTAAATTTTCATATTTAACAAGCTCATGACCTTTTTTACATGTCCTCTAAAATATTGGTGAATAATCAATGAAAGATATGGGTCTTATCATTGAAATTCTACTATATCTCCATTACTTGCATCCCTTTTAAAAGTGTCATAAAAATACAAAATTTTAGACAAGTCTGGTTTATAAAAATTTGTTCCATTTAACATATCCCAATAAATTTAAAAGTTTTCTAGTGCTGTAAACCTGGATTAGAACGGAACTGTTATAAGATTTACATTGCATTACAAATGTCGGGTTTAATTTGGTCTGCTTATTAAAGAACTTAAGATTTTATACAGTGGTTTTGGCATTTTGGTAATTTCCTCGATTGAATGTGGGCTTTTCAGTTTTGATAAAACTTGTTCTTCTGTAATATATGGAGAGAAGTTACAAGATACATAAATTTTTTTAAAATTTCACAAATTTTGTAGGTGTAATCTGACTGGTTATTTCCTTTCTTCAAATTACTTTTCTATTAGTTTTTAGTCTTACCTAGAATTTAGAGGTCAACATTTTTGCTAATTGCCTCAAATTTCTCATAATCAGTCATCATATATGACACATTATCACCAATATAATGTAATGGGATAACCGAATTATTAAAAATATGTATACAATTTATTTGTTGCAACCTTTTAGATTAAATTCTTCAATAACAATATAAATTTCATTAAAATGTTGTCTCCTTAATTGATGGTATTCCTGAATATTTCTTTAGCTTACAAATAGTTTCAGGTTTACTAGTATTTAAAAATCTGTATGTGTGTGTGTGGTTGTGGCATATATATATATATATATAAAAGGATTTTCCTTTTGTATAAAAATATGCACGTTTAATATGTAATTCGCTAATGCTTCCAATTTTACTTGCATTTAAGAATTAAAAAATACATTCTAATAAGAGATAAATTTCTGACAATGTTATATATTTCATTATGATCTAAACTAATCCTTTAATCTAATGAAATATTTTTGCTTATAATCTGACGTAGCATTTTACTTTTATACTTTTTTCATCATATTTTAAAGTGTTGTAAAGGACAGTTTTTGTAGAGATTTTCTCTCGCTAGATGGCTGCACCTGTCAACTGTTTTTCGAATTCTCTAAACGGATATTGGCAAGATAGAAATTAATTCTATTCAAATAAATGTTAAACTTAAATAATAATTGTTAAACTTATATTTTATGTAAATGCATTTAATTTCTGTTAATTTTTAAAATGGTTTTCATAATTTATATTTCTGTTTTTATATTTTTCTTTACTCATGTAGTCGTATCGATTGTATTATGCTTAACTGCAGCATAACTGTATAAAATACTAAAAACGTGGCATTTTCTGTACAACGTGTAGATCTATGTTTGCCGCCGTGGAATGAACACGCAGAATAAAATTCCAGTAGATTTTGATAAAGTTTAATGTTTGAATTAAATGAAAACTCAACACACTTGAGTATTATTTAGAGTGCTATGAAGTAAAGCACCTAATAACTGGTGACCCTGGATTTTTTTTTTACTGGAAAATGACAAAATAGCGCATTGGCTAACAAGATCGTGGAGATGGCGCTAAGAACAATTGATGCTGCAGTGGTTCAGAAAAAAATTCCCTAAGAGTGGATGAACTCCTCTCTAAATTAGTAAGTCTGGAAGAACAACTTGCCTCTTTGAAGCTACAACGAAAGTTCGAGCTCAAGCCCTCATCACCATCAGAGGAGTAGAAGTCGCAGCAAATCAAGGCGCCGCTACAATCCTCAGGGACGATATTGCTTCTACCATTTCCGATTCGGGAAGAAGTGCCTCCCTGGTAAATGCATACAGCCGTGCAGTTTCAATGAGCCGGGAAACGAATACCAGCAGTAGACGCGCGGCGAGTCCTGCTGCCGATTTTAGGCCTTAAAATTCCGGTTATTTGTCAAGGACAGAGAAACCGGATGTCAATTCTTGTGGATAGTGGAGCAGACGTCTCGATCCTCCCTTGGACAAAAACGAAAGGTGAGTGCCAAGCCTCTCAATATAAACTGTATGCTGCTAATGGCACTGAAATTCCAACATATGGTCTAAAAATTTCACGCTGGACCTAGGCCTAAGACGCCCATTTCAGTGGCCGTTTATTATTGCCAAAGTTGAGCGAGGAATCATAGGTGCTGATTTCCTTCAAAAATTCCAGTTGCTGATAGATCTGCACAACAGGAAATTAATCGATGGAGTAACAAATCTTTCAATTAAAGGAGAAGTTGCTACCATCCAAGAAAATAATGATCTCAGCACAGTCAATAGAGCCTCCAAATATTTCAACCTGCTTAAGTTGTATCCTGATTTAACCAAGCCAAACTTGGTTAACAGAGTTGTTAAACATGAAGTAAAGCACCACATCCTAACAACTGGCCAACCGGTTTATTCGAAGGCAAGACAACTAGCCCTGATAAGTTGAAGCTGGCGAAGCAAGAGTTTGCTTTATGCTGGACAACGACATTATTAGACCCTCAAAATCTCAATGGGCAAGTCCATTGCATTTAGTAAATAAAAGGATGGCACATTAAGACCATGTGGCGATTACAGGCTAATCAACGCACAGACAATACCAGATCGATATCCAACCTGAATTGAGGACTTTAATCACATCCTGAAGGATAAAAAATATTTTCCAAGATAGATCTAGTAAAGGCTTATTATCAGATACCAATTGCTGAGGAAGACAAAGAAAAAAACTGCCATCACCACCCCATTTGGCTTTGTACGAGTTCAATACTATGAGTTTTGGACTGAGGAATGCTCCTTCAACCTTCCAACGTTTCATTACTGAAGTACTGTATGGACTCGACTTTGTTTTCCGTATCTTGATGATGTACTTGTTGCCTCATCTACTGAAGAGGAACACAGTGAACACCTAAAAATGGTATTTGAAAGATTCCAGCAATATGGACTTCGAATAAATGTCTCCAAATCAGTGATGGGAGCTGCCCAAGTTGAATATTTGGGATTTCTGATCACTGCAGAAGGTTCTCGCCATTGCCAGAAAAAAGTTCAAGCTATTTTTATTCATGACCTGCGAACGTTTCTGGGCATGATAAATTTTTACCGAAGATACCTAAAGGATGCTGCTAAGACCCAAGCATACATGAACTGTTAAAAGGAGCGAAAAAGAAAGACCGCAGAAAGTGCATTGGACTGATGACACCAGGAGAAGCTTGAAAAAATGCAAAAACTGACCTTGCCGAAGCTGCTCTTTTATCATTTCAAGATCTGGACTACCCCTATCACTTTGCACAGATGCATCAGATTTTGCTGTGGGCGCAGTACTCCAGCAATTAGAAAACGAGCGTTGAAACCAATAGCTTTTTACTCAAAGAAGCTAAATGAAACACAAACAAGGTATAGTACCTATGACCGAGAACTATTGGGAATATACCTTTCAGTGAAACATTTCAAACACCTGCTGGAAGGAATGATTTTGTTATATATACTGACCACAAGCCTCTAACTTTTGCATTTAAGCAAAAAAAATGAAAAAGCATCACCAAGACAATTGACAACTTCAATACATTTCAGAATTTAGTTGTAAACATTCAACATGTATTGGGTAAAGATAATGTTGTTGCAGATGCCTTATGAAATCAACTTTGAGGAATTGAAGAAGCAAACTACTGACGAAGAGTTGCAAATATAATTGCACAACAATTCTTTAAAATTTAAACCTTCGACATTGCCATCTGGGAAAAACTTTGGTGTGACATCTCAACACAAAAAATTAGGCCTTACATTCCACAAAAATTCAGGTTTCAAATATTCCAACTAATTCATGGCTTAGCTCACCCTGGTATTAAATCTACAGTTAAACTGATGATTGAAAAATATGTCTGGTCAGATATTAAAAAGCAAGTCAGAGAATGGGCAAAAGCTTGCATTAGATGCCAAAAATGTAAAGTCAGCAGGCATACAAAATCCAAATTAGGAGACTTCGAACAACCAGATGAAAGGTTTAGTGTAGTTCACATAGATCTCATTGGAAAACTACCACCTTCAGAAGGGATGCAGTATTGCTTAACCTGCATTGACCGATTCTCTTGCTGGATGGAAGCAATTCCTATACCTGAAATAACCTGAAATAGTTGGGAGAGCATTTTATGAGAAAGTAGGTTTGGAGTACCTGCCAAAATAGTCACAGATCAAGGTCGACAGTTGAGGCAGAACTATTTAGAAGCATAGCTGCAATATGTGGTGCTAAAGTAGCCCACACAACATCTTATCACCCTCAATGTAATGGGAAAGTTGAACGTTTACATAGGACCTTGAAAGGTGCTATAAAAGCTCACAACAATATTAGATGGACAGAGTCATTACCCACTGTGTTGTTAGGTTTAAGAGCTGCCATAAGACCTGACATTAGTTACACAATTGCACAGATGGTCTATGGTACTTCCATTAAATTACCTGGCGAATTTTTGATCCCCCTACTATTAACATGGATCCACAGAATTTTGTCGCCAAATTACAGCAGCACATGGCAGAGCTAAAGCACTGAAGTCTCCTAGCAACAGGAAGCAAAATATCTTTGTGCATAAAGATTTGAAATCCTGTTCCCATGTGTTTCTTCGTATCGACAGAGTTAAAAAAGCATTAGAACCACCATATGAAGGACCATATACTGTACATAAAAAGTATGATAAATATTTCACAATCCTAATCAAAGATAAAACAATTAATATATCTGTAGATAGACTGAAACCTGCCTATTTGTTAGCAGTGGACAATCAAAATGAACAAACTAGTGTTGGACAAAAAAATGAGATTTCAAATTGGAAAGAACTTTCCCCAATGCCTGATGAACAATCTACTACCAGCTGTGGTAGAAAGATAAAAAACCAGTAAGATTTAGAGAATAAACAAAATAGCAACTATTATGTATGTAAGTGTTAAAGTTTGAAATTCCTTTCACTTATTACTAGTAAACAGTTATTAAAAATTAGTAAATTTGAAAATCACCATTTATAAAATGTATCTAATTGATTAAATATATTTGGTAATAATTCTCTTGGTAATGCAATTCATGTACATATAGTGAAAAGTTATAGTAAACACTGCTTTAAATGTTGTAGATATGCTTATAAAATGACAATGTATGTTAATTCCTGGATTTTAGAATTGAAAATTGACTCTTAATTGGTTATATATACATGTATGATTTTTATGCTAGTATTGTGAAATTTAAATTCTTCCACTATCCTGATATAACCTCATCAGTAAGTTGTAAGCAAAAGTAGAATTGTGTGTAATTTCATAACAGCGAGAATCTAAATCAAACAAAAGCTTTGTAAATAAAAAGAAATTAAAGAGCATGATGTACAATTTTCCATATATATTCTCGCATTCAAAGTAATATATGTTATACAAAGTTCAACTTTATGTCACAAATAATTATTCATTACTACTGTTTTTTTTACATTGTCGACAGAATTTCCCTCATTAGTATTACAATTTGTGGGCATCTCATCTCTTAAATGTGTTATAGAATGTGTTTTTTTTTCATTGGAAAGTATGTATTTTAACAAAATTATCTATTATGTATTTAATAGTGAACATAAAATTTTCAGGATATCAATATAAATAGATGTGTTAGCATCAAATTCTATGTTTATAAATAAATGTGTTAGCATCAAATTCTATGTTTATAAATAAATGTGTTAGCATCAAATTCTATGTTTATAAATAGATATGTGTTAGCATCAAATAAAATGTGTATAAATAGATACTGTTTTGCATAAAAATGCTCAATTGTGGTAAATGGATTGTATTAGTGATTAACTGAGTTATAATTAATTATGTGGTGAATTGAAACTAAAGTTTTCTGATATTCTTTCTTGTAAATAGGAAGTTTTCTGTATGTATATATTATAAAATTACCCATTGTGTATGTAAATATGAAAATTGATTTTTTTAACACTATTGGATTTGATATGTTTCATAATATTCAAAAAATTAAGGTGTTGTCATTGCAGAGTAACTTGAAATGTTTTTTTTTAATGGCATGTTAACTTTCATTGGAATATGAATGATTTTTTTCGCAAAATATTTATGTACTCCTTAGTTTCCCATGTTCAAATATTGACTGAGTTTTGTGTATTTGCAAAAGCATTCTGTAGTTTATTATTTTTTTTTGAGTTATTGCATATCTTATATATACTCTTTTTTTGACTTTGTTTAAATTTGATTGTTGCTCAGTATAAATATACATTTAAAGTAATTGCTGAACATTTTAGTTGTATTTTCCATGTATTTTTAAGAAACAGGAAGGTAGCTGTGTTTTAATATTTTAAACTTGTAGCATATTTTGTGCATTAAGACTTCTGTAGCAATCCTGTAGTAGTAATTTTGTTTTGTGTAATGTAAATGATTAGTAATAATTGTGTTAAAATCGGTTTGTATAAGTTTAATTTGTAAAAAAAAAAAAAAAAAATGAAATTATAATCTGTTCAATAAGTCTGAAACTGTCCCTGCCATATATTTTTTTCTTGTATCGTAACTTTGTTACTGGCAAGGGAGTAATGTAAAGGACAGTTTTTGTAGAGATTTTCTCTCGCTAGATGGCTGCACCTGTCAACTGTTTTTCGAATTCTCTAAACGGATATTGGCAAGATAGAAATTAATTCTATTCAAATAAATGTTAAACTTAAATAATAATTGTTAAACTTATATTTTATGTAAATGCATTTAATTTCTGTTAATTTTTAAAATGGTTTTCATAATTTATATTTTGTTTTTATATTTTTCTTTACTCATGTAGTCGTATCGATTGTATTATGCTTAACTGCAGCATAACTGTATAAAATACTAAAAACGTGGCATTTTCTGTACAACGTGTAGATCTATGTTTGCCGCCGTGGAATGAACACGCAGAATAAAATTCCAGTAGATTTTGATAAAGTTTAATGTTTGAATTAAATGAAAACTCAACACAACCATTTAATGAAGTAAAGCACCTAATAGTGTTGACCTACTTGCAACTTTTACACTTACTTTGTTTAAGTACAATAACCCATACATAACATTAATTTGTAGCCTAAAACCATTAATTGATTGGGTAGCTTTTAGTGCATCATCAAAATTATTGGAAATTTTTAACTTTTTCTAGTCATTTTTTTTTTTTTACAAATTTTGGATTCCGGTAATTTAACAATTCCAGGATAAGTACTTGTGTCACTATAATTAGAAATTACTAACTTAGACAATATTGTCAGTTTTACGATAATTTTCTTCATCATTATTAGAACATAATCTTGCATTTGAACCTTGGATTTTATGATAGATATCAACACTTCGTTCATCTTTTCAAGGTTTCGCCTCTGTTTTCTAAGTAATTTGATCTGACCTGTTTAATTTGACTTGTACCAATAGGGCCTGTACTAGTTTTTATTTAATCAGTTCTAGGTCTGGTTGGTGTATGTGTTTCATGATCTTCTCCTTTATACTATTCTCAGAATCTAAATCCTTTTCAGGTGAATCAGATATATATTTTAGGAAAGGGTTCTAGTGTCCAGATCTACTGTGCTTTATTTCTTCATCAAAAGGCACATGAATGGATATTATACAATTTTATTTTTCTTTGAAGCCAGATTTAATATCATCAAATTCTTAGGGCATAGCTTATTGTAAGCCTTTCTTAACTCTCATATGAAGTTTTTATCTTAGTTGTTAGGAAACACCAAAATAAGCTAGAGTTTTAGAAACTTTAAAATGCTTATATGAAGGTTTTCTTCCTCCATAAAACTGAAAAGTAGTTGCGTTTCATTTGCTCTGACATATTCTATTTGAAACATAGGTAAGACAAAGTAAAACCTGAACCCAATACATATTATCTTATGTGCTAGAAAAAAAATTGAATTATAGTATACATTTAGAAACACTATTTTCTATAAGTTTAAAAATAAAGGACAAGAATTCACTCACGTTTACTGTCTTCAAAATATTAATTGAGTCATGGTTCAAACCCACAGCTGGATTGAAGACATATCCACATATATTTTTTCTATAATAATAAAGAGAAGTTAACATTATTTGGAATTCTTTAAAAGCAATTATTTTCTGAAATTTTATTTTGTTACCTTTTTACATATCAGCCATCCATTAATCCATATTTTGTTTAATAGATGGATGATTTCTTTGTTTTGACTTTTTATGCAAATTGCATCTCAACATTTGAGTGCAATATTAATTTGCAATGAAATTATAATGTAAATTCTGTCTACTCAAAGAGGTAGAGGACAAACTTCATTCGAGTACATTATTTTGTAATAAGTTGTATATTCTTGTGTGTGCGCTTATTGATGTAGATTAGATTCAACATCCAGTTGCATGTTACAAGTTTATTTTTTTATGTGAAGAATGAATTGAATCTCTGAATGGGCGAACACGCTTTCAAGCATCTGAAAACGCAAACAAAATAAAAATCCTGTTCTTTATGTATTAACCCCGTGCCTTTTGGTGACCCTTGACGAAGAGGAGTCATTTTGCACCAGGAAGTGTCCTTAGGAGGGTATCAAATAAATTCCTTAACTTTGACCGTTAGAATAAGGTTAATTTGCAAGTAGCAAAGTCTGAAAGCTGTAAGTTTTCCTGATCTATTTTAATAAATTAAATTTAATTTATGCAGAAATAATGAAAACCATTAATGAATGTTAATTATCTGACAAAAGCTTCCATTATATAGTAAAATGTTACTAGGTAGATTGTACTATTTATATATATATTTTTATTAAATACTGTAATTCATTTCTTTTTCAGGAATATGCGCATTTGTCTTCCAGTTGCAACTTCTTTGTGTATTTGTCTTTTGTGAACCTATTTTGAGTAAATGTATTGTTTGCATATTTTTTTCCCATTTAGTGAAAGATCAAACCAAAATACATGTATTTTGTGTATCTTTTAGAAATAAATCATTTCATTGAAAATTTTGTTTCCAATATTGTTTCCACTTTTATTTTTTTATTATTTACCCTTTCATATTAATATTATTTTCACTTTAATTTTTCTTTAAATGTATAGTCTATTTTTTTTAAAAAAAAAAAACTTCTTGCATGTCTATTGAAAATTATTGGTATAAAAATAGAAATGTTTTCAAATTTTTTTTTAATGTCCTCATCAATAGGGATGATTTCACACACAAAAAAAAATCTGTTTTTTCCCTTCTCTTCTAAGCAAGAAACTCACAGATTACTGGGAAGGGGGTAGAGTTTGTTTTACAGAGTTATACAAAAAGGGTAGGGAATTATGCGTGTTCATAAACTATAACAATTCTTTTCACAGATTTTTAAAATAAGTATCAATGTTAAGGACTCAAAAGGAACAAAAATGTTTTATCGATGAATCAATTCTTTTTTATATGTTAACTTTCTCATTCCTACTGTTAAAATGTTTAAATTTAATTACAACTAATAATTAAAATTTAATAATTGATTTACATATCACACTTTTAAACAGCAGTATATATAAATTTTTATTGCTGATGACAGGCTTTTTTAATGGTTTTTCCTGAGTTTCTCAATGTAATAATGGAATTCTACTGAAAATTAAAATGAGATTTTGAACTATATATAGCTCACCATTCCGTATCTACTTAAAAAGATATTGAATTGAATAATGGTAGAATTTGTGGGATAATTAAATATACTAAAATTAATCCTTATATAATTATCATAGTTTAATTCATTTTCAGCCATTAACAGTAACAATTTTGAACCAGTATCATTTTAATGCAGCTGCAATGATAGTTGTTGAATATGTTTTTTAAAACACATTTGCATTGAATTCATTTATTCTTCAGGAAATGCAATGAAGAAGTCAGAAAATTAATGTACTTACTTTGGTGTCATTCTCAGCGTTTGACCATTCAAAGTTGCAAGGTGTGTCACATATGTGTTGCTCTTAGTGTTTTTAAAGTACACTTGAAATATATAGTCGGACCTCCATTTTACGAATTTCTCTATTCCTCAAACTTTTTCTTGTAACCAAGAACATTAACATAATAACCTCTAAATAGCGAAGTGCGTTTTCTATTTAAATCATTTTTCTCTTGTAATCCAACTTTTTTCTCTCAATCTTTTTAAAAATATTTTTGAAATTTTGTTCGATGGAATTATAAAATCATTTGGAACAATTATAGTGTGGAGAAAATACGCCTGAGACGAGGTTATA
This sequence comes from Trichonephila clavipes, assembly GCA_019973935.1. Taxonomy (NCBI): domain Eukaryota; kingdom Metazoa; phylum Arthropoda; class Arachnida; order Araneae; family Nephilidae; genus Trichonephila; species Trichonephila clavipes. The sequence goes on from BMAU01000939.1 coordinate 28,736, forward strand.
TATGGGAGCAAACATCTTTTCCAACAAAATTAACAGCCTTTACTAGTAATTAAGTTTAAGGATGCGTGTAATATACGTTAAAAAATACTGGTTGTAAAAAAAATTATGTTTAAAATTAGTAAATGCAATTAAAATTCATTGATTTTAAAATAATAAAGTAATTTTTTTTAATGTTTAAAATACAATTATTTTTTGGGCAATGTTCTTTTTTTTTGCTTTTATTTATCTATAAAATAAATAGGTATTAATTTACAAAAAAAAAACCTATGGGAATAATTACTTTTTTAAATGATAATAGTGATTATTTTTTTAAAAAAGTGATTTATATAGTATATTGAAAGATGAATCTCTATTTAACGAAGTTTCCACATAACGAACTTTTTTCGAGATTTATCGACTTCATTAAATAGAGGTTCAAATGTGCATTTAATTTCATTTTTAGTATTTTATTTATCAAATGCCAGATCATTAGGCAACAAGCTCTCCAATATTTCTTCACATGACAATCCAAAATCTTTTAAGTGCACAGCACACGCCTAGATGAGAAGCATCCAGGACTTGTCCAGAAGCAAACAAAAGGGTGGAGGATCAGTCTGATTAAAACGATACATTGAGCACAAAGGCAGTCATGTCCAGTTTATTTTTGGCGGCATCTCGAAAGGATTTTTTAAAAATCCTATTGTTTCAAGTTTTGCTGAGTGAAGAGGTAGGTCTCTAGTAAATCTTTGAAGAATATCCATGTAATTTCATAATGCACCTAAATCAAGAAAGCAAAAAGTTTCGATAATTGAACTTATGATACACAACTGTGAACTCTTAATTTGTAGTAAGAGATGATTAATTTACGTTTATGTTTTCCATTGTTTTTACTTTTGTATGTATTATAACTATGATGATAGATGGTTAATTATACCACATTATTTAACATCCATGAAGATGGTATAAATGAGAGATGGTAATAATTTTTTTTTTTAAATTTTTAATTTTTCTAAGGTTTTGTTTATATATAATTTTTGTGGCTTATGAGAGTTACATTCAGAAACAAAAATTTTAAAGCATCTCTTTTTAAATGCAAGATTCAAAAGGGATCCATTTTTAAATAATTGTGATCGACTTTCAAAATTAAAGATTTGAATCGAAATATAGTAAATAATTAATAAAATTGAGCAAATTATTTATATTTCATAACCACATACACAACTAATTCAAAAAAATTTAATAATTGTTGTAAAAGATACTTAATTTAAGTTCATGTTATTAAGATTTTTACTTTTGCATATATATATTATAACGATATGATAACTGAGTTAATTTTGTGTTTTTCAAAGAATTTAATTAAGGATGCATAACAGTTTTTGCAGCTGACAGCTTACATTCAGAAATTAAATTTTCTCGACATCTTTTTTTTTAAAAAAATTAAATGGATTTAACAGAATTGAACAAATTATTCAAGCCTTCGAAATTGAAGTTTTTGAAAAATATAAAAGTTCTCGGTGAGTTCTACTTAATTTAGTGGGTTGATTTCGAAAATGGCCACCATTTTTTTCCATCTTGTCAGGATTTTTCGAAAACTATCGGTATTATCACACAAAAAATTATTCGTGAAATCACTTCACTCCAACACCGTTCAACCGATCACCATGAAAATTGGTATGTATATGTATTTTTTGTGGAGAAGGTTTTTGTGCTATCTTTTTTGTTGCAGCTCACCCCACCAGGAGACGCTACAGGATATCACCTACAGGATATAACGTTCAATCAATTGCCAAGTTGCAGACATGGACGCCATAAATAATGCCAACTTGGCTCTATCGCCAACATTTCACTATGTTTCCATTGAATCGTCCTTATAATGTAGTAGGGAACGGTGCTACTTGCGAATATTACAATTTTAACATAAAATAAATACAACAGAAAGTAATATTAACGCATTACACATCCAGATATAAATTATTTATACTATTTCAAGCGTTCATTGCGCAAAATTTGTAACAATGTGTTACCTTTTGCTGAGCAGAGATCAGCTTAGGAAGGCGTTTCCAAAAACCGACCCACAAGAGAGTTACGGGGCGTTATAAATAAAAAAGAAATATCCTTTTTATCAGCTGTTAAATCTACAGACTTAAAATTCAACAAATATGATTTTTTTGTTTAACTGAGATATGCAAAAAGCCTTTTTTTTGTTTGTTAAATTTGCAATTCACGTAAAATTAACTCATTAAAAACTTCTTTATCCTTCAATCTGTATTGTTTAATTTTTCAATTCCCCCGTGCGAAGAACGGGTATACCAGCTAGTTATTTTATAGATATGACGGGTTCATGTATATTATTTTTGTAATCAGCCCCTAAAAGTACACTGCTGGCCACCGTAAATGCAACACCCTGAAAGGAAATATGCAAATAACATGAAATTTACAACACGCCTTAGCGAAGCTGAGATATGCAAATGATTAGAATTTCAGCGCAGACACACATCACGCGCGCCTGTGGAGCCACCTCAAAGCGCTATTTAAGGCTTGGAGATTTCGACGATTTCAAGTTCGGCAATTGTGTTTTTGTTGTGGTTTTTTCAAAAAACGATCAGTTATGTCTCGTAGAAAACAGCGATCAGCTTTTGATCAAGTATCCGAGTTCGACAGAGGAAGGATAGTGGCCTACCGAGATTGTGGGTTCCCTTTCAGAGAAATCGGTAGTCGTGTTGGACGAAACCAAACAACTGTAATGCGGATCTGTGACCGTTGGATGCAGGAGAGTACGACAGACCGACGTGGTCGATCGCATCCACCTCAGTGCACTACTTCACGTGAGGACAGCAAATTGTGCGCATAGCAGTGACGGATCGCTCAGTCATATCACGAATCGTAGCACAGCACATTGAATCTGTAAAGCATCATTCAGTGTCTGCGCGTACCATTCGACATCGTTCACAGCAGAGTGGTCTGTCCGCAAGACGTCCATTGCTTGATCTACACTTGACGCAGAACCACAGACGTCTCCGCCGCCAGTGGTGCGATGAACGAAGGATGCGGGTGGCAGAATGAAATGTAGTTGTCTTTACTGACAAGTCATGCATCTGTCTGCAACACCACGATGGTCGGATTCGAGTCAGGAGACATCGTGGAGAGAGGATGCTGAACAGCTGCGTTATGCACCACCACACTGGTCCTGCGCCAGGTATTATGGTATGGAGCGGTATTGGATGTCACTCTCGCACTACTCTAGTACGCATTCCCTGTACTTTAAACAGCCAGCGCTACATCTCCGAGGTGTTGGAGTGCCCAAAGGAACGAAGCTCACCCGAAGAGGGTTTAGAGCTACAAACCGATCCTTCGGGAAACAGTCACTCCCACGTCCAGTTTTTTATTGAAAGAAAAAAATGAAAGTTTACATTTTATAAACATTAGACGATAGTAAAATGACAAAGTAAAAGATAACCTCACTATATACATACATGTGCGTGAACGTAATACAAATATACAAAGCAAAATAGAATAAAAGTAATAATAACAAAAGGAGTATAAGAGATGGAAGAAAGAATATACATTTTCCATCTTTCTTACTAATTCAAATATATAATAATAAAATGCACCAAACAGACCAAAAGAATAAAAAAAAGAAAGAAAGCAAACAATAAAAAATAATATTAATAAAAATAATAAAAAATAGCTCTCGACAGATTAATCGTGCATCGCTCCCCTACATGGCATGTCTTCAGCGATACTAGGTTCAAACTCGACACGCCGGCCTCGAGTCCGTTATCTTGCCCACCACCGCAGCCACTCCGGCATCCTGAAGTGATACACAAAGACGATAGTAATTATTAAATGTTATGCATATTATTTCCGGATTCGAATGCTCAGAACCAATCTTATCGGCCCTGTTAGCGATATTGTTTAAGATATCTTGACTAACTATCATGATAATTTGGACTAGATGACGTTAAGAAGCCAAAGATTTTTCAACACATCCTAAAACGAGCTCTCAGCTAAGCTTTGAATTAGACGCGAAAGTCATCTATCGCCAAGTTGCATCTCCGATTAGAGCATCTTTTTAAAAAAAATTCTGAACTTTAACAAAGTGGGTTTTTTTTTATTATCATATTTGTGAGGTGTTTTATAAGATTGATTAAAACACACCATCGGCATATTCCATGGCATTTTCATCTAATGCCGAAATTATTGTGTTATACGCAGTGGCGAATTACGCTAGATGGAGGCCCCTGGCAATAAAAGGTTGAAGGACCATGGGCTCAAGAATCGAAAAACTAAAACATTGAAAAGATTCGCTGAGCTTAAATTACCAAGATAAAATGTTTCGCTAATAATATAACTCAACAGCTCAAGAGAAACCTTAACTGTATTCAAAATAATTAAAAACCTTACAAAAGAGCTTACAATTTTGCAAAATATCTTTACCTCTGGATTTCTTTTCGGCAAATTAATCAATTATTTTTGACGTTTATACTTTGTATAAAATATCTTGTTCTATACATATAATATGGCCATGTTCAATTTGTCGTTTTCCACATAGTTCTTCTTAAATAACTTTAAAAGAGCCTTAAAACTGAAAAGGATTTCTCATTTGATGCATTTGATATTGGTAATGTTAAAAAAAATTTCAAAAGTATCTATACATTAGAGAAAATCTAGGTCACACACACATTTCTCTTGCAACTCGATAAATTTTTAGTGGGTTTTTCATTGCATCTTTGTTTTCTTTAGCAAACAAATACACTTATCCAATTCATTGTCAGAATTAAAAGATTCATTATCATCTTTATAAATGACTTTCAGTTTTTATGTAGCTTTCTTCTTATTTTCAGGTAGTAATCTCTCGTCAAAAAACACAGTGAAGTGTTCGATAACAGGTTCATTCTCAATTCTTTGGATCGTTCTCCTCTTGTCCTGTAGCATATGACATACAATTAATTTTGGGAAATCTTCCCTTCATTTAAAAATTTCCAACCGACTTCTTTATTTTCACCGAAAATAATTTTTCTCTTTTGCTGCCTGTGAGCTTGTGTCTAGCTTCCTCTTCAAATGAGAGCTCTGATAAATCAGTTGCTTCTTGATTTATACTATTCCAAATTCATTCTGGATATAATTTTCTAGAGATTTTAATTATCTATAAGTCCTTTTTAATAATTCACACTCAAGGAATTGCAATGATTTTATAAAGCGTTTATTCTCTGGAGTATGGTATTCCAAATCACGGTCATTAGGGAAATCTCCTATTCGGCGAACTGTTTCAAAAGGGAAGTTGACACATTGTGGTATTTTTTTCTTCATTCGTATCACTGACTTCGGCCAGATCCTTTACTTTGCTACTAAGGCTTAAATTCAACAAGCTTGAAAAAGTTTGCTTTAGACAAGACATCTTTCATCATGTAACCAGTTCTTTATTAGTAAAATACGCTGATGGAAATAAAAATCCCAAGGAGTTGTACTAGATAAACATAACTTGGTAGGCGTGTTTATACATCTGAAAGATATGACTTCGATTCAAACTTCACGTTAAGTGCATGAGTGAACGCTAGTTGCACCTCTTTGAACAAGCGAATCTGATATACTTTAAATACACTCTATGAAGTTCGTTAGTATGATTTATCAATGAGATTTTACGTAGTGAGGACGAATAAGCTATTATAAACAGATCACTGGGTTTGAACGAGGTCGTATAATACGTGTAAAAAAGGTAGATTTTCTTTCCACGATATTTTAGAAATACTTGGTAGGAATGTTCCACTGTGCATGATTATTGGCAGGAGAGGTCGCGGGAAAGCACTAACTACCTCTAGAAAACTGGGTTCAACCACGCACGGGTCATCACTGACAGAGAATATCGCTATGTACTTCGCATGGCAGTGCAGCATCGTAGTGCATCTGCAGTAGAAATGATAGTCTTTGTTGGCACCAAAGTGACACAGTAATCGATTGCTTGAAGAATAATTCCGAGTCAGAGACCTTGTAGCGTTTGTACCAATAGCTTCAAATCACTGACATCTTCGACTTCAGGGAAGTCACGCTAGAGCTCATTGGAGAGCGAAATGGCGATGTGTTGTGTTCTCCGATCAAAGCTGTTTCTATCTTGGTGTCGATGATGACCGTATATTGATTAGAAGAAGGCCAGGTCAGAGCCACCAAACAACCTTTCTGTGGCCTAGGCACACTGGGCCTATGGTCTTTCCAGTAATTTTTTTACAGCAGGTTCACTCTCACCGTTAATCTACTCACCCTTCATGCTGTAACATCAGGAGAAATCAATGTAAGGGATTCAAGAAAGACATCTACTTTACAAACTAGAAATCTATTTTAACAAATCTCGATTATTGCTCTAATTCAAATCTCTATCTCCCTACTCCTCTTGGATCTCGTTCAGTTTTAAAAACTCGTTTTCACTTCCTCTCATTGCCATCCTCTCTACAGAAATCTTACATTGCAAACATGTACGCCAGTCTAGGGATTCAAACTATTACACTGCCATTTAAAAACATCCTTCAAGGGGTGTTTTTCAAGAAGATAACGTGCCCCCTCATGCTCTGTTGTAACACAACATGCTGCATAGTGTCGACGTATTTCTTTAACCTGCTAGATCACACACACACACCAGATCTTTCTCCAATCACTCCAGAATGGGACATCATTGAAAGTCAACGTCAGCGGCATAAACAAGAAAAATTAAATGCCCTTAAATTAACCTACCAAGTGTAATAGACATGAAATGCCCCCCCCCCACCCACACACACACATACACAAACTGATATACGGTACCTGTACGACACATTGTATGCACATTTACATGCTTGCAGGGACGTTTTAAGGCTTGGGCAACTGAGCCCGGACCCAGGGCCTCGGCCACAATGGGGACCTTGCCTCGTTTTCGACTCGAATGATTTCAACGGTCAAATCTTATTTCCGGTTTTATTCTCCGAAAAACTGGGAATTTCGTATATGACAAATATCTACATGTGATGACTTTCGTCCGTGTATAAGCCTAGGCCAATCACCAGCTCCAGGGCCTACTTTAGCGTAGGGGTTCAGGGTCTCTAAGTGCCTTAAGACGTCCCAACATGCTTACATTCAGAATTCTGACGGCTACACAGGTTATTAATGTAATATCATTTCACATTTGAAATGACTCTTCTCACGGTTAGATTAGCCTGTAATCTTGAAACTTGGATCAATTAAATAGACAAACATATTACGGAGTTTCGTTAGTCTGCAATATATATATATATATTTTAGGAATTTCCTCCCCCCTCCCCGTCAGTGTAAGATGTATCCGAGAGTAACTAAGCACAGCTGTGAACTGAAAACAAACTTGTTTGACTTGAATAGTATTAGTTTGTTCGAAACAAAATTTGTTCAGAAAAAAAAACACATGCGAAAATTTTATACAGATTTCAACACTAAAGATATACGAAAGGAGTGTTATATTAACATCGCACTATAAAACTGAAAGAGGACTAATGGTGACGAAACTCGCAATTTTAAACCATATTCAATTGACGAAGACAACTCAGATGGCACCCTCCTATCCTAATTTCCTCACTATACCAAAGAAAGGATGTCTGAGCCTCGACAGATTTAACGTACAGCGGCTTTCTCTTCACGGCAGTTCTTCAGTGGCACAAGGCTCGAACTCAAGACACGCTAGCAACGAGTCCACGACCTTGATCACGGCCACACAGATATACCAAAGAAAGATGACTAGTGTTGCTAACAGGCTCAAACCTGTGGTAATCATTGGGATGGCAAATATTGGTATATCTTTTTTTCGCTTGTTTGACTTATAACTGGAGTCCATCAAGCTCAGGGACCTGTTGTGAAAATAGCCCTACTTTGAATGGCTCTGGGGTGGAGTGACGTCACGCCCACACCTCTATGATGTAATGCCCTTTTTCTGGCACTCCGAACTTAGTAGGCAGAGGGTGAGGTCGTCACGATAGCACCTAATGATGTAATAAAGAAGTATACTTCATCTGGTAGGTGTATAAAACACCTAACAGACTGGATTTATTTAATTATCATTGTTGTAGATTTGATACTCTCCCCGAATATTAAACGGGGGAGAGAATGTTGTGAAAATAGCCCTGCTTTGAATGGCTCTGGAGTGGAGTGTCGTCACACACCCCTATGATGTAATGCCCTTTTTGGGGGACTCCGAACTTAGCAGGCAGAGAGTAAGGTCATTGCTCTTCTGTCTCGCAGTGCAAATAAAAGCATTTTAACGAACCTCTCTGGAACTCTTAAGAAAACCAACAGCACCCAGCATCGGGTAGATGCAGTCCACACACTTTTTAGTTTAAATCTGATGATATGTTACACTCAACCGTAACAGGGCCCCTGACGTCCGCCACCCGCTTAATCCGCCTCTAGATCTTACATAATTTTTTATTAATTTTAGCTTAGAGAAGCTTCTCTCGAAACTGGTATTACTGATGGACATTCGCGTACACAAGGGGGTGTTCTAGGGGTTAGGACACCCCCATAGCCCTTGATTTTTTTTTTCGATTGGTTATAATCCTATGTATGTATTACGTAAAATTTACACTGGTGTGCAAAACTTAAGCAACAGGTGGGTTTATTGCCATAACTTCACGAAAAATCATCTGAGAGACATGAAATTCAGAAATGATGGAGAGTATTATGTACGTAAAGGATGACGAAAGCATCGGCGCTGAAAAAGGAATACAATGCATATGGTATGGAATCAAACAAAAACAAGCTTTATTAAACCCATAGTATCATGACTCATTATGGTCTATCCAACAGGAAGAACAACAAGCAGATGTTCCTTAATATGGCATATGCCCTCCCATCACTGCAATGGTTGCTTCGCACTGTCTCCGCATACTCAGAACCAGCTGATGCAACATTTCTTGCGGTAGGAGTGCCCATTCTTCAATCAGCATCTGTTTGAGTTGTTGGGTATTCTCCGGATGATGTAAGCGTGCTGCAATACGTCTCCCCAAAGCTTCCCACACATGTTCGATGGGATTTAAATCTCGGAAGTACGCTGGCCAATCCATTCGAGTGATATCTTCACTTTCCAGCAGCTCCTCAATAGCAAGAGTCCGATGTGGCCGTGCATTGTCATCCATAAAAATGAAGTCTGGGCCAATGGCACCTCGTAACAGACGCACATGGGGAAGAAGTACCTCCTCACAATAGCGATCCCCGGTTACAGACCCTCTATCGAAAATGTGGAGCTCAGTTCACCCGTTCAGCATAATGCCTCCCCAGACAAGAACTCCAGGACCATCGTAATGGTATCTTTCCTTGATGTTACTGGTATAAAACCGTGTCCCGATCTCTCTCCAAATCAAAACGCGTTGAGAATCGCTTCTGGTACTTTACCGACTCTCATCCGTAAAGAGGACAAGACTCCATTGACAGTTGTCCAGTTTTTGTGCTCTCTGCACCACTGTAAACGGTGGTGTCGGTGGTCAACTTTCAACGGGAGGTAGCGTTCAGGACGGCGACCGAATAGGCCCCCTTTGTGAAGGCTTCTGACCACAGTAAACCGCGACACTTGTTCTGTTGACCCCGTTGCTGTAGAGAGTTGCTGAGCAATGACGTTTGCTGACTACCGTCGGCCTCTTTTCGCCTGCAGGATGATATGACTGCAGTATCTTAAACTCTCTGTAAAGGGCGAAGCAGCCACTTTATTACAATCCATTCAAATCCAAAACGATAATTATAAAAAGGCGTGGAATGCATTAACTGAGCGCTATGAGAATGAAGCAGAAATTATACACACATGCGACATTAAATAAATTAGTTTCGCAGCCTGTTTTAAAACAAGAATCAGCTTCAGGATTGCGAAAGCTAATTGACACCACCCAACAGTACATTGACACCCTGCAAACATTGAGGCAGCCCGTGGAATATTGGGACACCCTCATAATTTTCTTGCTAAGAGGGAAACTCGACTCCGAAACATTACGCGTTTGGACTCTCGAACAAACAAAAAAAAATCCCTCTTTCTCCGAGTTGAAATCGTTTGGGTGGAAGTAAAATGACTCACACAAATAAAAAATTTTCTTACTCTTCACAAATAGTCTCGAATGTTTGCGTACATTGCAATAACGATGCACATTTTGGATTATTCATGTGCGATAGTTTTTTAGAACTTCCGATTATATATATAAAGAAAAATGGGATGTTGTTAAAAAACGCAAATTGTGTTTTAACTGTCTTAGGGAAAATAAAACGCATCGCATTTCCAAATGTCGCGCAGGTGTTTGCAAATTCTGTTCCAAATCACATAATTCTTTATTATGTTCAAAAAATCCAAATAATAGCAAAATTTCAAATAACAACAAAAATTTATTTCACAACACGGTAACAAGTATACACACGGAGGATTCCACGATTAATAGCAATAACGTAAAAGTACTTGCCTCTCAGGCTGTTTTATTGCCTACTGCAATTGTTAATGTTAAAGACATTAATGGCGCTTTACAAAAATGCAGATTACTCGTCGATTCGGCCAGTCAAGGCTCATTTGTTAGAGTTGTGTAAATTTATTACAACTTAAACGTACTAGCGTAAACATAAATGTAGACGGCTTAAGTTCGCGAAAGGTGGGAAGGGTAGCAGGCTTAGTTCAGTTAGAAATAACATCACTTTTTTACAAAAACACAAGTATTACTGTAGATGCATTAATTTTACCCAAAAAATCACCTGTGACCTTCCTCAATTTCAAGTCGATGCGTCTGCTTTGAATACATTTAAGCACTTAAAATTAGCGGATGTCAACTGTCTCCAGCCAGGCCCAATAGACATTTTGTTAGGTGCTGACCTATTTGGAGAAATCATGCTCAATAGACATTTAAATGTTCAGGGACAATCTTTAACTGCAATGGAATCCATTTTTGGTTGGGTTGTTCTTGGAAAAACAAAACTTTCTTGCCAAAGAATGATTTGAAATCATGCAAGTTACAATGCAGTAGAGTTTCAGCACGATAAATTCTGGCAATTAGAGGAACTCGGTGAAACAAAACCTTTCACGAATGAAGAAATTGCTTACGAGAATCATTTCAAGAGAACTCATACTCGTGACTCAACAGGCAGGTTCGTAGTCAATTTTCCATTTCGAGACTCTAGTGATGAACTTGGTTCGTCTAGAGACACTGCCGTGCATCGTCTACAGCGAATTGAACGTCGATTTAGTAAAAACAAATCACTTTCCAGTCAATATCACGAATTTATGAACGACTATTTGAAACTTGGTCACATGGCGTTAATCCCTGAAAATGAGATTGACGTTCCAGCTAGTTCCAGTTTTTATCTCCCGCATCACCCAGTACCCAATAAAAATGGAGATAAATTTCGCGTGGTGTTTGACGGATCTGCAAAGTCCTCAAGTGGGATTTCTCTCAACGATAAATTAATGGTTGGTCCACAGCTACAGACTGACTTAACAACAATACTCCTTCGCTTCAGGACGCAAAAAATAGCCATTACAGCAGACATAGAAAAAATGTATAGACAAATAACACTACAAGATTCGGATTTTCAGAGAATCGTTTGGCGTAATTCGCCTTTTGAGCCAATTCAAGACTTTAGGTTGACAAGAATAGCTTATGGAACTGCATCAGCGCCGTACCTTGCAATAAAATGCTTACAGCAGTTGGCATTAAACGAAGCAAATAATTGCCCTTGCTTCTAAAGCAGCTCTCAATGACTTCTACGTTGATGATTTGATGTCCGGAGCCAATTCACTCTCTGAAGCCTTGGACTACAAAACCAATTGACTCAAATGTTGTCCAGTGCCGGACTTGTATTGAGAAAATGGGCTTCTAATTGCAACGAACTCTTAAATTCAATCGGTTCAGATATGCGTTTATCTAATGCTTCTTTGAATATAGACAATGATGATACAGTAAAAACCTTAGGTATCCTGTGGCATCCAGCTTCAGATGTATTTTACTTCAAAATCACTCCTTTATCTTTTGAAGGCCCCTTAACCAAAAGAACATTACTTTCTACAATTGCTAAGACTTTCGATCCACTTGGATGGCTGTCACCCATCACAATCCAGTATAAAACAATCATGAAAAGACTGTGGAAACAACAGTTGCAGTGGAACGAAAGGGTTAAACCAGACATTACACTTGAATGGGAACAACTTGCTAAGGATGTGCAATTGGTCAAAGACATCAACATTCCACGATTCTTGTTCGTCGATTCAGACAACCAATTTCATCTATTTGGCTTCAGTGATGCTTCCGAAAAGGCTTATGCAGCAGCAATTTACTGTCGCTCTGTTTCAGATACAGGAAAAATCAACGTTCAACTAATAATAGCCAAGACAAGAGTTGCCCCGCTGAAACCTGTCTCACTTCCTCGACTAGAATTGTGTGGAGCTCTTCTGTTAGTTAAACTGATGGACTTTACTTATAAAGCTCTGAATTATCCTATATCACAAACCCAATTTTATACGGATTCCACTATCGTACTTGCATGGGTTGGATCCCATGCCAGCCGATGGAAGACCTTCGTAGCCAACAGAGTGACGAAAATCCAGACGTTGTCTTCTGCTACCCAATGGCATCATATCAGTGGAAGTGCAAATCCTGCAGATCTTGCAACCCGTGGTGTATCATCTTCAACTTTACTCACTTCAATATGGTTGTGTGGTCCCAACTTTTTACATGAAACTTTTCCTATTCAGACACTCTTCTGTTCCTTCATTGAATGATGTTGTGCTAGAAAGGTATTGTGCATTACAATAAACTATTGTACCAAATCACTTGCCTGATGTTAATGATTTACTTCGTAAATTCTCTTCTCTTTCTAAACTTAAACATGTAATAGCATATTGTTTAAGATTTGTTAATAATTGTAGAAATTCAAATGATAAAATAATTGGACTTTTAAGAACTAGTGAACTAACTAATGCTATGTATATATTAATTAAATCAGTGCAAATTGTTGAGTTTAACAATGAGATCAATGCTTTAAAAGGAAATCAATCACTATCTTGCAGAAGCAAAATTTTATCTCTAAATCCATTTTTAGATTGTTCAAATATTCTCAGGGTGGGCGGTCGTTTGCGATATGCAAATCTCGCATACGGCCACAAACATCCCATCTTACTGCCAAAAAGGCATATTCTCATTGTTAGACATTATCACGAAATTCTCTTGCATGCTGGTACACAACTTGTGCAATCTTGTATTCAAGAACAATATTGGATAATAGGTGCTAGAGATGTCATCAGACACTTAATCAGAAAATGTATAAAATGTTGCAAAGTAAGAGCTTCCATCACTAATCAAATGATGAGCGATTTGCCATCTTCACGCATTTCTCCTGCTCCTGCCTTTATGCGCTGTGGAGTAGATTATGCTAGTCCTTTTCAAATTAAAACCATTAAAGGCGGAGGTTCCAAATCCTTTAAAGCATACATAGCTCTGTTTGCTTGTTTCACTACTAGAGCTATTCATCTGGAACTAGTGACTGATCTTTCAGCAGATGCATTTATTGCAGCTCTGAAGAGGTTTATTTCCCGCAGAGGAAAATGCAGTGACATATACAGTGATTGCGGTTCCAACTCTGTTGGCGCAAAACGCAAACTCATGGAATTTGAAAAGCTTGCAAATCAGACAATTATAATCAAAATGTTAATAAATTTTTAAGTGATAATGGTATTAAATGGCATCAAAATGTTCCAGGTGCACCACACATGGGTGGTCTCTGGGAAATAGGAATAAAGTCAACTAAGTATCACGCGTTGTTGGAGAAACGAAATTAACGTACGAAGAATTTGAAACATTTCTAACTCAAATAGAGTCTTGTCTTAATTCCAGACCATTAACGCCCATATCTAATGACCTAAATAACCTATCAGCCTTAACACCTGGTCATTTCATTATTGGAAGGCCATTGACAAGTATTCCTGAACCCAATTATATTGACTCAAATAATTCCTATCTAACTAGATGGCAACAAATTCAAAAACTAGTTCAACAGTTTTGGAAACGTTGGCACAAGGAGTATTTAACTCGATTGCAACAAAGGCTAAAATGGCTTCTGCCAACTAAAAATTTTCAAGTGAATGATTTGTGCCTTATAAAAGATGACAATTTACCCCCTACTAGATGGAAAATTGGTAGAATTGTTCAATCGTATCCTGGTCTAGACAATGAAGCCAGGGTTGTCAATGTCAAAACATCAGATGGAATATTTAAAAGAAATATAACAAAATTAAGTCTTCTACCGATTTAAATTCATATTTTATTATTTGTAGCTCATTTAAATATGCATATACTACATTGTTGGGAATGTTTTCTTAAATTTTAAGTTTTCATTTATGTAACTTTATATTGTTCACATTTATATTGAAATAATATTTCAAGGTGGGCGGCAAGTTGTAACGCCTTATTTTTCACCGTTAGAGGGCGTGCGAGAGCCACCGGATGTATTTTTGTAACTGAGTAAAAACACAGAAAATAAAGCTTCTTCAAACGGACCTGGCCGATTTCTTTCCATCGCATTCACGCCCCTCCCCCCTTGTAGAGCCCACAGTTTGAGAAACACTGGAATAACCGAAAACCGAATGTGATCCATGCAGTATATGAAACAGGACACTATACGAATATTGAAAATCATCACTTGTGGGAAACGTGCTTGAAAAAAAAAGCAAAATAGGTGCAAAATGTCGCCATTTTACCTTTATTGTGGAAAATAATCACTTATTTTTCGCTGTGCCACACCTTCGTTTTTTCGTTGCAAGGTCTCTGAAAAAACTGGTCTGGATATTTGACGCTCCGGATAGTAAACGTTCGGAAAAATGACGTTCTACTGTATTTAATTCTTTGCATGAATTAATTTAAGCAAAGGGATTGTAAAACAGGTAGTTGATTGGGAAGAGAAGAATCAAAGTCAAAACCTTTAAAAAGGGATTTAAACAGACGATTTGTATCACATAATCTCTAGCTTATACTAGCTCTTTTGTCATTGTATGGCAGTTTCGTACAAATATATCCAGTGCTGCTGCAAGGTAAGTCTTCTTAATTATATTTTGTTTTCTTCTGTTTCAATTAACTTTTTCATTAAACTTTTTCTTAATACCCGAAAACTTAGCTTTCTTATTTTAAACTTTTAATTTTCTTTTTAGACTCAATGTATATTTAAGTAACGTGATTAATAGAACGATTTGTTCACTGCTATTCCGATTTGCTTACGAAAATAGATTTTTATTCTTAAATTCGCTGCAATATTGCTAATGACATAATTATACTATTTACTTAGTTCTATGAAAATTTGTTCTTTTCTACATTTTGCTTAATTTTAGTGTAGGATTTCTCTCTCTGAGCCTATTTTTTTAAAAATATTACATGTTTTATTTTCATGCTTCAACTAAGATTAGAAAGAATTTCGCATTCATTTTCGTAGAAAGAGGGGGCACTTAGATCCAAGTTAGGAGGGAATGAATATTAACGTCGCACTGTTCAGCTACACGAGGGCTTTTGGCGACGGACTTCGTAATTTTGAACCATGGTCAAGTGACGAGGACGACACCTGACCCCCTTCTTAACTACCATACCAACGGGAGGACGTTTGAGCTCTCGACACGCTTATACCCTACACGGCGGGTCTTTAGTAGTACTGGGCTCGAACTCATGACACGCGCCTACCATAATCAGATACCTTGACCACTGGGTTACCGCAGCCCGATCCAAGCTAAGAACTATACTTTCAAGGCATATTGGTGGTGAGGAGGGGCACAAACTACCGCGTTTCATATCGCTTCGAAGTGGCGGAGGGAAACGTCCCTCATTTCTTTTTAGTGGTATGTCTGTCGCGGACGACCTTGTACGAGCATGATTTCCGACTAAAGACGAAAAAAGCCGAATGAACGTTACAAACCCGAGCGTGACGTTCATTCAAGTTCATTCTCCAGCAAAACGCGCCAATAGCAGTTATCACTTCAAAAAGCACATTTTTGAGCTAGATTCTGCAACTGTTGGAATATTTCTCAAATTTTAGCAATTACTCTGTCTATGGAAGAAAACATTGTTCGCCTCAAGTCCTCTTCGTACGATAACTGAGCATCTTTACTTCCGTCGCCAAATATATGCTTCCTCCTGATTCGTCTTGGAGGTTCAAAAGAAATTTCAAGCTCTTCACATAAACTTTTAGCGAATATTAAAGCGTCATTCGCGAATTCCTCTCATTTTGCTTCTAATACGTTTGCAAAGCACGTATTTTTTTTTTTTAGCACATTGATGGATATTTAGTCCCTCTGTTTGCAAATAATTTTGAGCATCATTGACTTCACTCAGTACCGGTTGCCAGACGTCTAAGTAACGTAAAAACGAATGCGATTGCATAGCGACTAAAAAACTTCTGCATCTGTACGTGTATTAAAGCTTTCATTCGTTTCCGTCGGGCGATTTGGAGTTTGAAATATTTTTTGAATTTAAATATCGTGGTGCCTTGCTGCCTCTGCCTGTCTCATTTGCATACTTCTAAGTCGTTTTGTGCCAACGCCATCTGTCGGCCCGATTTATCGATGCTAAACCTGCAAACTGTTTTTATTTTGTTTAATTTTCCGGGTTTTATAAATTTTTAAACTTTATACGGAGTCTCTAGAGCAGCGATAATCGAACCTTTTTAAGTGGCCCGGTCATGGCCCATTGCTCTGAGAAATTTATTTATTTAAGAACATTGTTTTAAAAATTTGGCGGGAAATTTTTTGTCAAGAAATCAAATATATCAATTTTGCTGTCGGTATCGTACGAGTACGAATTGATATTTTTCTATTTGGAACGGTTACAATTAGGGATAACAGACGACAGTGGAGTAACGACAATTTTATGGGTGGAACCAATTTTTAACTATCTTTCATACCTAGCAAGCGAAAAATATTCGAAGAAAATATATCGTATATAGTTTCAAGACGATTGGGAGGTTGACTGTGTTGTAGTGAAAAACAAGCATGGATCAATAATTGTTTAATTTGTCACGAAAGTGCTGCATTTAAAAAAATACCAATAATCACAAAAAATCATTCAATTGCGCTTTTCCTCGAAGATCTTTTTCATGAGGTGATAAGTGGGCTTTCTTGAATAGTCTTTGCAACAGCAACAAAGAGTTTTGTCAGTGGCAATATCACAGCGGTAACAAAGACATCCTATGAAGTTTGTTGTATTATTGGTAATCATATGAAACAGTTTACTGAGATGCAGAAATTGTGAAGGAGTGTTTCTTAAATGTATTTAATTAAGTGACAAGAATAAAAAATATAGAAAATACTTAAAAAAACCAAACAGGAGTTTCAATATGATCAATATTTTCCACATTTTAAATTTCCAATGTTATCTTGGTCTTAAAACATTTCTCCCCCTCCCCAATTTATCCCCATGTTGCGGCCCGCGTGAAATGGCTGATATATAAATGCGGCCCAGTAGAAAAAGGTTGAGTATATCGAATAAGGTGAAAATTATTCTAATGGGTTATAATGGACTCGGATGCAAAATCATTGCATTTCTCGCCAATGATGAGAGTGAGCGGGTTACATACCCAATTTCACTTGGCGGTACGGCTACATAGAGAGAGAGCTATCCGATTGGAAATAGCAGTATGTAGATGATTAATAAAAAAATGAACCAAGTAAATTTATTTACTTTTAGGTTGGGGTTTTAGGAGTGGGAAACGTCTATATATGTACAATATAAAATATTTTTTAAGTCAATTTATACTTAGAACAAAGAAAATTTTTATTTTAGCTACTTTTTATTAAATAGCTACAATTAATATAAATATACTAGTTGCACGGGCTATCTCTACTTTTATAAATTTTCCCTTTCTTTCACAAAATTAGAACTTCTAATACTCATTTTCAAAATGACTTCCATCCCCCCTCCACCGCTTAGCCCGGCGTTGCTTGGGCTTTCTCTTTTCCTCATGACACGAACATTTCTGTGTGTGTGTGTTTGTACGCGTACAATGTGAGCGATTTCTAAAATTGTCAATAAAATTGTCAAAAAGTTCCCTTTTTCGAAATAGCTTCATGGCCCGGCGTTGCACGCGCTATATCTCTACTTTTATAATTTTTCCCTTTCTTTCACAAAATTAGAATTTCTAATACTCATTTTCAAAATGACTTCCCCTCCCCTCCACAGCTTCGCCCGGCGTTGCTCGGGCTTTCTCTTTTCCTCATGATACCAGCATTTCTGTGTGTGCGTTTGTACGTGCACAATGAGAGTGATTTCTAAAATTATGTCAAAAAATTTCCCTTTTTCGAAATTTGCTCCATTCCACTTATTTTTTATTTAAGACAGGTTTCTTTCCCCTCTCTATAGCCCGAACACTGTTCTTTTTAGTGTAAAATTATTTTTCTATCTTCCCCTCCTTCTCACAGATAAGATATAGCTTCAAATTTCGATGTAAAGAGTGTTTTTTTTTTTCCAGGTATAGAAGTTTAAGTTGGCATTACTTTCCAAGATGGCAACCGATTGAACAGCTGTCAAGTGATTTATTCTCAGTTTGGTTTGGCAATTCATCAAAACGATCATCAAGCAAGGCGTAGATTCGTCGAATGGGCCCAAAACGAGATTGCCGTTGTTCCCGATTTTCATAAGCGAATTTTCTTTAGCGATAAGCGCACTTCTGGTTGAAGGGCTACGTCAACAAACAAAACTGCCGCATTTGGAGTGAAGCTAATCCACAAGTGTATGTCGAAACACCGTTACATCCAGAAAAACTGACTGTTTGGTGCGCTTTATGGGCTGGCGAAATCCTTCTTCAAAAACGATGAAGGCCACAACGTTACAGTCAATGGTGATCGGTATAGAGCCATGATTACTAACTTTTTTCATTCCTGAAATGAACAATCATGATGTCCAGGAGCTGTGGTTCCAACAAGACGGCGCAACATGTCACACAGCTCGTGCCACAATCGATTTATTGAAAGACACGTTGGGTGGCCGCCTAATTTCACGTTTTGGACCTGTGAATTGGCCTCCAAGATCTTGTGATTTAACACCGCTAGACTATTTTCTGTGGGGCTATGTAAAGTCATTGGTCTATGCGGATAAGCCACAAACGCTTGATCATTTGGAAGACAACATTCGCCGTGTTATTGCCGATATACTGCCACAAATGTTGGGAAAAGTCATCAAAAATTGGACGTCCAGACTGGACTACATCCGAGCCAGCCGTGGCAGTCCTATGCCAGAAATCATTTAAAATGTAATGTCACAAGATTATCTTTCGAATAAAAAAATTCATGTCAATCGAATAATGCATCGTTGTTTTATTGCAATTTAAAGTTCTATACCTCTCAAAAAAACACCCCCTTTATGACTTATAAAAAAATATTGCGTTAGAATTAAAAAAATTATTAATGTGAAGCAATAATAAAAAGAAAACGATTCTCATGCTAAGAGTAAAGCTTTAAAAAGTAGCGTAATGCGAAATTGAAAGTTTCTGCCTTCTCAGTTTCGAACGTAGGAACTGCTGTTTCATAAAGCGCAGCCGATTTAACAATCGCACCGTCAGTTCCTTTGGGGAGAAGTATTGAATTGAGTTTTAAAATAAAGGTGGATTTTTTTTAATATATCATTGTGTTAAAGTAAAAGATTTTTTTTCGGGCTTCATTTTTATGTTAATACTTTCAAACTTCATATAAATAATAGACGATGTACTTTTTAATTAACAAAAAATTCCTTTAGTAATTAAATAATAGAAATAATCCTTTTGAAAAAAACATATATATATTTATTAAAATCAAATTTCTATAAGTAATTAATAAAAGAGAAAAATTTACAGATAGCCATTGAAACGATTGCTTTTGTAATCAAAAAGTATGAAACAACAATAAAGAATGTAATTATAATTAATGAATTATTACTGACATTTTAGGCAATTTTTTTTGTTTAATTTTGCAGCCACCGGAAACTCAAAAGTATATTTTTTTAAAAAAAGAATAGTTTATGTATGAAACAGAAATTTTCAAAATTATTAGATCGTGTTTTAAAAACCTCTGAAAAAAGTTCAGAAAATATTTTTAAAAAATTGTAAAATAATTAAAGATATTGTTTTTTTAACCGTAATTTTTAAGATATTTTATCAATCTTTGTACAGATTACGTATATTGTTCAACATGCGGAAAAAAAAGAAAAGCATGAACTTTTTTTTAGTGTAAAATATGTTTTCAAGCGGAACAACTTATAATTCGTATTCAAAAAAAGGAACCGATTTCGGCTCTTTATTTAAAAAAAATTTTAAAATAATTAAATTGAGAAAGAGAGAGATATATAATCTTATATTAATTTTTAAATAAATTTATTTTCATGCAAAGTTTCGTTGTTTTGTAAAAACTGATTTTTCCCGATATTCTCCTCAGATGGCGCCACGATGCATTTTAAGGTTTTTAATTAATATCTTTTTAACTAATTGGAATATAAATGGTCAAAACGGATTCCTCGGATCATTCTCGGAATTTTAATACCTTCTGCGTCTTGTGGTTCTTGAGAAAATTGGGATATATACCTACATAGATACGTTTGTTTACCTACGAATTTTAATATATAAGATATACATATGACAGAATCACAACATTAAGGGATAATTAATTTTTATTCATTATCATTAAAATATCGTATTGTCCTCCAAAACAATCATGTATATAAAATTTCAGTTCAACTGAATGTCTTTTCCCTCACGATTTAAAGTCGCTAAAATGAAACCAACACTGCTGTATCTCTAATTCTTTAAATAATTAGTTTCTCAGTCAATTAATTATAATTAAATTATCGTATTTTTACGCAAAACAATAGTGCATAGAAAATTTCAGCTCAAATGAGCGCTTTAAAATGCGAGAAAAAAACTTTTTCAAGTTTTGACACAAGTCGCCAAAAATGATGCCAACGTGGCTGTATTTGTAACTCTTTAAATAATTAGTTTTAATCAATTAATTTTTTTAAATCATAATTAAATTATTGTATTGTCATCCAAAATCATGTACATAAAATTTCAGCTCAATCGAGCGCTTTAAAATGTATTTTATTAAAGATTGAAAATTCCACGAATACATAGTTTAGCCGGGTATTTTTTTTAGAGCACTTAGCCCGCTAGGGCTTTGATCTCTTGTCTGGACTTTTGATAGCTTGAATTTGATTAATTGCCCTTTTTATTTAAATTTACAGAAAAAATATATTAGATCTTGAGAATTTAAATTTACTTGTGATTTCAAAGAAAATTGTCTTGGAGTAATGAGGATCCGGCTTTTAAACCGGTAAACAGATTAAAATTAAGATCAGAGCGTTAGGAATTGTCGTGACTTTCTCTAGGTAACGCGTACGGGCATACTGCCTGTTACTCCAAATGTCCTAATTTTCCTTTACTACAAACGCTAGCAGAGCTAACGTCCGGAGTAACGGGTCGGTGATCGATGTTCGTATCTTTAATTGGGTTTTCACCATTTTTTGGCTTCTGCTTCGGGAATTTTGGGCATTGACGACTCGTCGCCATATGCCCGTCCGCGTTGCAATTTATGCAGTGGGGAGTTAT
Organism: Trichonephila clavipes; assembly: GCA_019973935.1. NCBI lineage: Eukaryota > Metazoa > Arthropoda > Arachnida > Araneae > Nephilidae > Trichonephila > Trichonephila clavipes. The sequence continues at coordinate 50,267 of BMAU01000939.1, forward strand.
CAGTCTATCCGTTTTTGTGCAACTTTGCGTGCGATGGTTTAGCCCGCATTTTAGGCACCTGGGTGCCATCCTACAATTTTTTGTTGTATGATTAAAATAGTTGCAATTGAAGCACTGTGACACGCCCGGTCTCTTACAATACGGGACAACTTCCACAGTGAGGCAATTTACGTTTTTAAGTTCATAGATTTTTTCTGCTCCCGCGGAGCGTTTCACTTCTACCATGAATAGGGGGCTTTCGTCGCGAAGGCTATTCCTTTATGTTTTAATTCTGACTCGATGTCAGCAACATCTGTTGATGCTGGTTATCCTTTAATTACTGTCATTATTTTTCTTCGATAATATAATGATCTGCTTTCTAAGTGATGAGCAGTTTTTTTATGTCGTCCTCTGAGGCCGGTTGAATTTTAATGTAATTTCCTGTTTTTGGGTAGGTCCTATAAATTTCCTGAAGAATCAGGTTATAATTTTTGATTCTCATTATCGGTTTGATCCTTGGCTTGGGAGGGGTAACGTCCATTACTGCCCTTGAAACCGCCGCAATCACAACAAAAATACTTAATTGCTACACTTCACTACATTCAAATGCATTTGCCTCTCATCAGAACTGGGATCAGTGTTAAAGCTGGCTCCAGCTTCGTTACACCTGCAATGCCGTCTGTAAGTTTCTCTTGCAGACTTTTCTTTTTCATTCCGGCTGCAAAAATAAAAATGCAGCATTTTCCTTCCCACTGCGTTCTTAGTGCTCCTCAAACGCGTTTTAGGGCTGATAAGCCGCCTTCCTGCTCTCTTCCTCCAGCCTCTCCCTGCAGGGGAGTGATTTCAGATATTGGTCTTTCTTTCATCCTTTTCTCCGCGATTCTGGGAATAAGCGATTCATTTCGCTGGCACCCGCCTCATCTAATTTTCGTTAACGTCCATTACTTCCTCGTTATCGAGGACAGCGAATTTATTTGAAGAGGTGCAAATTACCTTTTCTATCGGAATTTCAATGCACTTTCGTGCGAATTTGGTGGGGGCTTTTAAGTCCTCTTGGCCTGTTTTGTTTTGGGATTTTTATTGTCTTCCTTATCTTTAATTTTTGTTTGTCTTTGTTACTTTTTCGCGCCTAAATTAGACACGCTCTGAGTTTTTTCTATAATATGAATGGGACAGGGCAAGAAATCAAAAGCTATCTCACCTGTGAGCTAATAGTAGGAATTCAAAAAGTTGACCAAAAACAGATGCTTTAGGTTTCTTTAGCAATAAAAGTTGCAAGGGAAATTCCTACTTTTATAATATCAAGACTAATGATGACAATGTAAGCTTAACACTAACAATCAATCTTACTTTCAATGTTTTATAAACTTAACCCCCGCCCCACACCAAACTCAGTTCAAATCCCATTAAATTAGAAATGTGCCAGTGAATACATTTTCTTTTCTCATCAGGCCCAAGGTTAATCTCTATTTAGCATCGAACCTCAAATAATTTATTACATTCAAGTGCAGAATATCAACATCTAATTAGAGCTGCAATGACATGAATCATACAAACAAAAAAATATGTAATAAGCAATCATGTAGCTATTTTTTCTGGTATAAGAGATTTATTGCATCCAAAAAAGGAACTGCCACTTTTGAGGATCAACAAGTCATTTATCAGCCAAAATAATCGAGACAATAAATATACAAACTAAAATGCACAACAGACTTTATTTTATTACGTACAGAGTATTCTCTATCAAAGGGACATATACATGATTGAAACAGAAATAAGGAACTAAATAATATATCCAGAGCTGAAAAAAAAATGTTACGATGCTTACACCAGAAACGACTGCAAATATATTTAGATACTTGCCAGATTTGTTCACATTCATTCAAAGTAAGTCAATTAATTCCCGATGAATACTTTACAGGGCTTTTGTTCAATAAAAACATGAATTCTTTCATTTCAGCTTATATACAATTTCAGAAGAAAAAGATTCTAGGCTTGCAATATTTTCCATATGAGCAATTTTTCAGATAGTCCTATATAAGACAAATTTTACTCATAAAAAAAGCATTAAAATTTCAAATTCTAAAATGTTTATTTTAACACTAAAATAATTTGAAAATCTTTTCAGTTTCAAAAATACAATATTTTTTTACCATTTCACTATTTTTTCTAATTTTCAATTTCTCTCAAGTTTCATTTTAAATAAACTACAAGCCATCAAATTTTAGAATCACAAGTAAATTCAGGCAATTTCAGAATAAAGAATTTCAAAGTGCTTGTAGAACACATTGACAGCAGAATGCATTTCTTCATAAAAGTCATTGCAATATTAAAATACTTCCCCAAATTCATGCATTATGTACTGATCTGTAACACAAGCAGAAAAATATCAATTTTTACAGTTTATTACAGATAAGTCCTGTAGCAAGGTCAAAAGCAGCAAGTATTTTCATACAAGTAATGGACAATAACAATAAGACAGCCAATTAAATACAATATTGCCATAGCAGATTTTTATTTAAGCTCCATTTAACCATTACAAAATACAATGAAAAAATGACTATAGTTTATACTAAAAAATCAGGGAATTAAAAGACATGTCTCCATGCTTTTTGATACCTCCCAAAAATCTGATTTTCTTATTGCGAAAATCAAACACAAGTCAAAAAACTACCAGACAAACAGTTTAAAACACGAGAAAAAGCACATTTTTATGCAGTAAATACCATTTATGATACAATTTAACAAAGAAAAAAAAATTATCACAAATTTCAAAATGTGCTAGACATGTAATTAGCAAAGAGATTATATGGCATCTATATCCAAATCATCATCGTTTTCAGCAGGGGCTGCCATCTTCACAGGTTTTGGCTTTTCCTTCTCAACGCTAATGGATGTACTGATGTGACGATCAGAATAAACAACCTGTAAAAAATAAAGCGAATTTTTAAAAAATATATAAAAGTTTTTATTGCACTTTCAAATTTCAATAGTAAGTAACAGTTAAAAAAGAACTAGAATAAATTTCCCAATAACTAGCTTGCACATCATTAATCAAAATGGAAAACTAAGTTCGGCTACATTTCATGTTTTTTCATATTAACCTGTGTAATATATCTTAAATTATTTTAATCAATATAATAATGCTGTTTTTACAAAAGAAAATTTAAAACACCCCTTAATAATCCTTTTCTTAAATCTAAAAACCAAACAAAGCTTAAACCTTACAAAAATATATTTTGATAATTAGCTCTCTAAAAAGAGTAATATTAACACTTTTTTTTAATACTTCATAAAATGCTTTAAATTGAAATAAATTATTAAATCTGTTATATTTTACATAATATTCTTTGAGATTTACAAAATTCAAAAATGAATCAAAATTTAACAAAGTTCTAGAAATCTAATTTTAAAAATTTGCTCAACATGTTCCGATTAAACGTGACAAATTAAAATACTTTAAATCATGAGTTATATTCGATATTGAGAAACTTACTTCAACTTCCTCCTCCTCTTCCTCATCATCTTCGCTTGATTCTTCTTCCTCAGCTTCCTGGAGCCATTTAATGAAGGGCTTGGCTTTGTCATGTATTTCTTGAGCTACATCCTTGTTTACATATTTTTTGGATATCTATAAAAATGAACATTACAAAATACCATTGAGTTCTAATAATTATAATTCCTTTTAAAATGAATCATGATTCTCATTTAAAGCACTGACTTTTTAAAAACAAAATAATTGATTTTACAGAATATCTAGTCTTGCACATTAGAAATTATTACAGTATAACTTTACATTAGAATTCAATATACCAAGTATTAGTACTTATAAAATTAAAAACCACATTAGTTAAATACATTATGTACTTTACACAAATAGTAAACTAAAAGTTAATAAAAGTAACAAAGCACATCCAATCTAACATCTTTAATTCAAAGGAGTTCATTGTGACCCCACAATTTAATTATACACATAGTCATTTTTATAACATACCTTAATACTATGCACAAAAACTTTTAAAACATACCTTTTGTGACCAGTCTATCAGAACTTCTTCCTCCAAGATGTCAGTATCATAAAATATCTTCAAGATGTGCGAAATTTTATTCATCAGAGTGTCTTTGTGCAATTTGATTACTTGCTCCAAGCCACCCAAAAGATATTTCTGGGCTTTGTGATTACCATGAGTGAACTAAATAGAAAATGAATAAATTAGCTCTTCAATAAAGATTGTTTAATTAAGTTTCGTAGTTACCAATCCAAAAACTTACTCTCAAAAACAAAAGTCGATGAGTTTTGACTTCTTGAAGAATATGCTCCCCAAGCAATAACTCACATAAGACCAGCACAGCCTTATCTTTGATATCAAGTCTCTCAGCCTCACCAACCACTTCTTTATACAGGTTCTCTATGGTCCCAGTTTCTTTGTTTTTCTAAAAATATAGCTTAATTAGAACAAGTTCTTTTCAGCTACGATATAGCTACTTCAAAGCATTTATTACAATATAACTTTATGATAAAACACTATATACACTCCTAATTACTGTAAACTAAAATTCTTATTCAAAGAATTCCTAATTATTCATGCTTAAAAGAGAAATAAGTTTCACTCACCTTAACAAATTCGTAGAATAAATCGAGTCTTTCTTGGGGGGATTTTTCCAAATCATCATTAAGCATTAAACCTTTGGCTCCAGATGTCAAACTATCCATTCGTCTGGCTACAGCTTCAGCATCAGTATCATCACACCAATCATCATCCTCCTAAGAAAATTTTTATTGAATTTAACATACAGCTATTTGGGAGAAGAATTAAACGTTAAGAAATATGCATTTATTTTTCTTGATACAAGTTTATGGCTCTTGTGTTAAAAGTTAGCAGGTATGTATGCTTGTATATATATAGAAGCTTCTTAAATCTTATGGCAAATGTTATTTTACAGACTAAAAATTTTTTTAAAAGCAGAAAATCCGATTTATTAATGTTGCATCTCAAAGCAACATTCAAGTAAACAGACCTAATAATTTTGAACTGTAGTCAAGGGACAAGGATTGCATCCCAGATACTTCATCCAAGTCAAACCTATGAATCAATGTTTAGCCTTTTACACATTTAATTTGTATAAGCTTCTCTAAAAGGTGGATTAGGGAAGAAGATAATAAATTTGGAATTTGAAGGAAAATTATGATCTAGAGGAAATATATAATAGATAATAAACAAAAGACATGTTTCCTTTGCTAAATCAAAATTGGTGAAAAATCAAATTGGGATTTAAAAAATTCTAAAAGTAGATTTCAACATTAAGATATAAAAATTTCTCATTAAAGCAAATTTGGTAAGTACCTTCGTACATTAAAACTTGCTGTACGGTAATGAATCAGACTGTTCAAAATGCTGATTATACAAACCTTCTCAGGTGATCCATTTTCCAAATCAGAATCATGCTGTGGGCTGTGTGATCCACTATCATCTCCATTTTGTTGTTTTTTGGAAGTTTTATCATCTTTTCCTTTCCTCTTTCCTTTTTCTTTCTTTCCAGTTGAAGAAATTTTTGAAGGATCCTAAAAAGTTTAAGTAAATTAGTTTTCAATTATTAAAAAAGCATTTCGAAAAAAAACCAGGCATCAGATTTTTAATAAGCAATATCAATTTCATAAAAGTTCTTGCATGAAAAATCAATCTAGTGGAAGATTCTCGAAAAACAAATTAAAGCCTATATTTAACTAGAAATACTTAAAAAATTAAATATTGACAAATCTATAGTAGGATAAAAATAACTTTTCCATGCTGTACACATAAAATCAAATCTGGGTGTTAAAATTTAAAAAGTTTTATAATACAAGGATCTTTAAAAAAGTTCTATTTAAACATTAACACCTAACAGCAGAAGTCAATTTCATTGAAAAACAACTCACTTGTCCAGGTGGATTTTTCAAAATGAAAGTAGTTAACTTGTGGGTAGTATCAAGTTGACCACTATATCCACATGCAATACATTTAGTATTAATAACACCTTTCTTTGGGAGAACATTCTAAAAAGAAATTCATTTCAATGTATATCTAATAAATACTTTATTCTTAAAATTAACTATGAAGATAATACAAAAGATTAAATCCATGAGAAAATTAAAACAAAAATATTACCCCAATAAAACTAGTCAAATCTTATTATAATTCTAGTTCTAGCAAATTTATCCCAATACATAATAAAAATAAAACTTGAGAAATTTAAATCGATATACATGACAGGTGTATGAGATTACACATGCATTATTTTTTGACTTCTATTTTGATAAAGGTAGAAAAACAAGATAAATATTTTTCTACAATCTTGATTTTTAAGGTGGCATCAGAATTAATGTATATAACAGCAAAAGCAGTGTCCAAATAGATTTAACACAGTAACAAATAAACACAGAATTTGAACAAGTTCAAGAAGAACAAAGATATCTTTAAAATTAAGACCAAAAGACATTAGATAGACAGGGAAAACTGTTGGTTAGTATTGAATGAAATAAACTGAATGAAATACACTAAGAGTACAACTGCACAATGCTAAAATATCTTAGGGGTGACCAATAAAAAAAATTCAGCACTTTTCCCGTTTTGCTGGCGAAGCAATAAAGTTGCCAATTAATATTCATTCAATGCCAAACTGAATATTACGCAATGGTAACTTCTTAGTACATCTTCCAAACAAGTTGTGGTCTTTGCTTTTTACATCAAAAATAAATGAAAAACCAATGAGAACTATCATTTATAACATTTTTTATATGTGTATTTAGTGTTGTTGCCAGTAAAGCATGCTTGGCAAGGTTTGAGCCGGCAAAATGGAAAAGTACCAAAAATTCAAATCAAGTTTGGGTTAAATCCTAGTCTGGTACACTGCTGTTTTTGGCGCCATTTTTTTCGCCAAATGGCGCCAAAAAGCCATGTTTCAAAAAATGACGCCATGGACGGAAACGAAGAAAAATCGGTCTTAGCTGGTGATCAAAAACCTAAGCTCCTCTTTAAAAATCCTAAAGAACGGGGTTTCCGTAATGGCGTCAGGGACGCTGAAAACACTTGTATTCACACAAAAGCATAAAATAAAGAAAAGGGCAAAAAGAGCATTTTTACTGTCACTAAACCACGTACCTTTTCTTACACTCCGGCAAACAAAGTGGGGATTCTCTTTCGACTGTACTAGACGCCATTCAAAACCATCAATCGTACCCTTTCGTTCAACCAAACGCATATCCTTTTTACACTTCGGACACTCATATCTGGAGGGAATTAATCCTTCTTTCATGACCCAATCTAGAACAGCCTTATTTCCTTGTTGTCCAAGCAAAAGAAAAAATCCCGTGGTTGCCTCGCGCTTTCATTGAATTTTCTTTCACGCGCCATTCTAACAACCGGTGCAAAATCAATCAAGCCTAAAATCGGAACACGTGGGGAAGAAAGTATGAGCAGGGTCGAACTCGACTTGTCGCAGCAGGGTCAAGGGCGAAAATGAACAATGTCCACTTTTCACCCGATTTTTTTGGTTGACCGGTTTTAGGGTTACCATATTTTAGCCACCGGACTGGACAATCCGGAAGGGTTGCCATATTGTAAACTTTATCGCCAAAATTTTTGTCGCCAAGCAGTGTGCTTGTCTAGGATCCACCCCAAGTTTGATGAGATTTTTAATGAGAATCAAATGTATTAATAAAAATAAAATTAAAACTTTAAATAACAAAGATTTATACTTACAAGTACAGTTTCAGGGTTTTCGCATGAAGGACACAAAACATAACGCTTTATAAAACCATCCAAGAGATCCTGAAGTTTTGCAGCTTCATGAGAGCCATTAACAATAAAACGCTCATTTTTTAAATCAAATTGAGTTTGTGCACCAAGTTCACATCCAAAATATTTTGTGGGATCTAAAACAATTCAATCACAACACATTAACATATTTATCCAAATTCAAAAGCCAATATTTACCACAATGAACTTAACAATTGTTACAAAGACAAGCAAACTCTTTTCACAGACATTTGCAATTTAGACAAGAAAAGGAAAATTATATTTCCCCCCCATCATTACAGAATAAAAAATTAAACATGCTGCTTTCCCAGGCAAAGAGAAACTTTCAAATTTTGTGAGATTACATAATCAAAAGGATTACCAGGAATTAGCAAACTTATCACCAATCTTACCATTAAATAATTTGTCATTAACAAGAGTACCAAAATTGTTTTAGTTTATATTTTTGACATATGAAGCATCAATTAAAAATACACCATTCATACAATTAAAAATTTGTCAAGACTTTCAGAGCAACATAAAACTAAACCTGGTGGCACAACAGCCCATGGATGCCAAGATCTACTGTGTCATCTAAGTTTCCGTGACCTTGGGCAATGAGGTGCACAAGATGTTCCAGTCAGGTAGTCAACACACAGCATTTAGTTCCATAGCAAGCTTAGTACTTATTAACCTACTGAAGGGATAAAAGGCTAATAACTCTATTTTGGAAAAGTTTCCTTTCAAAAGCCCTAATACATTGAAATAAGAGATTCTCCATTCTCTGTTCGTGATGGCTCTATTTGTTATTTAAAATCAGATTTTTTTTTTAAACTAATTTTCTACAAAAGTAGTTCTATAGCTCATTTTAAATATTTGAAATAAAAATTTATTATACAGTGATGCATTGCCAAATGTTTGATTTAGGACAAATATTTATTTTGAAGAATGACATGCATTTTCATAGGATTAAAATGATTTTATTTCTTTAAAATTCATAGAAAACTAAAAAATTTCTGTGCAAAAAAATAAGTAATTTGCTTTATGACAAATTTAGGAGTAAAAATTCAATTCTATCCTTTCAGAATTCATGGATACCAAACAATGAAAAAACCAGTAATGTAAACAAGTGGTTCTGTACCATTCACAATGCTTTTAGAGAAGTTTATCAACCTTTTGAATTCAGAAAAATTATTCAACTCTTAGATTATATTTATAAAAAATTTCACATGAAGTTAACTATCAAGTTCATATGAAGATTATGACAATGTTATAAACAACAAGTACATGAATACTTTAAAAATTTAAGTTTTTTTACGTAAACTTTGAAAGCTTTACAATAAATATATTCTATCTATGTTCATTTCATCAACTTCAAGATAAATAGCATCTTTTTCAACTGCCAAACTTATTAAGTGACATGAGCAACCATACTTTTTTTGTATTAACTCTATTTTGTTCCCTTGCATAACTGCAGCATTACCTGCCATAAATGAAACTAAATATTCAAAGGTACCCTTATTTTTTAAAATTCATCAAATAGTACCCCCCATAAGCACAATGGAATTGGAAAAATGCCATTTTGTACAAGAATTTTTCAAGATTAATATAAGTGCCCCACAATGAGAAATAATTTGTATCATTACTGTCGTAGAAGCTGCAGCAAAAGTATCCTAATTCATGCATTTAATTACATGTTTCTTCCAACAAGAAGTTAGTTTACTAATCACAGATGTTTTAGTCCTTTCATAATTGTACTACTTGACAACATCAAGACTTTTCTAAAAAGAGGATTGGAACGTTTGGCTGAAATCAAATGAAACATGTTCCAAGAGAGGAGACATAAATAGTACTTCAGCCCTGATGACATTCGAGTGGATAGTATCCCTGAAAAAACAATCCAATTTTAAGCAAATGCTACTTTTTTTCTCTCTTTTGCAAAAAGCTTTATAGTTTGAAATAACAAATATGTTAGTCACTGTGACATATGCACACTCCTTATTATTTGAGATAAGTCAATACAAAATTCCATTGTTAAAAAAAAAGAAAAGAGTGGAAACTTTTAAAGAAAACAAATAATTCAGCAACACATGAAAGGAAAACAAACATGAGCTAAGCATAAAATTAATCAAGTTCTTACAAGCTATCACAGAAGAGCATAAAATTTTTGGTCATTGCAAATACAAAACCATTAAAAAGAGCTGTAAAGGAGAAATCTGAATGATTGATTGCAGAAAGGTATAAAAAAATCATCTGCAAGAAAAAGCGCTAACTTTAAGCATAACGCTGACAGAGAGAGATACAATGATATTCTTGTTAAACATTCCCTTTCATCTACGAACACCTAATAACTCTTATAAACATTAAAAGTTTACACTGTACATAAATGCTTTCCAGTTCAACTCAAATGGAATGTGTTGCGTATGGTGTCGACATTACTAACCTTCATAAGACTAATGACATAACTCGTAGGACGCTTAAAAAAAAATCTGATTTCAAAGAACTTATATTTTAGTTTAACCAAATAATACTTACAAGTAGGGGGCCTATTCAAAGCTTTAGCTACTTCAACCATATTTACCACTACAGTTTTGATGCCATTGCCCTTTCCTTCGACCTATATAACAAAAAAAAAATTTAAAACTTATCAAAATTATTATATTTTTTATCAAACTATAATATGAATATTATAAGTTAATGAATCCTTGACTGTAAAATATCATTTACCTTGGCAAGGAGCTTTGGCATTTTATAGCGGTAAAATTGGTCTGTAAGACTACGATTGACATTTACGTTACTCATGATTGAATGCAGAAATTAATACGTGGAGGGATCAGAGCTGTTGCAAATGTGGGTGGAGAAAAAAATTGCAAGAAACTGGCCTGCCAGGTTCCCTGCCTGCTGTTAAGAACAGAATGCTGGGAGATGAGGCTGAGGAGATGAAAAGTCACGATCTGAAAGGCCGCAATTTTTGATGGTTACAAAGCACCCTGCAAAAAAATAGTCAAGATTATAATTTTACAATAAAATAAATAATAAATAAAACATGAAACTATATTATAAAACTATCTTACTTTACTGCTTGCCAATTTATGTCCCACTGCTTTCGGCAATGCATAAACCTTTGTAAGTCTATTATCGTCGAAATAGATGAACCAAATAACTCTTCCTGATAATGAGCTGGATTTCCACGTCCTAAGTGTTCTAAAAAGTTTTTAAAAATAAACTATAAATGAAAAGACTTTAAAAATAATAAAAAATATTATATACAGTTTATCTGATACTTGAGCAACATTTCTTTTATCTAACTGAATACATGTTGTATTTTGTTTAAGCTACATGCTGTTATCTTTTGCCATGGTTATGCAATTCATTACAAAAACAAACATGAATTTTCAGTTTTCCCATCTGCTTATTTTTCATTATCATTTTATTATACAGAAAATTTACAAAAAACTTACACTTTTTTCAATCAATTTCTTACAGAAAAAATATTAGAAATATATTTTATTCAAGAAATTAAATTATAAAAAAACTTCTCAACTTCTTCAAACTCAAAATTTGTTCTTGAAATTTAAGAATAAGGTACAATTGAGATTTGGTCAATCTTTTAATGAGAACACCCAAGATAATTTTATATTTTAGACATAACTTCAAATAGAAAAAAAAGACTTAAATAATAAATTAATGGATGCTAGATATAGAAGGAAATCAATGTAAAAATCAAAAGAGGAAAAGGCCATATACATTAAAAATTTAACCAAAGATATACAGGTTTCCAATTTTTTTTCAATGGCCAACATGATATCAACTTTAATAAAATACTGTGTGTGGTTTACTACATTTCTGATTAAGAATTTTTGGAAATATAGTGATCCTTATAAGTTTTTAATGAAATCTGTTCAAATACAAAACTTTCTAAATCCACTAGATAATATATACATCAAAATTGTTAATGTACAATATTTCAAATATTAATGTTCTTTTAAATAAAGTTATGAAATTAGATGTAGGTAACAAAACAAATTTAAATGGTACTTTCATATTATCACAACAATTGCTACACATACAGTGATTCCCCCAACTCTAATAATAACTCGCCAAGTTGGCAACCCTGATTTCCTGTGCGAATCACTCAGAAGCCAATGCAGTTAAGTCCATTTTATGATATTTTCCAATTCTTGTAAATTTTGATAAAATAAATAATATTCGGTTCAGTCCTAGGAAAGCCCACACCCTTGGCGCTAATTATTTTGGTTGGCGATAACTGTGCCCTTGGTAACCCTACTTTAATATACTAGATATGATAAACCTAACTATTTCTGGAATTTTCTGATTTTGTCGGCGGGCATTTCGAATTTCATTTTGTTTTGGGAAACCGGGCTGGAATAGTTGCATGTGTGAAGGAATACATCTTAGAACTTTTTACTTTGTTGAATGAGAAAGGTTAGAAAGAATTGATTGAATAGTGTATGAAGGAAGAATTGATTGCTTAGAGTTATGAATGTCCTAAATGTAATGATCGGCATGATGTAACATGGTTGACAATAAAAAGTTTTCTTCAAAATTGCACCAGCCAAGCCGAAGGTATGTTCGACCATTACCTCGCAGAATAAAAATGGCGGCACTCACACGATCATTCACTTGGCGATAAAAACTTCAAAACTTTTTAAAAATCTGTTATGCTGTACCATCCACTCAGAAAAGAGCAGCAGTAAGAAAGTGCTGTTTTTATATTTTTTTATCTTAAATGTTTCAATTTCTGTATTGTTTACATATATTTTCATTACGCATCCACCTTATTTCTGTATAAACTTGCCACCATTGTCTGTTTCGCCTGGCACTTTTTTCGTTTTGTCCCCAAGGGTGTGGGCTCTCTTAGGATTTTACCCAACAAGTAAATCCTTTAATAACTAAGAAAAATAATATTTTATCAATATTTACAAAAATCAGAAAATATCACAAAATGGACTTAACCACATTGGCTTCCCAGCGACTCATGTGCCGCACATGCTGAATTGGCAACTAGGTGCTTCGTTTCATATGTTGCGATATTACGCAAGTACCATTTAAATAACTAAATGAAACTGACATTTTATTGTTTGCTTTTCATCAATCTTGCAAAAAAAAATCATTCTAAGGTATACAACTTCGTATAATATATTTCTTGAAAATATCATACAGTATCTTTAAGATGGTTGATTTGTTGAATCGGGCACTTATCGCGCCAAGTGTTTTCTCGCCAAATCTGGTAACCCTTCGTTTTCCAGTGGAGGAGAAGTCGCTTTTTTGGCGAAATTGAGCGCATGCGTAGATTTCTTTCATTTTAACGATATTGCGGCATGTTAGCGCATTTGTAATTGATTTTTTTTATTTTAACAGGTTAATTCTTCAACGGTCCTTCTTGCGCTTGAGCAGAAAGCTTTTTTTTTCTTTAAAAAATCTTTTACACAGGAAACTTATTTCTTTTGCTCCGGTTGGGTCAGCTGTTCGGCTTCGTTTTGGGAATTACTTTCTGCTGGTAATATTTTTATTTTTCTCCACATAAATTTCAAAAGATTGCCGTGATGTCCAGCGATGCTGTTAGGATTAATTTGAATGAATGCATGAAAAATTACAATTACTATTGTTAAAGGTTTTTTTTGCCATGTTGCCTGTGCTTGGAAAGAAAGCTGTTTTAGAATGGTGCATGAAAGAAGGTTTGATTGGATCATCATCATCGTATGTATGTCCAAAATGTGGAAAAAGTATTGAATTGAGAGAAAGAAATGGTAAGAAAGTGAATGATGGTTTTTGAATGGTACTGCAAAATTCAGTCCAGTGTGAAAGAGGATACCCATCATGTGTTTAGGAGTTTTAAGAAAGTTTTGGTTTGAATTGAGTAATATGGATTCGTGCACCATTTTGTTAGTGATGCAAAAATAAAAATGTTTTGGGAGGTGCTCTCAGAAATATGCAGTAGCACACCGGTATAATTTCAGTAGGCAACTCATCGTCATCATAAATGTCGGGAAAAGCAGCATTTCTTTAAGGTAAGTGAAATTATTTCCATTTTTAAATGCCTAACTTTTGCAGCAATTTTCAGTTTCTGAACTTTAAAATGCTATTTTTTAATGATTTTCCTTCCGCCATTTTGAATTTCGCGCTACGGCGTTGCATGTTGTGGTAGGGTTGCAATTCCGAAACACAACACGCAAAAACGTGCCAAATTGGCGATTTTTCAAAATTTGGCGGAGAAGCACCGGATTCGACAATTTCACCTATTTTAAGAGGTCTACTTTAGTTAACTGATAAAATTTTATCAATCACAGAGAGTAATTAAAAAAGTTAAATTTATTAAAAGGCCTATTATTCTACTACTCCCCCCTCCAAATATGAAGTCGAAAGCACAAGGAACATTTTACTAAATCTAAGAACAAAAAAATTTAATAAGTAAACAAATTTCTTGATCGAGAAAATGGATAAAATTGCTAAAGTTTTTAAGCTAACACTTTTCTATATCTGAATACACAGCCTTCTGAAATATTTTTTAAAGTTAAAATACATTCTTTTTACCTTTTAATGTAGAGCTTAAAATAATGGACAATTTTAAGTAAAAAATAAATGTTCCTTTATTCAGCAAAGATAAAAAAAATCATAGTATGAAGTTATTCTTAGCACTGTAAAACTATTCACAAACAGGTGAAGTAATAAAACTGACAATATTTGAAAGAAATATATACATTTGACAGTATTTACAATAAAATAAGATTTAATTCACGAGAGTAAGTTTTCACAACAGAATATGAATGTTACAATTGCATCAGATTTCATCATTAACAGGAAGTCTCTATAAATAACCCGAATTCTTAAAGAGATAAAAATAACCTACTTTGAGGATTTTCATGATAATATCAAATTTCACATTTATTATGCGAAATATATTCGGTAACAACTCTATTCTTAACTTACATACAGATTTTTTTAAGACTTTCCAGTCACAAGTTCAAATATTTAAACTACAAAATAAGATAAATTTCTACAATTTGAGAAATTGTTGTATAGTAGAAACGTTTAAAATTCTAAGGTTTTTCCCAGTAAATTTCATTCCGTTCAATTTCCAACGGATGACAAATTCAATGTTAGCGATTCACTAATTCATTAAGTCACAATATATTAAGAAAATTTATTATAAATGCATCCAACCGCAAATAATGGTATACATGCTAAAGCAAATACCTTTTGAATCAATCAAAATAGCAGAATTATCATAGGAGAGATAAGATGCTAGTGTAACATATGTTGCATCCTAATAGCTTATTAATCGTCACTTTAAGGAAAATTTTTGAAAACAAACCAACGATTACGAATTGAAATTGTTGCAAATTCAAACTAAAATAACATTTCATTTCAAAAGTATATGTTTTACAAAACAGGACAATGACCACGTGTCACGACTGAGCCAAATGTGAAATCTTATCGAACATACATTACAAGGCCAAGTCAGCCATTTTTCTTTAATCAACGGATTTTAAAGAGATATTTATTATTCTTGTTTCACTTTATTAAATCCAAACATATTATAACTCACCGATTAAACAAAATGAAGACGTCATATAAAACTGTGTATCTACGCAATTTATCGATAAAATAACAGCAGATATGGCGTCAACTGCTCTGTTGCAGTGTGAAAACCCTGAAAACAGAAATTTGCGAAAATTAAAACCAAATCAAATCAACACAACATTATAATGATATAACTATAAAAACCACATAACTAATTAAGTTTAAATGATCAGGTAAATATTTAAAACCTAAATCTAACCCGGAAAATTTTGACTACCTTACCACTTAAATGGAGAAAATAGAACTGATCAAATTCCTACGCAGTAGATGGAGCGCGCTGCCTCGTGCGGATATGGTTATTGCCAGATGCATTAATAATAGGAAAATATTTCTTAAAAGCCACAAATATTATAAACGGGCAATAATTTTCACAAGTGCATACCTTATATGTTTGCCGTAAAATTATTTCCAACTCAAAAAATTTGAAGATTAATTTAAGGTATTCGACTACGTTCGGAACCGTGAATTAAAAAAAGTGCATTAATGGATAATTTTCACGACATTTAGTGTCACTTAGATTTGAATACATGTATAAAATTGTTTTATGGACTTTTTGAAAAAAAAAAGTTATTTAAATACAATATTTCGGCTAAAAATTAACTTAGAATATCCTTTTTTTCAAAATGTTCTCCTTTCGTGAAAAATGCTTCTATTTTAATAATATTTTGCCTGCATATAGCTCAGACCTCTGTACAGAGGCCCAACTATGATTTTTGAAAAATTCACATTATTTTCAGAGTTACAACCAAATGAAATAATTACGGGTGTTTTTTTCTTAAAATTTCTCCCTCTGTTGTCGTAAAACATGGATAAATCCATTTCTAAGTTATATATTTCAAAAATTCTAGTTGAGTCTCTGTACAGAGGTTTGAGCTATATAAAGGCAAAATATTAGTATAATAGAAGCATTTTTCACAAAAGAATATTTTGAAAATTGGTCATTCTATATTCATTTTTTGTCAAAATATTGTAGTTAAATAATTTTTTTATTGTAATACTAATCTTAAAATAATTTTATATACATTTTCTAATCTAAGTGACACTAAATATCATAAATGTTATCCATTTATACGCTTTTGCAAAATCACGGTTCCGAACGTAGTTGGATGCCTTAATGAAAAATTTGAATAAAAAGAATCATACAGTGCTGGCAGAGTAAAAAAAAATCATTTTTTGTTGTCCGAAGTAATCAAAAATGTAATGAATTACAAATGTGACCTTGTTTCTACATACCTAATTTCAGGGTCGGCGCTAGGGGAGGACAAGCCGGGCCCCTGCCCGGGGCGGCAACCTTAGGAGGCAGTAAACTGGCTGTAAAATTAACTAGTTTATGAGGAAAATAAACGAGTCAGAATAAAAATTCGAAGGAAAAAAAATTAAAAACGTGTATGCAAAATATTCACGTTTTCTGTGGAGTCCTAAAGTTTTTTTTTTAAGGAGTATTCATTAGTATTTAAAGCCGTGTTTCCCAACGCTGGTCCCAACGTCATGGAATTATCTCTACCCTCTTCTAACGATTCAACCCGATCAGGCAAGCCCACGGAAACCAACTGCGAACGATTAATTTTCATTAAGAAATACATCGAGAAATTTAGTATCGTAGTCGAAAATACCAAAGCTGGACTCAAAACCCTACTATTCGCTGGAATTCCCGAAAATGATCCGACGATACTAGACCACAACAGAAGGCTCGAGGAGTACCAACAGCTCCGACAATTGGCGGTAAGTGAGTTTACCTCTCAACCTTACTGTAACACCCCCGGCTGTACCATTCACCACACCCCTAGTTGTTCTCCAGTTAAATCTACTCAGAATATTTCTAAAACTAGTACTGTTAAACGGAAGGAAAACGAGGACGGATATATATCCCCCTCAAGCAGGCAAACCGCTAAAAATAGAACCACCCCAGTAACCGAAAATAATTTTAAAATTGATCTCAGAAATAAATTTGATAATCTAAGAATTGAACAAGCAGCAGGACCTTCTTTGACAGAAACTGCCAACACCCAAAGTAACGACACTTTAAACAAAACCACTAAACCTAACA
Organism: Trichonephila clavipes; assembly: GCA_019973935.1. Lineage (NCBI taxonomy): Eukaryota > Metazoa > Arthropoda > Arachnida > Araneae > Nephilidae > Trichonephila > Trichonephila clavipes. The sequence goes on from BMAU01000939.1 coordinate 67,673, forward strand.
CTGACACCACTACTAAGGAAAACACTAAATTCTTACCACCCCCAGTTTTTCTTGAAATATCGAACGATTATAGAGACCAAATGAAAGTTCTTAACAGCAAATTTCCCACACTCCGCAGTAAAATGACTGGGGAGTACTTTAAACTATACACCGATACCGACGAACAATACTACGAACTCCAACAATTTCTAGAAAACACTGACTTTAAATTTTTCTCCACCCAAAAAAGACAGGCCCATAAAGGTCGTTATAAAAGGACTTCCCCGCGACACCGACACGACAGACATCCATAAAGATTTAATTGATTCCGGCTTCACTGTTTTAAAAGTTACACAACTCATTGGTAAAATAACAAAACGCCAAAATTTTCGACCTAAAAAAACTCATCTACATATCTGTCAACGTAGAAGGATACGATAACAAAGGAGTAACTCAATGTTACTCCTGTAATAAATTTAACCATACCGCAGACAACTGTCGTCTAACTCCACGTTGCTTAAAATGCGGAGAAAGTCACGAAACAAGAGAATGTCAAATTCAACGAGTCGAACAAGCTTTTTGTATTAATTGTCAGGTCTTCGGGCATATGGCGAACTACGCCAAATGCTCACTGTATCCAAAAACAGAAAAAAGTCACCCCCACGAACACTAAAAACGATTACACCTCTGTTGTCAATAGCCTATATAGTCAGACCCAACATTCCTTACGCTCAAGCCACTAATAACAGCACCTCGAACTCTAATCCTCAACAACAGATGGCACCACCAGTCAAAGCAATTCCTGCTACTAAAACGCAAACTCAGGCCAGTCGCGCTACCCCCCCCTAGCAAGTTAATTCTAATCAAAATTCTAATTCTGCCCTAATTACCCAGACCTTACAAGGAATAATTCAAGCACTAACCACTTTAACTGCTCAAATTAATAATATGAACTTCAACAACAATACCCCCCAAAATACTAAACTCAAGAAATCTAAAAATGCTAAAAAAAGCGAGTTATGCGCCTTAATTGAGGCTATCTACGATAATGATGATGAGTAGACACCCCATGTATGGCCTGAGTTTGTGTTCTTGGAACGCAAACGGCATTAAAAGTAAACTTTTTGAATTTAAAATCTTCGTAGAAAAGCACTGTCCCGACATTCTTCTCATTCAAGAAACCCATCTAAGACCATCGCAGAGATTCAATATTTGCAACTACAATTGTTATAGAAACGACCGTATCACGGACGGACCTGCATCCGGTGGTACACTTATTTTAATCAAAAACACAATACCGCACTGCACACCCCACACACCACCACTTCAACATATCGAAGCAACCACTATTACACTCAACCCGCCTAATGTTAATCCCCTCACAATCACTTATATTTACATTCCCCCACACTCGGACAAATTTGCCTTCACTCTAGACTTAGAAAACATTCTTCAGATCAACAGTAATTGTGTGATTTTTGGCGATTTTAACGCCACACACAATGCTTGGAATTGCTCCCATAATTCTACTCGAGGAACACAACTTAAAAACTTCGCCGATATTCTTAATCTAGATATTGCTTTTCCCAATATGCCAACCAGATATGGACCCAACTCCTCCAATACGCTTGACATTGCTCTTATTAATAACTTTAACTTCCCATACGACATTACTTCCATATCTGATCTTTCATCCTATCACAATCCAGTTCTTCTAAATTTCTCACTATGAAATATCACTCACATGGATAAGCCTAGAGCAATTTCCACCTGTTGGTCTGCCTTCCATAATAACCTCGATAATAGCATCCACTTTGCTGATATTTTAAACATTAAAAACCCACACACACTGGAAGACAAAATTACTCAGTTCACCGATGCAGTCCGCTCCGCCCACTCTCAGGCATCTAAACCAATCACAAACAAGGTATACTCCTACACTCCACAACACATCAGAAATCTTATCACTCTTAAAACCAGAGCCAGGAAACTCTATCACAAAACCCTAAATCCCATATACAGAACTGAAGCTAATAGACTACAAGCACACATTAAAAAACAAATTAAAATTCATACACAACAAGTTTGGAACGACAGGCTCAAAGTCCTCAACACACAAAATAATAGCATTTGGCAAATTCAAAAACAGTTCAGGAAATCTAACTCAAACATACCACCACTTACACACGCATCCGGCATTGCTACCAGTGATGACCAGAAAGCCAATGCACTTGCTAATAGTTGTAAAACTAATTACACAGAAAACAAAAGACCAGATAATTTCACAAACAACATCGACTCTGACGTCACTGCGACTCTCGAAAACTTCTTTGCTAACCTTCCCCCTACTCCACTCGCTCCTACTAACACTGACGAGGTAATTAACTACATCAATAAGCTTAAAACTAACCAGGTCCCAGGTCTCGACAATATTAACAATAAAATGATTAAGCATTTCACTTTTAAAACAATTTTTATTTTCACTCATCTCATTAACAGAATTTTAAAACTCAGACATTTTCCCCGCAACTGGAAAACTGCTATTGTTTTCCCCATCCACAAGCCAGGCAAAAATAAAATGTTTCCAGATTCTTATCGCCCAATCTCTCTCCTTTCCAGTCTCAGTAAAATTGCCGAGCACATCATTCTTATCAGAATTAATCAGTTTATTAATGACACTAATTTCCTAAATCCTAACCAATACGGCTTCACTAAACAACTGTCTACCTACGACCCACTGCTCAGACTCACGGAAAAAATCTTGGCTTGTTTCCAGAGAGGCAGATCCACTGGAACTGTTTTTCTGGACATCCAAAAGGCTTTTGACCGAGTCTGGATCAGTGGACTCATTTACAAACTAATCACTAACAATTTTCCTGCTCCACTCATCCACATTATCAATTCCTACCTAGTTAACAGAATTTACAAAGTCAGAGTTAACAACACTTTCTCACTTCCACACCGCGTTAACAGCGGCGTCACTCAGGGTTCCCCGCTGGGGCCCGTTCTCTGCAACATCTACCCAAATGACATTCCCTCACACCCACAAACAATGATAAACCTGTTCGCGGATGATACCGTAATTCTCGCAACTTTCAAAAACCATAAATCAGTCACACTAGCCCTTAACAAACACCTGGCTCTGCTTGAAAACTATTTTAACCAATGGAAAGTTAAAATTAATGTCGAAAAAACTGCGGCTGTTCTATTCACCAAAAGAATTAAACCCGTTACACCACCAACATTATACTCCACACCACTGCAATGGTCTCAGTCCACTAAATATTTAGGATTAATACTTGATAAAAATCTCACTTGGAAACACCACATCTTATACTCGCGTAACAAATTCCGGCACGCATTAAGATTAATTTACCCCCTAATTTGCCGGAATTCCGAAATGGATATGTACAACAAAGTGCTTCTCTACACTGCCGTTTTGCGACCAATAATCAGTTATGGCTGTCCTGTACGGGGATATGCAGAGAAAACTAATGTTAAAATTCTAGAAACAGCTCAAAATTCAATTATTCGTACAATCACTAAGGCCAATAGATATACTAGAAATTCCAACATCTACAAAGCTCTTAAACTTCACCCTTTTAAAAAGTACATTCAAATCTTAGCAAAGAAATTCTTTGCTAACATTCCCAATATTAACAACTCAAACTTGATTAATTTAGAAAACTACACTCCTCTGGATAACCATAAGAGACCTAGGAGAATTCTCCTAGACTCTTACAATCCACCTTAATTTCTCAGCTACCTCATTCATCTTTCGATGAATGAACCGCTAAATTTTCAATTTTAATTTTTAAATCTTAATTTTCCTACGCTACTTAATTTCTCATTGCTGCACCCCATCAGTCACGCCTTTTTTCCATTTTTACAACTCTGGTACAGCCAACCGAGAGGTAACTCACCCAGTTCCACCGACCAATCACAGTGCTTGCTTTCCACTCCAGCTCACAGAAAACTTCCTTGGTTTCCACCTCAGACTTTTGCGTCACCCCCTCCTACTCCCTGCCACCACTTCAGTTACTACGATATTCCAGCCAGCCAATCAGGTAGCTTCATGCTCCCCATCCAGGACTCTACCACTCCCACAGGCAACATTCACTATTCTGTTATGGGACGGAGGAACGCTCCGCGTTCCATGTCCCAATAAATAATGCACGGTAATGCACGCTGGTCCCATGGGGGAAGAGAGAGGGGGCGATAAAGAAGAATTTTGGCATCCGGTTCCTTCTCTTTCAACTAATTTCCTATAACTGTTACTGTTTTGTATACGTGAATTCGGGAACTATTGAAAGAGATAGATTTTGGCAGAGATTAGTCTCAACAACAGTGATGAAAAGCACGGTCAAGTTTTATGAATGAAAAGAACAGGATGACCCTGAGAAAAAGACCCTTTTTCGATGAAAACTGAGGGAATCTTATGTCAATTTGACTTACGAACTTATTCTTTTAGTTTCCTGTGCTTAAACAGACAAGACAAAGTAGAAAAACAAAAAAAGGTAACAATATTTTCACTTTCAAATTCTTTTTTAGATTTTTAATGCCAAGGAATTTTAATCATCACGTAAGATAAAGTGAAAAGAAAAAATTATTTTGATACATTTGCGCTTTTTCTATTTTATTTATGTACTCATATTTATACATAAATATTAATGTCATCAGTTTCGTAGAATATTTTCATGTTGATTAACATTTTTAAGTATGTGTGTTTTCGTAGCTTGAATGTACCGTAATCTTCTTAAAACATTTTCCATTGGCAATGTTATTCAAATGAAAAAAATATTATTTGCCTCTCGTATAAAAATAACTTCCTTAGTCTCTTATAAAGGACGATAGTAGGTCATTTAAAATGCAAAACATTAATGAGCTTTTGAGTACTCTCATTAATTACACTGCTGGACAATTGCTAAGAACGGATAACACTATCATCCGTAGCAACCACAAAATAAAAGGAGGCAAAATGTGGAAAATTAGAATAAGTGCGGGATATTAGTAAGAGGAAGTATGAGTATGCAAATATTTTTCCACGTCTGTTCATCACGTGATAGCGTTCATAAGAGCTTTAAAGGTTTTGACGCGTGTGGACAGTTGTTGCTTCAAGTCAAAGTTTTACAGGAAAGATTTAATAGACGAACTTAAAATTTTTGGCATGTATTCCCGACATCACATAGATCAATTTTATGCCTGGCCGAATTATTGGAAAGATCGAAGAAGGGCGAAAAATAACAGATGTTGCCAGGGAGTTCGACATCGCTCACAGCGTTGTTTCACGGCTGTGGAAGTCATTTAAAACTACTGGAATGTGTAGTAGACGGCACGGGGGAGGTCGTGTTAGAAGTACGACGCCTGCAGAAGACTGATATATCGTCCTATCAGCAAAAAGGAACAGGCGCACCACAGCTCAGCAGGTGGTAAATCAGTTTCTTGCTGCCTCAGGAAAGCAGATCTCCCGAAAAACTGTTGCAGATGTTTGAGGGGAGGAGGACTATACGCACGCAGACCTGTTGTGTGTGTCCCATTGACAGGACAGCACCGTACTGCCCGTTTGCAATGGTGTCGTGAGCTTCACCATTGGACTGAACAGAACTGGGCATGCGTACTATTCTCAGATGAGAGTAGGTTCAGTCTGTCATCGGATTGCAGACGCCAACTGATCTGGCGCGAGAGTGGTACTGCTTATCATCCAGAAAATATCCAGGAAAAGGACCGATATCCGATATGCAGTATCACGGTGTGGGCCGGCATCATGATCAATGGCCGCACGCGCCTACATGTGGTTGCGAATGGGACTATGACGGGCCAACGATACATTGATGAAGTTCTACTTCCTCATGTTCGTCTTTTCCGTGGTGCTGTCGGTGATAAATTTGTTTTTATGGACGACAACGCAACATGTCATCGAACACTCGCTGTTCAGGATTGTCTAGACAGCGAGGGTATTCAACGTCTCGTATGGCCAGCGCGTTCTCCAGATCTAAACCCCATTGAAAATGTGTGGGATGCTTTGGGGAGGCAAGTTACTGGTCGAAACTATCCTCCGACAAACAAGAACACCCTCATCCGTGCACTCACAGAGGAATGGGATAAATTGCCTCAACAGCTGCTGGATAATGTTGTGCAAAGTATAGTACGACTTGTGGAATGTTGCATGACACTCCACGGCTTACATATACCGTACTGATACCTTTCTTAAAGGTGCCTGCTGACTTTTAGATGCATTGTTCCATTTCTCCGTACGCAGATCAAATGAACATTTTTTTCTTTCAGATGTTTCACAGCTTTTGTACTTTCCAGAACAATAAATATTCTTTATTATAATGTCTGAACAGTGTCGCAAATATATTTTATCCTACTAGGCCTCATGTCTCGCTTAATGTTATGCTATATAGCAATTTGTGATCCGTCCTTAACATTTGTTCAGCAGTGTATTTACCATACATAAAGGATCCTTACAGCAATAGCTCGAAATTGAAATACAACGTAGCTATATTTATTATGATGATTTTGTTTTGTAATCGTAATATATTGTGATAATTTTGTTTAATAATAAATGAACTAGTCTGTATAATTGCTAAATATTTAATGTATATTGCTTCAAACTGTTAAAAGAATTTTCTAAGAAAAAAATAAGTTAATTTTACTTATATAGATACTTTTTTTTTTTCTTTTTATTGAATGTAACATGTGAAATAAATTCATAATTTTCTAATCTATTCTAAGACTGTTAAGTTAGCCATTCTTTTGTAAGATTAAATTATTAAAACTTGAACAATATATATATATATATATATATATATATATATATATATATGTGTGTGTGTGTGTGTGTGTGTGGCATGCGGCCAAAACCAAGCAGTCTTCGCGCGCAGGCGCAGCAAAGTGAAACTGAAACCTGTGGACTTTTAAGAAAAAGAGAGAGAGAGAAAGACTGAGGTGCGCGAGCAGGCGTTACCGTCGTCAAACCTATCCGTTAGAAAAGCTACCTTTTTAATTACATTTTGTTAAGTTTTAAAATAAAATTGAAGAAAGACAAATGTCTTGGACCCCTTGTTGTCTCCCACAAATTATGGGGGTTCAGCCGGGATCGAAAAAATTTCGATTTCGATCAAAGTTTGGACAGTGAAAAAAAAAGCGTCCGTGGAGGAGACGCGCCGCCATTTTTTGGAAACTTCGTTCAACATGTGTAGAGGTTGAATTTTTATACTTCGTTCAACCTGAGTAGAGGTTGAATTTTCATTTGAATCTAGCGTGAATATTCCGCCTGTGTAGAGGTTGGAACTATTTCATAAACACCTGCGAAGAGGTGTCAATTCGAACAATTTCAAGAACTATTTATCTGTTCAAGATATAACCTGCGGAGAGGTGAAATCTGTGGAATCAACGTTTTTCTTCAATTATTGGATACATCGTACGTGCGAGCAACAAGGGAGCTAGAAAAAAAAGGTAGGATCTTTCCATATTTTTTCTAAAATGTATAAAAACGCTCTTAAAGAGGATCTCATAAGAGTTGTTGAGGATCTAGACGGTACTGTGGAGAGTACGGACACCATCGCTAAACTAAAGACTAAAATTGAGAAGAGTAGTACATTTGAGAGTGATCCAGATTTCGTTAAAACTTTAATTAAAAACTGTATAGATGAGAGAGGGTATCATGAAACGAAGAGAGGCAACTTTAGAAAAACAGAAAATTGAGCTCGCAAAACTTCAGTTAGCACAATTAGAAAAAGAAGTCGAACTTCAAACGGCTAAAAATGAAGCATTAAGTTTAAATCCTGCAGCTAAAGTCGAAGAGAAACAGTTCGAAACAAACATAGAAAATATGATCAAAAGCATTAAAACTTTATCTCTTCCTGTTCCCACCAGATCTGAAAATTTTAATCTGTTCTTCCAATCATTAGAAAGCGCATTTTTAACCAAGAAAATAAATGAAGAATATAAATCTGAAATTTTAATAAATCTTCTGGGTGAAAGAGCTCATAATGTCTTATTGTATATTAAAAAGGAGGAATTAAATGACTATGAGAAAAACTAAAATCTACAGTACTCAAAGAATTCCAAGTAACCCCTCGCGAGTGTTTAAACTCATTTAAAAATGCTGTAAAATCATCAGGCGAGACATACATCCAATTTGCTGCAAGATTGACGGCAAACTTCCAATATTATTGTTCGTTAAGAAAAGTTAATTCCTTTGAATCTCTATGTGATCTTTTAATTTCAGATAAATTATTTGAAACTTTAAATAAGGAAACCGCAACTCATATTGGCATTCGAGAAGCAGAAGATTGGTTTAGACCTATTGATTTAGCTAAAGAGTGCGATATTTATATTTCATCTAGAAGCGGATCACGTAAGGAAACTCCTATTGCTTGTGGATATACCGAAGACCCCTTTAAAAATAGACCACAAAACTTTAAACCAAAGATTAATGATAACTATCCCCAAAATCTTGAAAGACAAAATAAAAATTGCTATATATATATATATATATATGCGGTGATTCATCTCATTACGCAAGAGATTGTGAGAAGCGTTTTAAGCTTAAAGAATCTAACGGCCACATCCATAATAGAAAAAACGCGAATACTTTGAAAGTCAAGAGCGAAAAACAAAACGAGGAGTTCGCACAGCTCCAATATGTAAACATTTTTGTGGAAAATCAGCCCGTAACAGCCTTGATTGATTCAGGTTGCCAGATCCCAGTTCTAAATTCCTCACTAATTAGAGTGAACAAACCTTCCGAAGAGAGGATAACATTAAGCTCGTGTTTTGGCGAACAGCGTATGGTAGAAGTTCAACCCATAAATCTTTCTCTTAATCAACACTCTCCCGGTCTAAGTGTTCGAACGGCAATATCACCGACCTTGACCGAAGAATTTATTATTCATCCCAGGGTATATACTGAAATAAAGAAACTAGGCCACGCAAAGAGCGATGTTTTATTGAATGAAAGTGAATCCTCTTTAGGTGCTGTTTCTTTTTCAAATGTGATAGAAAACTCTAGTTATGATTTGTCACATGTTAAAAACTTTAATACTAGAAATGATTTGAGTTCTCTAATTAAGGATTATAAATGTAATAAAATTAAGAGTACTACGTTAAAATTGAGTATTATAAGAGAAAAATGTTCTGATATAGTATTGTGTAAGAAAGTAAATGGTGCCATGAAAACGAGTTCCGTGGACTTTAACTCCCGCTCACCCACCCCTTCACCTATGAAGAGTAAACATAGTCGGTTTGCGATGCTCCGAAGGATCTTCGAGCCCTGGCAGTGGAAACGGAGGGAAAAGAGAGATCGTTTTGAACAGACGTCCAGAACTCTAGAGAGGAAAATATCGATGCGTTCAAGCAAAGAAGAGCTTGTTAAAAAAGACGTTCTTATGCCTGATGGATCTGATAAAAACCAAGATAGCAAAATAAATGTTTTCCTGTTGAACCTTCCGGATGTCGAAGAGGTGCCTTCACATGATGGAGAAACAGTCTAGTTCAGCAGAATTATGATATGTTAAATCTTTGTGTATTTGTTGCATAGTCCTTGTCTGTTCCGTCTTTTTTGTATGTTTCAGATTCTCCTCTGGCCTCGATGAAAAAGGAAAAAAGAAATACGTACCGCTGCGGACAGCGTACAGTCAGGCTGGCCGTTGTAGCATGCGGCCAAAACCAAGCAGTCTTCGCGCGCAGGCGCAGCTAAGTGAAACTGAAACCTGTGGACTTTTAAGAAAGAGAGAGAGAGAGAGAGAGAAAGACTGAGGTGCGCGAGCAAGCGTTACCATCGTCAAACCTATCTGTTAGAAAAGCTACCTTTTTAATTAAATTTTGTTAAGTTTTAAAATAAAATTGAAGAAAGACAAATGTCTTGGACCCCTTGTTGTCTCACACACACACACACACATATATATATATATATATATATATATATATATATATATATATATATATATATATATATACATATATATATATATATATATATATATATATATATATATATATATATATATATATATGTGTGTGTATTATATATATATTGCATGATATTGTCATTTTAAGAAGAATTTACAAGATACCATTTTAATTAAGATCTTTTACACCAGTGATTCCCAAAGTGGTCTACGACGACTTGCAAGGGGGTCCACGTTAGCAAAAAAATAATTTGGGGGTCGATGAGGTGTAAGTGGGGGATCTTAGTGATATTTGCTCTCATTAAACTAGATCGTGAGTTCAATTTTAAAAGAAAATTTAATCAATTGGAAACCAAATTTTACTTATTTAGCAGATGTATTTACTAAATTTAATTTAATGACGTGTTAATTTGCCCGTACAAGGTGACAGCATTAATTTTTTTAAAAACATGGACCATCTCAGAGTTTCTTCCCAGAGTTAAACTAAAGAAGTATAATACTGGAGGTCCGGAATCTTCTCAAATTAACCCAGACAATCTGTCAGTACGTTTTAACCTACGTTCAACATTTAACTGCCTTTTATTGAGATTTTGAAACCAATTTTGAGAATGCTTTGACTATGGTAATACCACAGTAGGCAATGAATTTACATGGTCACATTGGGAAAAAAATGTCACATGACAACGGGAACTGATCGTGATATGCACCAATGAAGATTTTAAAGTTTAGAAACGGATTCCTGCAATTTTGGCTTTAAAAAAGCAAACCTGTTATTTGTCCAGAATTATGGAATATCGTGAGGAAGTTTTTAATTATTTTTCCTAGTAAGAAGAAGTTTCAGGCAGTTACCTATCTCCAAAACAAAAAAAAAAAGAAACTGGACACTACTAACAGAGGATATATAAGGTTAAACCTGACAAGATTGATACTAAATGTAGAAAATTTGTTATTGTAGTGCCAGATTCAACCCTCTCATTAAAATCAATTGTATGTTGCTTGGTTGTTTTATTTAACAGTTGTTTTATATATTAATTAACTTTAATTTAATTAACATATGCTTTTTAAACACTTTTAACTCTATACTTCATCAGTTATAAATTTAATTCTTTTAAAGTAGTAGTAGTACTAGCATTATATACAAAAGACATTTAAGTTGATAAATTTGCAAAAATTCAATATTAATTAAGTAGGGGTCTACCCCAAACCGAAAAACATGGCAAGGGGTCTATGAGACAAAAAAGTTTGGGAACCTCTATTTTACACGGACAAATTGAAAGAATATTTAATGCAGTCTAATAATTAATTATGTGTATAATTAATTATATATATTACGTGTATAATTAATCATATATATTATGTGTATAATTAATTACGTGTATGCTTAGTTATATATGTTATGTGTACACTTAATTATATATATTATGTGTATAATTAATTATAAAAATACATAAAAAAATATATAAAATACCTTTAAAATATTGTAAAACAGTTCTGTATGCTACTAATAAAGTTCATCAAAATGCATAATTCGAAAAATTTAAAAATTGAGTTGATAAATTATCTGCAGCTTAATATGGAAGAATTTTAAGGAAATATTTAAAAAGACTTTATAAGATTTTAAACCAAAAAAAAATACAAATATTTTTAAAAATATAAATTCAATGCAAAAACATCCTTTAGATAAATAAATTGCAAAATTTCAGGCGTGAATTTTAAATTTTGAAGGACGATTATTAAATAGATAATTAATTTGAATACATAGTGATATCTAAATAATATAGAATTAGCAGCCCTAATAAGCAGACAACAATGACTTGAAAACTGAATAACTTCCAAAGCATTTTTAAAATTAAGTTTCAATTTTATTAAACTATGTTTTATTTGTGATTAATACATAAAGGCTTTAATTCTCAATCGTTTAATTGCAATGAATTCAAATATAAAATACTTCAGAACATAACCACTCATCCAAGACAAACTAGAGGCTCTTAATCAGTGTCCCGTAGAACACTGGTGCACTAAAAATTAAAAAGTCGATGTTTTCAGTGTGCAATAGTTTTTATTTACTATTTCATTTTACTATTATATTTCACAAAAATACTTTTAAATGTATTTTTCGTGATTGTGAAAATGTTTAAAAGCGTTAGTATGTATATTTAAGAAAAAATTCTAGTAATAATAGCTTCCAATCTATAGCAATATTTAAAATCTTTAAAAAAGGCAACAATAAAAATGTCAAAATTATGACAGAAGTTTCTTATAAAAAACAACAAGAAAAGGATTTAATTAAAATTTTATTGTTACACAGAACAATAATTAATGTGGAAGAATATAAGTACTACTTTTTTTGTTGTGTGCGTGTTCCTAATATAAAACTATTTAATTAAAGTGGAAGCAAAATGTGCATTACAGAAATAAAAATATGATAAAGTAAAAATTTATAAAGTAGATAAATGATTTCAAACAAAATTCGTTGAGAAAGCCGACAAGATGCATTAAAACCACTAAGGTATTAAGTAGGAGGGATATACGATGCTTTACTTGCTGTTTGCAATAATTCGAAGATTGACAACTCTATAAGAGTTGAGGCTTCTGGACTATTAAGTTGTGTTAAACAATTTAAGTTCTTATGCTGCATTGTAATTTGGTACAAAATCTTAAATTATATCAATCCTATAAGTAAGCTCTTGCAAACAGAAGACTATGATTTGCCATCTGCTATGGAGTTCTTGAAAAATCGTAAAGATTTTTTCAAGGATCTTAGATTAGACACAGCCTTAAATGAAATGCTTTGCGACGCTCGAGAATTCGCTGACGAAATTGACATACCGGCTAATTTTGAGCTCACCCAGCCACGTCATAGAGTTCGAAGAAGGAATGTTAATTTCGACTATGGGGCACGAGAAGAGCCGATAGAAGATCCTACTTTGAAATATAAGGCAGAGTTTTATTTTTTCACATTAGAGAGACAGAGAGAGAGAGAGAGAGATAAGCTATCAATGCACTTGAATCCAAGTTTGATTTGATCAGTACTCACAGCAACTATTTCAAATTTTTATACAATATTTGTGATTTAAAAGATACTCCTCAAAAAACGACGAACTAAAGTATTGTAATATTCTAGAAACAGTGTTAACTGATGGGAATTCATCGGATATAAACGTGCTGGACCTGTCAGACGAGATAGTAGCAGTTTAGGCTTTGCTAAATAAAAATGAAAGCCCAATCGAGATTTTAAAATTCATATCGAACCTGGATTTTGCTCCAGATCTCGGTATAGTCATAAGGATATTGCTTACTCACCCAATAAGTGTGGAAAGGGGAGAAAGAAGTTTCTCCAAATTAAAATTAATTAAAAAAATTTTACGCTCCACAACTACCGAGGATCGGCTAAACGGCTTGACAACAGTAGCCATTGAACAAGAACTGTCTGAAGAAATTAGTGTTAAAGAAATTATAAAAAAATTCTCAGAATTAAAAGTGAAAAAGAAACACTTTTAAGTTTAACTCTTGGTTTAAGTGTGTTTTTAATATGTAATTAAGTTTTAATACTTAGTGGTTCTATAATTTGTTTTAGTATTTTTTTAATATCTGTATTTTATAATTATACACTAGAAATGACTTTTTTGTGTGCAACCCTAATTTTAATTTAGTGCCAAAAACATAAATTAATAAATTAGTATTTTTTGCTAACCAAAACTTCAACATTATTGATAGCAATTTTTTTTGCTCTCGTTTTATTTTACCACTAAGCATGGAAAAGGTTTAGGTTATTTCTTTTAATTTTTGTTATAAAAGGGCGGCATTTTACCTCTTTGCCCGGGGCGGCGAAACTGCTAGCGCCGTCCCTACTAATTAGAAAAATAACGTAAATTGCAATTGTAAGCTACATTCAAATTATGATAATTTTAAATATAAGAATAACCACAGTCAACAAAAAATAAAGTATTAAAAATAGTATTAAATATATAGATTTATCGTAGAGAATTATAAACGTTTAACCAGGGGATACAATGTTCTCAGTCATATAAATGCATTGTTTACTGTTTCAAACCAAAAACTCGATCAATATTTGTCACAGATTCTCAGAGCAACTCAGAAAGAAAAAAAAGATTTTAACTACATATTCAACGACTTTTGCAAACTATTTCGAAAAAAAAAAACATCAGAGATGAATGCTTCGCAGCCTAATTACACACACATTTAAAAATATTTTTCAAAAAAAAAAAAAAAAACTCTATAGAAGGAATTATAACTTTTTTTTAAAAAAACCCGATGACAATACAATAATTTAATAATCTTATTCCGGTATAACAATTAGTTAAAAAGATGTTAATTAAAAACGTTAAAATGTGTAAATAGTTTTTGCCACTGTAAGCAGGTAATTTCACTAATATGCCAAATAAAGAGGAAACAGCTCAAACCGCAGGAAATCACATCTGAACAGGACTCCCCAGACGAGGACATGATTAAATACGATCCCGACGAATATGACGCGGATAAATGTATAAAAAAAAACATAATAATATTGGGGAATATTCCCATATAACCCCAACATGTTACAAAAACGTGAAGAAGTAATTCGATTACTTCACACCGTTACTTTTATTTCAAAGTATATATCGCTTTTAAACTGTTGTCTACTTCTTGCCATTTTTTAATGTAACTTTTAAAACTTTTTATACTGTGTGATTAAACCCGACTATTTTTGTCATTTTTAAAACTTCAATCCTGTTTTCCTCATTAAAATCAGACAAAAAAACCCTCTGTGTTCCTCGTGCCACTGAGGAAGGGAGGAAGGCAGTCATTTTATTCTTATATTAAGAATTATTTTTTTACTTTTTAGTTCGATTCACACTATAAAAGAGTGTTTTTCAGTTTTTTTAAACTATAATTTTTTAAAAAATTACGATCAAACATGCAGATTGATGCTTGAGCTGTTACTTCGTTCTCCACATGAGGATTTCTAAACTCAACCGATTTAGTGATTATTCGTAACAAATGTGTACTTTTTAAACGAAATTTTTTTTGTAAAAAGCAAAAGTTGGCGACAGTAAAGTGCAAGCACCGATTGACTGGAATCACGAGATTGCATTTAACATGCGATTCTTACGTCACATGAATTTAGTCCATTGCATCATGTATCGTTGTTATTCATTAAAGACACCAGGTACTAAAAGGTAGCGTTACATAATGTAATTATTATGATTATAATGGCATTTTTTCAATATTTTTATTTGTCTTCTCAATATAATGATCTCCCCGCTTAAATTCTATAATTAGACTAACATCATCTCTATGGTGAAAAGCACCAGTAACGTAACGTATACCCCCGCTTCGTGGGGCGGGCAGAATTCTAGGGGGCCCAAAGCCCATGTTATGTTATGGTTTTGCAATCCTTTGAAAGATTCGGCTTGGAGTTCCAGAACCTGACTTTGGGGAGGGGGCTAACATTCTCCTCTACAGCCCTGAAGAGTAAGCTAATAATTTTCTTTTCATTTATCGTTGAGGATAATTTTCAGAGCATTTCACCCTGTCAGGCTCTAATCTCACTTCATAACATGGGTGTAAAAAAAATCTCCATTATCCACTGATAATTTAAAATAAATTTTAATTAAGTTTTAACTTTTAAAATATATCTTTGTTTTAAAATTGCACAGGATTACAATGAAAAAAATACAAGTGCAGTAATAGCTGAACTGAATGTATTTTTTGGTGCTGATTTCAGAAATACTAATGAAAATTTTCCATCACGTCACGTGTTTTTGAAAAATTTAATTTTACTTGGATTCTTATGCACATTTACCAAAAATGTTTTTACAGCGTTGAATTAAGTATTCTTTTAAAAATTTGCAAAGAATGTGCTTTTTATTTTGTGACGGAGCTTTATCGGGTTTTCATACCAATCCTTTTTGGGGAATCTTTGGGGCCAGAATTGAGTTATTTCATAGCCAATCCTCTCTAGAAGAAACCGCGATAATCAGATTAGTTAGTAGATATATAGTGAAGGTTTTGTAATCGCAAAGGAGGAAGGAAGCTGAGAATGCTGAAAGCCGGGAGCTGTTGGTAAGACATTAAACTTAGAAGCGTAATTATAGAACGGGCTTTAGCGAGTTAAAGAACTTAAGACTGATAAAGTTCCTTGGGATAACTTCTCATAAAGATAAATGGTTAGGATTCCAGGCCCTTAACAGAAATTAGGAATACGTTACATCATTCCTGATTGCTTTCCTATAGTAAGACTTGCATTGATCAATATATTTGAATAATAATAAGTTGTATTTATTATGGCGAACTTAAGTGATCGATCATTTCCTCCCACAAATCTAGGTCACGAGGATGAAGAGATGTTACCCACAGGCTGGGGGTATCACAATGGCACCCAACGTGGGGCGTTTTGTGAGCGTGTACATGGACGACGGGATCATTTCGTCGCCATCATTTGCACACCTCGTTGAGTATTTAAGGGAAGTATTTAGGTTGTTGCAGGAAGCGGGGTTGACGTTAAACAATGATAAGTGTAAATTTAATTGCGACAAATTGAAATATTTGGGTTTGGTAATTAGCAAGGAGGGGATTACCATGGATGAGTCTAATGTCAAGGTAGTAGTAGAGATGAAGCCTCCTAAGAGTTCCAGGGAAGTGTCGAAATTTCTGGAGATGACCCAGTGTTACGGGAAGTTTATTAAAAATGACACAGATCTCTTTATCAATTGAAAAAAAGTTTAGAAAGTTTAGTTGGTCAGAGGAGATGCAGGGGGCGTTTGATGCAATTAAACAGGCAATTACCGAAGCACCAGTGCTAAAATTGCCAGATTTTAACAAGCCATTTGAGTTGTTTACTGATGTTGTTTACTGAGGCATCGGGGCTGTACTTAATCAAGAGCAGAGACCAATCGCGTTCGCCTCACGCACGCTCAATAGGGCGGAGAGGAATTACACGGTAATAGAGAGGGAATGTTTAGCAGTGATTTAAGCTCTGAATAGGTCCACTGCTAGTAAAAGTGATAACGGACCACGCGGCTCTGACCAGGTTGGCACAGTAAAATATTATCCAGCAGAATGATAAAATAGGTGTTAAAACTAGCTGAGTTTAATGTTGAATGGGAACATCGTCTAGGAACTCAAAATGCGGTGGCAGACATTTGTCTAGAAATCCGGTTGAGAGTATAGTGGGGGAAAATGTTACGTGTGAAGTGATTAGAGATTTGGTACATTTGTCCCGGGAGCAATTAATCGAGAAGCAACGAAGGGACCCTGAGTTAGGTCATATATATAGATATCTTGAGAACCCTGAGGACAGCTCAGTTAATGCGACAATCTGAGAGAACTGGTCTCACGATTTTAAAATTATTGAGGGCATGTTATTTTATGCGAAATATGCAACCACTCTTGAAGAACTGAGAGTGTATATTCCGCAATCGTTGAGAGGTGAAATAATGCGCGAATTTCATGATAAGCCCATAGTAGGTCATTTAGGGAAAAAAAAGAAACGAGTCTCTTACAGTAGTCGCATATGATGTGCAACATCTGACATGATATCGTGGTATAAATACGCAATATTAATTTTTTTCCTGAAAAAAAATATGAATCGGGTATGATAGGAAATAATTTTCTATCGAATAATTATATCTTTAATGAATTATATCTTTAATTAACAAAAGGAGTAAAATGCAATATTTTATCAAAAATAATTATTCTTGTTCAATTTGGGGAAGAGCAGAGACAATAGACTTATGATAACTAAAATATGACACACATACTTGTGATTTTAAAGTATTTCATCGTTGGGTGGATGACCTGAGAACCCAGCTCTTTCGAGCTACAACCTCATATCAGTAGGTATTTGAGTGACTGTACATGATTGACTTTTGCCCTTTGTTAAGTTTAAATGCTTTTTAAAAATAAAATAAAAATACTGGAGATTTAAGGAAAATAAAAATTCATAATATTAAAATGCATTAAAATTGAGAAAAGAAGCTTCAAAGTCGGCACAAAGCACCGAAAATAAAGTTAAAATTTCTATCTTGGGTGGGTGGGGCTAAGCCGACCAATAGGAATGCAGCTAGGATCATGAAACGTAGTTGAAAATAAAACAGAAAACAGCTTTTTTAAAAACTATTAAAAATATACAATCAAGAATAAAAATAGTAGAGGAACATTTAAATAAAAAGAGATCAGTCGGAATAATTTTCCGAGGAAAATTAAAGAGTAAAAATTGAAGAATCTGGGGATCAAACCAGAGGCAAAGCATTGTGAGAGAACGACTCTGACCACTAGACCACGGGGGACTCGAGGAAAGAGGTGAAATAAGCATTTAAGATGGAGTAAGCGAAATTTGAGAGGAGAAAAATAATTACATGAAGAGGGGGTCTGAGAGAATATTTCTAGGTCTGTTGAAATTTCAATCAGGGATATATTTTTCAATATCCAAGATCGAGAGATTACTAGAATTATCAATATTTTGAAAGAGGTTTGTTGCAATGTTTTTAATGAACTGTCTAATTGACAGCTAATTAGATTAACTGTCTAATTGACTTGTCTAGTTGAACTGTCTAATTTTACTTGCGGTCCTGATGTCAATTTCAAAGTTTTTAAAATCAGTTGAAAAACAGCGTCAATAACAGTACCACTGTTAGCAATCCAGGCATTCTAATTTGTGTTCATTTCGAGCTTGAGTTCCTCATTCATAAAAGCTATGAGCGGCTCAGCTTTTGGCAAACTGAAGTTAAAGTTAAAATCACCACTCAAAATCAGGGGAAGTGAGTGACAATTTTTTAAAAGAGCAGAACCAACCTCCGTTATATGGTAAAAGCACAAAATGCAGGAAATCTAATATTTTTTTAACCGTTTGATTCGAGGAAATGTAGACGACCACCGAAATCACTGTTTGTCCATTTTCAAATAAGCATTCTGTAACGGGCTCACTCGTCTTTTTTTTAACATGTCCTTTGGGTTCTTTGGGGCCAGAATTAATGGCAACTCTTTTCCAACCAAACCCAAGAAAAGAAGCGTGAAAGGAAGATGCAAATTAGGAAGCTTTTAAATATCAGAATTTAGAGTAAGCGGTATGGCAATTAGAGGAATGTAATCATAATCCGTGGATCAAGCGTGAAGAAGTTTTGGAAAACGTTACATGGTGACTAGCATAAATTATACGTGATAGAGATACATTGAGTCAAGGTGCATACCATTGCTCTCGAGTAATTACACGCCTTAATCTAAGATCGTTGTGATCGCTTCTTCAGACTACAGCAAGGTAGGATTGATTATTTAATATTAGGATCAGTGATAGTATTGTAATTGAGTTTAGGCGAGTCAGTAATTGATAGTGTTCCGGGTTAGGTTAATTCGGTATTATATATAAATTGTGTGTTTTGCCACCGTAGATTATCTCACATATATATTATTATAATCTAATTTGTTAAAGGATTAAGTTAAATATCTTAATAAAGTCATATTAAGATCATGTATGTTTCTAGTTCTTCCGGTAATCCTACACCCCTCTAGCTCACGCTGATAATCAAAGAGATGTTCACCCTGGATCGCGTGCTCAGGTGAATATTGGAATTGTGCAATTGAATGTTCAAATAAGGGAATTTGAAAAACCTTGGCTGTTTCATGTTTTGCCAGATTTAGAACACCCATGTATTCTCGGGGTAGATTTTATAAGTGGACCAAAGATTGTTTTGGACTTTGATCGGAAATCGTTGGCGATTCCTGATTCGCAGATTGATAAGGTGGTTAAAACGATAGAGGAAGGAAAAGTAGAAATAGATCTTTCTAAGACAAGGTTGGAGGAAAAGCAGAAACAGAAGTTTCGGGATTTTTTAAACCGGGGCTTACACATGTTTTATAACAGGAAATTGACACGGGAGGTAACCCACCTGTTGTTTGTCGTCTGTATCGTTATGACAGGGTAAAACAAGCGATACTTGATTATCATGTAGACAAAATGTTGAAAGAAGGAACCATAATTCCCATTCAATCCCCAAGTCCAGGAGTTTTCAAACGCTACGTATCAAGTATATTTAGAGATCTTACTCGGAAAGGAATTGTAATCAGTTATTTAGATGATCTCGTCATTCCAGCGAAAAACGAACAGAAGGTCTCGAAAAACTTAAAATTATTTTTGAAGTCGCAAAGAAATACGGATTAGAAATTAAGTTCAAGAAGTGCCAATTCTTAAAAAAGAAAATTGAATTTCTAGGTCACATTGTAGAAAGCGGAACTATTAAACCATCTCCTACGAAGACACTAGCTGTCCGAAAATTTCCAGAACCAACAACAATAAAACAAGTACAAAGTTTTCTTGGTTTAACTGGATATTTCCGCAAAGTACATCAAAGATTATTCAAAGATAGCTAAACCACTTCCCAGCGATTTAACAAAGAAAAGAAAACCTCTTTGTTTTTTCGGGACTCAACAAAAAAGAAGCATTTGAAAAATTGAAGAAAATCATGTCCGAAGGCCCAATCTTGCAACCTTTACAAGTATGGAAGAAAAAACAGAACTGCATACAGACGCCTGTTAACAAGGGTACAGAGCAATTTTATTACAAAGAAGCAGAAGATGGAAAGTTACATCCCGTTTACTACATGTCGAAAAAGACAAATACAGCAGAAGAAAAGTATGACAGCTACGAATTAGAGGTACTAACAATTATCAACGCATTAAAGAAGTTTCGTGTTTATCTTTTAGGACAACACTTTAAAATAGTAACTGACTGTTCAGCATTTCGTGAAGACTATGCAAAAAGGAGCTAATTACTCGCATAGCCAGATGGGCGCTTCAATTAGAAGAATTCGATTATGAAATAGAGCACAGAGCTGGGGTCGTATGAAGCACGTTGATGCTCTTAGCCGATATCCCGTAATGATGGTATGCAATGAACTTCAAAGCTTAAAAAAGCACAAGAGGAAGATGACAAACATCCAAACATTGAAATCACTTCTAGAAGCAAGAATCAGAAGAATTTTTTGAGAGAAACGGTATACTCTACAAGTACTTAAATGGTCGAGAATTAATTGTAACACCTAAAGCAATGCAAGCTGAACTAATTAAATTGATTCACGAAAATTGTCATTTCTCAGTAGGAAAAACAGAAGAAATTTGTGAAACAGAATTTTTATCCCAAATTTAACCAAACGTCGTTAAAAAGTAATAGTTAATTGTGTTCCATGTATCTTAGCTAATAAGAAAACTGGCAAAGAAGGAAGGTTTTGAATCCTATTTCTAAGGACAGCATTCCTTTAAGCACGTACCATGTTGACTTCATTGGTTCTTACCTGCCCTCCTGAAGCAAAAGTTATCAACACATTTTCACCGTAGTAGACGCATTTACCAAATTTACTTTTTGCTATATCCCGTCAAAACTGTATCTGCTGAAAGTGCCCTCGAAAAACTAAAACAACAGCAAAAAACCCTTTGGTAATCCAATCAGAATTATCTCTGATAGAGGTTCAGCGTTCACTTCAAAATTATTCAACGACTACTGTGATGAAGAAAACATTCAACATCTTCAATAGCAACAGGTGTTCCTCGAGAAACGGACAAGTTGAACGAATTCATCAACTTTGATTCCAGTTCTCACCAAACTATCATTAGACGACTCAACGAAATGGTACAAATACGTCGACAGATTACAGAGAATACTAAATAGTACTATAAGTCGCAGTACAAAAATGGACACCATTCGAACTACAGTGGGAATCAAAATGCGTAACAATGAAGACATCCTAATCAAAGACTTACTTCTAGAAGAAAGGGCGAAAAGAATTACTAGAACAACACGCGAATTTTTAAGAAAACGATGCAAAAAGAACATCGAAAAACCCTGCAGTCTGAAAATAGAAAGACGTATAACAGAAGAAGAAAAGCTTCGTTATACAAGAAGGTGATTTAATTGCCATCCAAAGAACCCAATTTGGGCTGGACTGAAACTAAGACCAAGTTCTTAGGCCACACAAGTAAAAAAGTTAATTCAAGGATAGGTATGAAGTGGAAAAGGTTGGTCAGCACGATGGACCGAACTCAACCACCACATCAGCTGATTTGATGAAACATTTTTATGCTTGATTGAATTTTTTATTTATTATTTTTAATTTTTCTCATATCCCTCTTGAGAAATTATTAGATGTTCTATGGTAACACTCGTTTTCCATTAATCATTTATATTCACTTATAACATTTATTATATTTTTCGTATTATTCATTATCTTTCTATTGATTCGAAGGATTTTTTTTTATGGTTTAGTTGATTGTAGATCACAACATAGAATATTTTGTTTTTATATGCTTTATTTTAGGTCCGGAATTGTGAATATTAGGTATACATCTTTTCATCTGTAATATTTTATTTTATTATCTTTAAGAATCGTATTATTTGTCTTTATTACATTCACATTCCAATAATCATCAAATTTATAGTTGTAACTAAAAATAGTTTGTATTTAAAGTACTTTAGCTCTCAACATTTTGTAAGAGCTGAGAGACCAGCTCTGTCAGGAGAGAGGGTGATTCTGTAGGATTTTTCCCTTTGAAACATTTGTTAAAAGGTTGAGTCATATCTTTCAGAGGACCATTAATCTCAATTTTATTTATTACTGCATTCCGAAGCAGCGCCATCTAGTGAGCTTTCGTAGCTCCGGCTTGAATAATTTTTCGGCAGAGGCCTACTAACCACTGCTTGTTCAACACGTCATGTCTTTACCGCATTTCCGCGCCCTGCGCGGCACCACCAGTCCTAACATCCAATAATGAGAAAGGTTTATTTCCCCGTCTTCTAAAGGTATAACTCAACTTTTAATTAATCTAATTCCTGCATGTCTTTCTCTTTGTAATTATCCCCTTTTGTAAATATTTTCCTTTAACTTTAAATAAATTCTCTTTTTTACTTAAATGAAGTATTTGTGTTTAAATGACTTAGATTCAATTAATAATTCATCACTCACCCTTAAATACTTACCCCTAGACAAACCACCTCGCCAATCTAAAATCCCGCCTTCTGAAGAGTCTGATTTTTATTCGAAGATTTATTCGGACTCCCACATATATATACACTGGTGTGCAAAAATTAAGGACGAAGTCGAAAAATTAGCATATCAGCTGAACGAAGAGGCAGAACGGACAGAAAGACCAATCAGAAGATTAAGTAAGGTGATGTACGGTAGCACATGCACAGATATGCAGGTAGACGTAATGGGGGAGTGTCTGAGTAGTATAAAGCATGTTGTCGGTGTAAGATCAGTATTTCTGGCAAAGAGATTGCACGCCGTATAGCAGTTAAAAATCACACCGAGTTGCTGCCTCAGCGAAATGGCGAATAATCAATCTGTTAGACGACATCTGGATGCTTTTACCGAGGTAGAATCATTTGGAAG
Source organism: Trichonephila clavipes (assembly GCA_019973935.1). Lineage (NCBI taxonomy): Eukaryota > Metazoa > Arthropoda > Arachnida > Araneae > Nephilidae > Trichonephila > Trichonephila clavipes. The sequence goes on from BMAU01000939.1 coordinate 90,951, forward strand.
TTGGAGGAAGGCCGCAGTGTGACAAGTGTGGCTACAGAGTTCGAATTGCTCACAGCATCGTTTCACGACTTTGAGACAATTTCAAACTACAGGAACAGCTATCCGGGGTTCAGTAGAGTCGTCCACTAGGAACCACACCCGCAGATGACCGGTACATTGTCTTACAGGCCAGAAGAAACAGGCGGCAGACAGCGGGAGAAAACGCTGTGACACGACACAGGCGACTGGACGACCGATATCGCGTTTTTACCGTGGCCAGAAAACTGCACGGTGGTGGTCTGTTTTGCACGACGCCCTGTACGGTGTGTACCTTTAACGCCTGCCCATCGGAGAAGGGCGTTATCTGTGGTGCCGGGAACACCGGAATTGAGACAATGAATGGGGACAAGTACTCTTTACAGATGAGAGCAGATTCAGTTTGAGTAGCGATTCTCATCATACTCATCTGGAGGAGAGGAAGCCGCAATCATCCCTCGAACATCATTGAAAGGGACAGGTATGGGAGGTCGTTGTTCTCGTTCGTAAAGACCTTCACATCTTCGACGCAGGTTCAGTCAACGGGACCCGTTATTGTAACGAGATTCTTCTTCCATATGTGCGTCTTTTAGAGGCGCTATGGGTCTGCAGTTCCTTTTCATGGACGACAATGCACCATGTCATCGCACAGTAGCTGCCGAACAGCTCTTAGAGTAGTGAGGATATTGAACGTAATGGATTGGCCGGCACGATCTCGGATCTCAATCCCATTGAGCATGTATGGGATTTTCTAGGCAGACGCTTGGCAGCTCGTACCTTACCACCAGTAACGATTCGGGAGCTTCGATTGGCGCTGCAAGACGAAGGGGCAGCTTAATGCCTCAACAACTCATTGATACTCCCTTATTCTCAGCATTGGCAGACGCTGTGAAACCTGCCTAGCAGTCAGGGGGAGATCATATCCCCCTACTAAAGACCGGATGTTTCTTGCCGGACACCCATCACAGGGATGTTTCGGCCTTCAGTCGCATTGCGCTCCATGCTACTTTTTCAATCAAGCTTCTTTTTATCCCTCTGATTTCTCTTTTAGTAAGTGTTGCTTACATATTACACATGTCCTTACGTATTGGGGATCTTACGGTATTAAATGTGTTGATTTGGAAAGCTTTTGTACAAAGTTATATTGAAAAAACCGTCTCGTCCTTAATTTTTGCACACCAGTGTATATATTAAAGTCATCGGGACTATAAATCAAGTTTAGGAATTGGTTACGTAATTTATTTTCAGGCCATTTGCGACCTTCGAATAAATCCCGTTTTCTTTTTGGAGGTTGTGACGAATCGGTACGGAATCTTTCCACTAATCTTCTTAGGCGTCTTTTGGGGGAATATAAATTCGCGTATATTTCCAATCAACTCCAAGAAGATAAACGGGATATGCAAAATAGATAAGGTATTTAAGCCGAGCGTTGTTAGCTAGCAATTTTGATGAGGAGGAGGAAGGCTATTGAGCCAACAACACTAACCTCAATCTTAGAGGATTCCAGGATATTAAGATAGTGAAGACGTCGTGCTGCTATTATATTGAAGAACGAGAAAGCTTATATAACCAGCGGTAAATATAATTTATGTACGATTAGAATAAGCGTTAGTTTAGTCAAATTAGTTAAAGTTAATGAAAGTTAATAATTCGAGTACGTTTATTTCTCGGACCTCCTACTTCGGTAGACCTTACTTGATCTTGAGCGCAATTATTAATTAGTTGCATAATTCGTAATTTAATTTAATATAAAAGGTAAATCCCTTTATTTGACGTAACATAAAAGTATTATATGTTATTAGAGTTTTTTTAGGCTTGAAATAATAAATAATTATTATTATTATACAAAATGGCTCTTGGTGGATCTTTGCCTCAAATTAATCTTGATGTCCAGGATGAGACCCAGGGGGGTCTCCACACATTGACACAGAAATCACAAAGAAATTGATTGAGTCAAAGTCAAGGCGTCTTGAAGCAGTTATAAAAGCCAATGGACTGTTTACAAAGTATTGGAATTTCATTACATTGTTGCATATGTTTTGTTAATGTTTACTAAGCAAGTGTACACACACACACACACAAATAATCTTTTGTATAATTTTTTTTCAAAAAATTCACTTATTTGAAATAAATGCTTATTTTATTTTTTATTGTGAAAGAATCTTATTTTTTAAAACAATTTAAATGTATCTCAATAACTTTTAGTTATATTATTTAATTTATTTTTGAAGAACATACAAAATTTTAAGTGTACAAATAAACATTTTGCCAACTGTATAACTTAGAAGTGGATTTATCCATGTTTTACAACAACAGAGAGAAATTTTAAGAAAAAAACGCCGACAATTATTTCAATGGGTTGTAACTCTGAAAATAACTTTAATTTTTCAAAAATCATAGTTGATCCTCTGTACAGAGGTCTGAGCTATGTACAGGCAAAATATTTTTTATAATAGAAGCTGATGCCGTTGGTTGAGTTCGAATAATAGCCAGAGATGGAGATAGTACTTAAATTTATATTACAAGAAAATAAATATTTACAGTTAAAGTTTACACTAAAAGGTAATAATGCGGTTAAATGAAAATTACACCCTTGAAGGTGCTGCGGATTGATGCGAACAAGACCTTGCGTCCGTCCGTTGCGTTTCAGTTTTCAGAGAAGTCCCCGTACCGGTTCCAAAAAAAGTTTCCGTTGGGGTTGGAAAGCGGGAAAATCTCGCGCACTCAGTTACAGTTAAGTGAGGAGTGTGGGAAACAGAAGCATTTTTCACAAAAGGAGAACATTTAAAAAAAGGTTATTCTAAGTTAATTTTTAGCCGAAATATTCTATTTAAATAACTTTTTTTTGTCAAAATGACCTTAAAACAAATTTATACATGTATTCTAATCTAAGTGACACTAAATATCATGAAAATTATCTATTTATGCGCTTTATTAAAATCATGGCTTCGAACGTAGTCGGATACCCTAAGAACATGATTACGATTGTTATTATTTCAAACGAGTGAAATATAAGAGAAGGATTCGTCTGTTTAAGCAGGCCAATTTCTTCGAAAAAGAGTATCCTAATGGTGGGGACCACAAGCGTTTGTTTTAACTTATAGTAACTATACTCACTCAAGACTTTTATTTTATTTCTAATGGGCTGCGGATCGGTGTTTTACAATTGCAGACCTATTACATTCCCGGAAGCTGGTATCTTTTTTTAGTGCAGCACCATATAGGCGGATACCAATTACCGCAGGTAATTTTGGCACCCAGTTTCCTCACTCAAGATGAAAATAAAACATCTCCTGTGGCTCTCAGTGTACTAAAACCTCATTACCCTTGTCCCCTTTTGGATAGCTGACACCGGACATCGTAAGGGTGAAAGGAATGTCTGTTGTGACTTCACTCTGGAATGGAGAGAAAGTTACCAGTGAAAGATGTGTGTAAACCAGTGTTTCTCAAACTGTGGGGCGCGATAACCCTGCGAGGGGGGCGCCAACACATTGAATTTAAAAAAAAATTGTTTTTTGGAATGAAGTAAAACAAAATGCTTTCTGACAATATAAGAAATACACATTTACACTGATATAATTTATATGTATCATCTGGTTTTCCGCTTTCAAAAGATCCCACTTCAAACGCTCATTAGCTATCTTTGATCCTAAAACTAAATAAAAAAAAGACATTTTGTTTGCTTTCCTGTAATCCCACGATGAGAGATTTTTTATTACATTTCTTTTAACCCAAAAATATACTTTTGGTTATCATCTCTTTGACCTTCAAACTTACTGGTATGTTTAATTCCGTCTCTTTTTCTTTCAGGAAAGTTGTAAATAATATTTTTCTGTTGCTTTTTTCCCCAAGTGAATGAGTTTTTTGATATACTAGCTGGTATACCCGTTCTTCGCACGGGTGAACTGAAAAATTAAACAACACAGATTGAAGAATAAAGAAGTTTTTAATGAGTTAATTTTACGTGAATTTCTAATTAAACAAAAAAAGCTTTTTGCATATCTCAGCTAAACAAACAAAAAACACACCTTTGTTTAATTTTAACTATATAGATCTAATAGCTGATAAAAAGGATTTTTTATTTATTTATAACTCCCCGTAACACTCGTGAGGGTCGATTTTTGAAAATACCTCCCTAAGCTGATCTCTGCTCAGCAAAAGTAGCACATCGTTAAAAGTTTTGTGTAATGAACGCTTAAAATAGTGTAAATAATTTATATCTGAAAGTGTAATACATTAATATTACTTTCTGTTGTATTTATTTTATTTTAAAATTGTAATATTCGCAAGCAACGCCGTTTCTTAAATTATAATGGTGATTCAATGAGAAACGAATGTTGGTGATAGAGTCAAGTTGGCAAATGTCTAGCTACTTTCATGGCTCGAGCTTTATTAGAGTTTTGTAAGATCCGCCGTGTAGGGACGCGATGCGCGTTAATATTTTATCCACCGCATTATGATTAACTACATTTTTTTTCATACAATATTTTCTTTTTGAATCACTACATTGAAAATTAAGGGATATACATAAATAAAATGCTCCACTTTGGGAAATTTAATCCGTTAGAACTAATAAATTAATTAAAGATATTCCACTGTAAAATTATTTCTATACACCGTTCACTTAAAATAAATAGTCAAATCGGTTTCTAAGGTCTTCATTAACATACAAAAAATAAGACACTTAAATTTTGACATAAACTATCTTTTCGGGACAAAAATAATAATCTTTGCAATTCGCTGAAAACGCCGTCAGCTGAAAACGCAATATCTGCTACAAAACTATCCGCCTTCCCCGCTAAAATACTCATCATAGAACCCTTGCTGCCATATATCTTGGAAGCAGTGGCGTAACGTACACCCCCGCATTGCGGGGGCCCCAGGGCTCTAGAGGGTCCACAGCCTGACTATCGCCAAGTCCCTACCCTTTGTAAAATCCAACTTGGGGGGCCCAAAAGCTGACTTTTCAGGGGGGCCGAAGTGTTCTCCATTACGCCACTGCTTGGAAGAGTGGATTTCAAAGAATATTCCTACTAAGTATTGGTAGAATATTCCTTCTAATTTGGTGTGATGTGGTTGTTAGGAGAAGGTGGTGCCAGCTCAGGTGTCGTCTACGTCACTTGACCATGGTTCAAAATTACGCGGTCCGTTGCCAAAAGCCGTCGTGTAGCTGAACAGTGCGACGTTAATATTCACTCACTTAAAAAAATACAGTACAGTAGTTATAATTACTTTTATACTTAAAAATGCAATATCTGCCTATTCAATTAAAATTATAGCGTTATAATTAACTACTAACCACAAACAAATTTTGAAAACTTGTCCAAATGATGTAGTGTGAAAGAGAAAGTTTATTTACTTTAAGTACCAGAACCGATAAAAGCATTTATTTTGAAAAAAGATCAATTTCTTACTACCAAATATGCATAATAAAATCATAAAAAAAACCATTCAAATAACAGAGATTTATAGCAACCTCTCCCTTCAAAATTTAGTTTTATTCTGAAATAAAAAAAATTAGCGATTAAGCTGATCACAGGAATTAATTAGAGTGAGTGAGTGAGTTAATATTAACGTCGCACTATTCAGCTACACGAGTTCTTTTGGCGACGGACCACGTAATTTTGAACCATGGTCAAGTGACGTGGACGACACCTGAGCTGGCACCCCCTCTCCTAACTACCACACCACACCAACGGGAGGACGTTTCAGCTCTCGACAGATTTAACGTGCATCGCTGCCCTACACGGCGGGTCTTTAGTGGTACTGGGATCGAACTCATGACATGCCTGCCATGGTTGGATACCTTAACCACTGGGCTACCGCAGCCCGGAATTAATTAGAAGCGAGCGCCTTGCGTAGCCAAAACAAAAATGGTTTTTTTCACAAACAAAAGATAGATATATGCTGTCGTGGGCGTTTTTGCAGCGCACGCCAGAATGGCTTGCAGATGGCAGAATTTTTTTTACTTACTTGACAAATATCGTTATATTTTGGTCACTTCACACAATATCTTTATAAATTATAGCTTATGCTATAAATTATAGCCTATGTGTTATTCTGATGTACAAGCTATATTACTGTAAAGTTTCATTAAAATCCATTCAGTTGTTTTTGCGGAAAGACGGCCAAACATCCTCACAAACTTTCGCATTTATAATATAGTATATCTAGATGGATAAGCATATTGAGCACTTTGAAGGATTATTTGGCCAAGATGTATTTTTAAGAGTATTCTGAAACATATAATGCATAATGAAAAACGTTTTACACAATTATTTTTTTAGAATTGACGTCGATGTTTTTGTATAGAATACACTTTTTACATGGGAGCGGTCGCATGAGGCGCTGAATCACTTTAGCAGGGTTTTGTTATATTGTCACGGAGTTCGAAAGAAGTACACAGTTCAATTAAACAAACAATTAGATTTATTCTAACGCTGGGAGCTCGATACAACACTGGACTGAGAACATGCCCAACTGACGATGAACTCTGCTTTTATACACTTCGGAATATTCGAGAAATACCCAGTATGCACTCTAAAGAATGATCTGGATTCATCTAGAACCTAGAGAAACAATACATTAAAAACGAGAACAAAATTCCAGTCTTTGGATAAATCTGCCGGGGCCGGGATTCGAACCCGAGACCTGAGGAAGTTCAGTCCAACGCTCTGCCAACTCGGCTATCGGGACTTGGTATCGGGACTTATGCGTGCGGCATTGCTCCCCTCGAAAAAGAAGACAGCGCCCCGCTGTCATTTTGTTCAAGGGTCTTTATTCTGGAACGAGTGATGGGTCCTTTGTATGATTCTTTGAGAGGAATATCCTCGGTTTCGATTTGCTCGACGGGATCATGGTACGGTTTCATACGCAGTACATGGACAACTTCTCTTAGTTTTCTTTTTCGTGAAGCAGGATCAAAATCTTGTACTTCGTAAGTCACGGCTGATAAACGGCGTAGCACCTGATACGGTCCGAAATACCTTCTTAAGAGTTTTTCGGAGAGACCGACTTTTCTCACTGGAGTATAAACCCATACGAGATCTCCGGGAGCGTAAGATACCATTTGGTGTTTGGAATCGTAACGTCGACGATCTTTGTCTTGAGCTCTCAGAGTGTGCACTCGGGCTAGCTGTCGTGATTCTTCGGCTCTGGCTGCTATCTTGGTGATGTTATTGTCATCAAAATCGTTAGGACAGAATGGTAGCATTGTATCTAGTGTCGTTTCCGCTTCACGACCATGAAGTAAATAGAACGGCGTAAAACCTGTGGTCTCTTGTTTAGCGGTATTATAAGCGAAGGTTACAAATGGTAGAATTTCATCCCAATTTTTCTGCTCTACATCCACATACATTGACAACATGTCGGCCAAGGTCTTATTGAAGCGCTCCGTCAGTCCATTTGTTTGGGGATGATACGCCGTTGTGAAACGATGATCAATGTTACACAAGTCGACGAGAGAGGAAACAAGTCTGGATCGAAAGACGGCTCCACGATCTGTGATAATTACTCGAGGAGCTCCATGCCTGAGGACAATTTCTTCAAGTAAGAACTTCGCTATTTCGTCGACTTCGGCTGTCGGCAAGGCTTTTGTTATTGCATATCGCGTTGAGTAATCCGTGCAGACTATTATCCATTTGTTTCCATGAGCAGACTTTGGAAATCTCCCAAGGAGATCAATTCCAATGCGATGGAAAGGAGCTATAGCTGGAGGGATGGGAACTAAACGTCCAGGTGGTCGTTGAGGAACGGATTTTCTCCTTTGGCACTCCCGACAATGCATGACATACCGAACGACATTTCGGTACATTCCCGGCCAGTAAAATCTCTTGCGAATCCTGTCATAAGTTTTCGCGAAACCAAGGTGTCCTGCGGTGGGGGCGTCATGAAAGTGCCTTAGTATGTCTGCTCGTAGATGTTTAGGAATGACTGGTAACCACAACTTTCCATCTGGATCAAAATTCTTCCTGCAAAGGATACCGTCGATGAATCTGAATTCTTCGTTTTTGGATGAGTTGCTCAAAAGTTTTAATTTCGCAAGGTCTTGATCTTTTTCTGTTCCATCGCAAGGTTCATACTCGTCGTGACTGCTAAAAATTTGTCTGGTGTTTCCGTTTCCTCTTCCACTGGATTTCTCGAAAGAGCGTCGGCGTCACTATGCTTCTTACCGGTTTTATATTTTACGTCAAAATCATGCTCTTGAAGTCGGAGGGCCCATCTGGCAAGCCTTCCTGAAGGATCCTTTAAATTCATGAGCCAGCACAAGGAATGATGGTCAGTTACAACAGTAAAGTGTTTTCCGAATATGTACGGCCGGAATTTGTTGGTAGCCCATACGATGGCAAGACATTCCCTTTCTGTGGTGGAATAATTCTTTTCGGCTTTTGTCAGAGTTCTAGAAGCGTATGCTATAACTTTCTCGACATTATTCTGAATTTGTACTAGGACAGCTCCGATACCGTACCCGCTTGCATCAGTATGGATTTCTGTAGAAGCTCTTTCGTCGTACATCCCCAATACTGGATCCGAAGTAAGTGCTTTCTTAAGACTGTTAAATGCTTCCACCTCTTCAGGACCCCAATGAAACTCCACGCCACTTTTCAGCAACGACTGCAAAGGTTCGGTGAGATAACAGAAACCTTTAATAAATCTTCTAAAGTATGAACAAAGGCCAAGAAAACTTCGTATGTCATGTATATTCTTTGGAGTGGGAAAATTTCTTACGGCTTTTATTTTGTCGGGATCGGGACGAACGCCATTACTAGATACATGATGGCCTAGAATCTTTACTTCTTGGGCAGCAAAAGACACTTCTTTGAATTTAATTTAAGACCAGCTTCCTGAAGACATTTTAGAACAAGTCTTAATCGTATAAGATGGTCTTCAAAAGTTTCTGAGAACACTATTATGTCATCTAGGTAACAAAGACACATAGTCCATTTAAAATTGCGTAGCAAATTGTCCATCATTCTCTCGAAGGTCGCAGGTGCATTACAGAGACCAAACGGCATGACTTTAAACTCGTATAAGCCTTCGGGGTAATAAATGCCGTCTTTTCACGATCCGCTTCGTCTATTTCTATTTGCCAATAACCAGATCGGAGATCCATGGAAGAAAAGAACTTGGCACCTTTCAGACAGTCGAGCGTATCGTCAATACGAGGCAGAGGATAAACGTCTTTTTCGTGACGCTATTCAACTTGCGATAATCGACGCAAAAACGCCAACTACCGTCTTTTTTCTTACGAGCACAACGGGTGATGACCAAGGACTTTCAGAGGGTTGGACGATACCTTCATCAAGCATTTTCTGAACCTCTTCATGAATGATGCGTCTTTCAGTCGGCGAGACTCTGTAGGCTCGTTGGTTGATTGGAGCATGATCACCAGTAAAAATCCTGTGTTTCACATTCGTCTTCGCGGCTGTCGACTTGTCGGTCTTCGTGAAAAGCCCAGAAAATTTCCGGAGTAGTTCGGATAGCTTGTTTCTCTGTTCGTCACTTAACTCGGGTGACATCATTAACGAACAATTCATCCGTGACTCCGAAGTTTCTTGCTGGTCATCCAAGCAACCCGATGTGTCGGAAATAACACATAGATGCCCTTCATTTAGTGGTTCAGCTTGGCCTATGCACATTCCTCTAGGGATGATTTGGTTTCGGAACTGCAGGTTGGTAACCCAGACATCACTTTTTCCGTTACGATATGTGGATACCATGGACGGTGTAGCAAAATTTTTCTCGAAGAGCAAATGTTTGCTGCCGTCTAGAACTACATTTATGTCTCCTCGGATTTGATATCCTGATACTGTTATTCTAGTTAAAGAATGCGGCTTAAGTGTATAGTCTCTGGTGGCATACAAATTCCAGGCGTCAGGCGCTGTGGAGTCTCGACAGATGTCTTCTAGAACAAGTTCATTTTGTCCACAGTCTATAACGGCTTGAGACGCCTCTAAAAAGTCCCATCCTAGGATGACGTCATGGCTACAATGGGATAAAACAATAAATTCAAAAGGCAGTTCTCGATTGTTTATACGAACACGTAAAACACATTTCCCTATCGGCCGAACAAAATTTCCATCCGCAACTTTCAGCATAACGCTCTTGGCATCAGCAAACAGAACTTTCTTTAAAAATCGGCGATACTTATCGGATATGACAGAAAACGATGCCCCAGAATCTACTAGAGCACGTATCGGCTTCTTATCTATTATTACGTCTAGTTGGTTACCAGTCATCTTGGCGGTCGACGGAGGATTTCCAGTACAAGCGGCCTCACCTCCTTGGAAGGTCGCTCTGTTTAGTTTTCCTCGCTCCTACGGCCTGGCGACTGACTGGATCGGCGATATGGCGACGGGGATCTGTAACGACGTATTGGGGATCGGCCTCTCGTGGGACTTGGCGTAAAACGGCGAGAAGAGTTTGGTCGGCGTATTTCTTCTTCAGTGCCAACGTCGTCGAAGTTCCGTCGGCGGTTTCGAGAGTTGTCAAAGACAGCCTTTCTCTCTCGGCAGTAGCGCATTACATGTCCAGGACGTCCGCAGTGGAAACAAACAGGTCTGTTGTCAGCCGTTCTCCACACATCTGTTTTTCTTGGTTCAGGTGGGAATTTTTGAACAGGAGCTCTGTATTTCCTAGTTACAGCGGCGTATGTTGGTCGTGGTCTAGTTTCTGTAGATTTTGCTGACACTGGGGCCAAAACCCTTTCAACTTCCTCTTGAACGATCTCTTCTAAGGATTGGGGATCGGAGTCCAAAGATTCTTGCGTCTGGTTAACTAGTCGATGGACTTCTTCTCGTACGATTGTGCGAATAAGAGAGACCAAATCAGTCTCATCCGTCAGGGATGCAACCGGTACGACGTTTGGAAGCCTTTCAAATCTCGGTCGACCAACTCTCTTCTGCTTCATATCTTCGATATAGTTGCACCATTTGATAAAACTTGCTGTGTCTTTGATTTCTCTCGTCAACAGGGCCTGATAAATATCCTCAGCAACACCTTTCATTAGGTGTGACACTTTTTCGTCTTCTCTCATCAGAGGATTTACCTCTTGGCAAAGTCCTAATACACTTTGTATGTAGGACTGTGTACTCTCGCCTGAACGCTGGGCTCGGCATTTTAGTTGTTCTTCTGCCCTTCTGGTATATCTTTGACGGTCACCGAAAAGTCCACTTAGTCCATTTTTAAACGCTTCCCAGGAATCTAAGGCGTCTTCGTTGTTGACATACCACTGTCTCGCAGTACCGTCAAGAAAGAAATAAACGTTAGCCAGGCACATCATGTCATCCCACTTGTTAAAGTTGGCTACTCGATCGTACTCTTTAAGCCATTTGAGAGGGTCTTCCCCAGGCGCTCCTCGGAAGGTCGATGGGCTCCTCCATTGCTGTAACGAAGGTGTTACTACAGCGGGCTTGGCTTCTTGCTCGGTCGGCATCTTTGTCCTCTTCCTACTATTTTCTTTTAACAGTCCGAATTCGGGGGATAATCCTCTTAACCGGAGGCTCCTGCGAAGGTTGCCGCTATTATCCACGTTTGACGTAATTGTACCCCGCGCTTCCACCAAACTTGTCACGGAGTTCGAAAGAAGTACACAGTTCAATTAAACAAACAATTAGATTTATTCTAACGCTGGGAGCTCGATACAACACTGGACTGAGAACATGCCCAACTGACGATGAACTCTGCTTTTATACACTTCGGAATATTCGAGAAATACCCAGTATGCACTCTAAAGAATGATCTGGATTCATCTAGAACCTAGAGAAACAATACATTAAAAACGAGAACAAAATTCCAGTCTTTGGATAAATCTGCCGGGGACGGGATTCGAACCCGAGACCTGAGGAAGTTCAGCCCAACGCTCTGCCAACTCGGCTATCGGGACTTGGTATCGGGACTTATGCGTGCGGCAATATGGAACACCTAGCCCGTCAGGGCTTTTATCTCCTGTGTTGATAAATTTTAATCACATGAGATAGTCTATTACATTGCCCATTTTACTATATCGGAAATTCTGGTAAAACTGTTTATTCGTTAACAGTGACCTTGACAGTATCCTCCTATTAAGCAGTCTTAATGGGAACTAAAATGAATTTGTCACATGTGTGCCTCTTTTTTGAGAGTGACAAACGGTTTTTTTATAATCAAGGTACTTGTTTTTTTCGAGTTCCCTGCATGACCACTTTTGTTCAAAAATATTTTCTATGAATATGCTATACTTTTCCCTATGATTAACTTTGTGGTTTTGGTTGCTGTGTCGTACGACTTATTATGGTTCATAAATGTAAATGAGCAGAATATATATATATATAAAAATGGGCATCTGTGATCTCTATTGAAGGAAGTTGAATCTCATCAAGCAATTGAAGAACCAGATGAAATAATGCATATTAATCGTGATAGCGAAAGTAAATATGAGAAATGCGATAGACATGAAACGTTTGAGTTGAATTGAAACTTTCAAATGCTGCCTAAAGAACTCTATCAAGAAAACTATGAAGCCATAAATGTAACACTTCGCCTTGTCAAAAAAGACACAAGCAAGAATAGGTTCAACATGCTTGTTACGACCCGCATGTGCAGAGGGCGCTAGTAGTCCTCCTTGTTTACTTTTCGTCAGTATGCTTGTAATACAGCCACGGAGCGGACGTACCTACCGTCCTCAATAAACAAACATTTTTAAAGTATACAGTCCACGCCTTTTGCTTGAGCAGTCAAGTTATACATAACTCAAAGTCTGCTCATAATCCGTTATAGACATTTCTAGAATAACCACACCATTTGTGGTTAAAATCAGAGCTATCGACCTCACCCAGTTTTGACCTTGTGCTTGACTCTCAAGAAGGCGGCTGCTCCATATGCCTTTTGACTGGCATCGGAAAAGGTATGGATTTGGACTTCACTTGAATCTCCACTGGAATCGAGGATCTTTCGCGGAATCTTCAACTCTGATAAAAATGGAAGTTCTAACCACCATTGTGACCATACTGCATGAATATCTGGCGGTAGCTCGTCATCCCAGGATAACTTCCGTAGCCAAAGTTCTTGTAATAGGCATTTGAGCCTAATTGTGTAGGGTGACAAGAACCCAACTGGATCGTATATTTTCCCAGCTGATTGAAACACAATTCTTTTTGTGATGGGTTTTGACGTGTCCAATTGCAGAAGTCCTTTAACATCAATTGTAAAATAGTCGTGGACAACATCCCATGGTATCCCTAAAACCTTTGACGAAGGGATTTTAGAACTGTCGTCCGGGTGACGAGGATGTGTCTCAAGGCCTTCCTTTTCCCAAGTTCTCATCAATGTTTGATCATTTGAATTCCATTTGCGTAATTTCATGCTGGCATTCTTCATGATTGTTTCAGCATCCTTTGATACTTTTAAGGCTTGGGAGATGTCATCAGCACCACTGATAACGTCATCAACATAGAGACAAGTGTCAAGCATTTCAGTTGCTGCTGGATATTGCTCACGGTAATTCTCGATGTGATGCTTAATTGTTGCGGAGAGCAAGAAGGGGCTTACGTTGACTCCAAACATCACACGCTTAAATCTATACACTTGAAACTTGTAGGGATCTGTTTGATTTGATCTAATGTCTGGAAACAAAAATCTAACTGCATCTCTGTCCTCGTCACGTAATGAGATTTGCAAGAATGCACGTTCTATATCTGCGGTGATAGCAATCGTGTTCAAGCGAAAAGAAATTATCAGGTGGAATATGTTTGGGTTTAAATTCCCACCTAACCATATACAGTCATTAAGAGATGGTTGTCTATATTCATGGGAACTTGCATCGAAAACAATGCGCATTTTTGTAGTTAGGCTTTCTTGGCGAAAGACCGCTTGGTGCGGTAAATAAAATACTGCTCTATCAGTTGGTTTTTCAGTTTCTAGAACCCTTTCAATTATTCCTTGAGATTCATATTCTTTCAAAATTTCGGAATATTGTATATACAGAGTTGGATCACGAATGAATATTCTTGTTAATGATTTAACACGTTTTTCTGCTACGGAAAAATTGTCATTTAACTCTTGTGTATGGCCCTTCCAAGGAAACCTAACTTCATAACGACCACTATTGAAACGTACTGAAGATTTAAAATGTTGCATGGCTTGGTCGTCTGGGTCACAACTAGACTCTGCTTTAATTCCTATGGCTTCTAAATCCCAAAATTTTGTTAAATTCCTATCAACCTGATCTTGGATGAAATTGCAAAAATAATATAGTTCGATAGTTCGTTTTGAATGGAACCTGTTACAATGTAACCAAATACGGAGTCCTGCAATATTATTGAATTGTCATGTAATTTTATTTGTTTACTTTTTAATAATTCATAAAATATTTCACCTCCCAGGAGAATATCAATTGGTTTGGGAATATTAAATTCCGCATCTGCATATGTTATATTTTGAGGCAATTTTATTTTTGTTAAATCCAATGGCTGTGTAGGAACGCATCCAGTAATTTTAGGGACTATGAGAAAGTTAAGTTTTCTTTTAAATGAACTTCCGTTCGAGATTTCAGCGGAAATTCTTTTCCTCACTGAAATGCAAGCTCCATTCAAGCCTACAATAGTTGAATTCATAGAGTATTTTTCCAACCCGAGGAAATTTGACGCTTCCAAGCTACAAAGGCATTTTTGGCTCCCTGAATCTAGGATCGCGTTCATTACAAGCCAACCTCCTGTCGCACTCTGAACCTTGACCTTGGCGGTCGAAAGCAAAATGGATTTCTCCCCAACCTCATTGTAAAGACACGTCGCGGTTTGAGGGTTTATTACAGTGACGGGACACGGGTCATAAATGACCCCTGATGAACTCTGTGGAGAGGGGAGGTTTCTGTTTTGGTGTGGTTCTGATATCGGTCGGGGCCCACTTGTTTTGCAAAGAAGAGAATTGTGGTTCGCATTACAAACCCTACATTTCCTGTTCAGTTTTAAACAGTTCTTAATAAGGTGATGGCCTAGACAATTAAAGCATAGGTTTAAGGATCTCACTTTGTTGCTTCTTTCTTGAACAGACATATCGTGAAACATTTTACACTTAAAAATTGGGTGTGTCTCTAAAGGACATAACGGACAGGTTTTTTCATCGCTTTTCACGACAAATGATCTGAATTTTGGAGAATATTCGTTCTTGTTTTTCAACGAAGAATTCCTTTGTACGTTTTCTAAGGCTTGGCTCCTTTTTATTAAAAAGTCTAAAAAATTATCCCACTTAGGCAAATCATTAGAATGTAATTCCATTTCATATTGTTTACGCGATTCATCATCTAGACGTTGAGTTATAACAAAAATTAACATTGATTCACACAAAGCGTTAGGTTCTAATTCTAGTTGTTTTAAGGCTCTAAGATGACTCTGAATTAAATCTATTAAACTTCTGAGATGAAAAGTAGATTCAAATTTTATTTTGTTAGGATTTAAAAGTTCAGCAATATGACTATTTACAATTAATCTTTTATTTTCGTATCTACCTTCTAAAGCTTCAAATAAAGATGAGTAAGAATCGTTTACTGTTTGCAATTGTTTTGCATGGCCTTTCAGGGCAGATTGCAAATAATATAGTTTTTGCGAGTCTGATAAACAAGCGTTATCATGAATTAATGATACAAATTGGGACTTAAATTGCAACCAATCAATATATTGTCCCGAAAATTCCGGTAAATTAATGGATGGCAGTTTCACATTGTAATTAGCAAAATCATTTTTCACAGATAATTCAGAGGTATCCACATTAGAAGATTCAAGTAAGGTATTGAGACTCACCTCTAAATTATCTGCGTCCACTTCCATCGTGTCCAAACTGGCCTCGAAATCCATGAGCTCTTCATCCGAAAGAACCCTGTAGCTTTCGGTCCGAAGTTTGTCTATTTTTGCTTTCACTTCAGAAAGCGATGCGAGTTTAGTTCTTATTTCAACTTGATTCAATGGTGAATCCACATTTTCTAAGAAGTTTCTAATGCGTGTGATCTGACCGAGCAGATGTGCTTTCCTTCTGTTAAACACGGTGAGTTCTGATAGTTCTTTTGGAGCCATTTTAATTTTTGGCTCGGGCTCGACACCGACCACAAAACTGGGTGAGGTCGATAGCTCTGATTTTAACCACAAATAGTGTGGTTATTCTAGAAATGTCTATAACGGATTATGAGCAGACTTTGAGTTATGTATAACTTGACTGCTCAAGCAAAAGGCGTGGACTGTATACTTTAAAAATGTTTGTTTATTGAGGACGGTAGGTACGTCTGCTCCGTGGCTGTATTACAAGCATACTGACGAAATGTAAACAAGGAGGACTACTAGCGCCCTCTGCACATGCGGGTCGTAACAATGCTATTTGTAGATCATCAAAGAACAGCAAAATTACAATAGCGTGAGCAAAATATGACAATTTTGCTGGCAAATAACGTTCTTGTATTGTTAGTGAAAAGTATCTGTGAGTTATGTTCTTTATTAAGGTCACGCACATTTGGAACAGTTTCTTTGGTTTTATTGGATTTTTTCTCAAATCATCAAAGAAAAATTAAAAAGTCCTTGAAAATAGGTAAGTATATTTTATCTTAATTAAATTATTTACTGGAATATTTTTTTTGTGATTTTTATCGTGTATAATAAAAATAATTATTAAAAAAGGATTGGGGTGACTTAGTCACACCGCGAGACCATTAGCGTTAGTGTGGAGTGGGCGCATGCTCCCGGGCTAAAACGTTTTGAAGGTTTCTCGCTTTAAATATTAAAAATAACACAATTATTCTTCATTGGAATTTTACATTCGTTTTCCTTTTTTAATATTAATTCTAAATGTTAATTCTGTGAGGCTTAAATTTACACAGTTCGTTTTAAACTATTTATAACAGGAGCATTCATTAAAAAAATCATTTTATATTTTTGTATACATTGTTGTGCACTTGGTTTTACTCTCCTTACAATTAAGCTATTATACCAAGAATAATGTTTTATTTTTAAAAAAAAATAATCGCAGAACGGGTACTTCAGCCAGTGTACTTATAAATGTATCATAACTGCTCAATGTATTTTATAACTAATTTATTAATACTAATTTAAGAACAAGTTTAATTATTATTAGTGACTTCCATGGGCTTGTCTTGCAGAGCAAAGGTTTTCAAATGAAGGCTTAATATTAGAAATTGACACTCTTGAGTTCTTTTTCTATATTTAGCTGAGATCTATATTTTGTCTTCAAAGCAGCCACCGAAGAAAATCCGGTTTCACAAAGGTATGATGTTGAAAATGGTAATAGTATACAAAATGCTTTTGTTTTCAGTGCAGAAAATTCATCATCTACTTCTGCCCCAAATTAAAAGAGATTTTTATTACAAAATTGTCTTTTAATTTCTCCACTGGATGTGAAATCTATGAAAATTTCTTCTTCGGTAGTTGAGAGCCCTTCTGAGATATTTTGAAATGGATCTCTAACCCATTCGTAACTTGCTATCAAGTTGTCCTCAGCAAAAAAAATATTTTTTAAATTTTTTGCAAACACAGCTAAATGATATTCAATAGTTTTATAAACAACTTCCACACGTTGTTCTTCAGTTTTGTATGTTTTTACACATTTAACCGCATTTTCAAACATTTCTAGGTTTTTTTGCTTTAAATTTCGGCTCCATAATTCTAATTTTCTACAAAAAGCATTAATTTTATCACTCGTGTCAAATATATGTACATTTGATTCTTGAAGTTGAAGATTCAATATACACTCAGGAACATTGAAAATAGCGACCCAAGAAGAAAGCATCGGATTGAAATGAAATTTAGTACACATAATGACACAGATGAGAGATTCACTTGATCTCAAAAACAAGACAATTAAACGAATACACAGTGTGCAACGACACAAATACTGGGCAACTTCAATAGCGCGTTGGACCACCTCCAGCTGCAATACATGCCGCCCCACGGTTCAGCATTGAGTTGATTAGACACCTTATGTTGTCCTGAGGCAGATGGGACCACACATCTTGAACTACCAACTCTAAATCATGTACAGAGTGACACGATGGCATCTGCCGTTTTAGCTGATCCCACACGTGCTCTACAGGGGACAAATCGGGGGAGCGGGCCGGCCATGGAAGAGTCTGAAAATGACGTAGGAAGTCTTGAGCAACTCTTGATGTATGCGGACGAGCATTATCTTGCTGGAAAATTGCCCCTGGGAGACCATTTAGGAAAGGTCCTATATGGGGTCGAAGAATATCATCAACGTAACGTTGGCCCGTTAAGGTTCCACACATCACAATTAAAGTCGACCGGCTATCATAGACTATGGGCCCCCCAGACCATTACACCAGCAGTGCGGGCAGTGTGACGTAGAACAGTGTGGGAGAATTGTACCGCTCACCAGGGCGCCTCCACACCCGTACACGGTTATCATCTGTCCCCAAAACAAACCGGGATTCATCACTAAACACAACCTTTTGCCAATCTGTGACATTCCACATTGAACTGGCTTGGCACCACTGTAGACGCAGTTGCCGATGTTTCGGTGTTAAAAGGAGTGCATGGAAAGGGCGCTTGGATTTAAGATTTGCTTCTGCAAGGTGTCTGGAAATTGTTTGTGGAACAATTGCTGCGCCTACGTCTGCTCGTATCGTCGAACGAGTTTCTGTGGGGTCCACAAGTGCTTGCCGCACGATCCTTCGATCCTCTCTCCTCGTGTTCTTCCTGGTCGCTCCAGACCCAGTTTTCCGCTCGTGGGTACCTTCTCGTGTCCACTGCTCCCAACAATTTCTAACGGCACACTCCGAACGATCCACCTGGCCAGCAACACGGCGCGTCGACCAGCCTGCAGTTTTCATCTCGATGATTAGGCCTCTCTGAAACTCGTTTAACTGTGAGAAATGTCTTCTAGCACGTTTACCTGGCATATTTCGCTTACCAAATTCTTCCTACAATCGGCGGGTAATCGTCACGTTTATGAATCTTCGAATTTTCGCTGGCTTATATAGCACCCTCTTCCTAATTGTAGCGCCACCTCGGCGTGTATGAGCATGCGTATTGGCACAAAACTTGGATCATTTGCATATCACATTACGCTGTACTTATTTGCAAAGTTTCGCGATTGTGTACTTAGCTTCCTTCTTAGGTCGCTATTTTCAATGTTCATGAGTGTACTTAATTTTTCAAATATATCGACTAAGTAGCTCAACTTCATCAGAAATAAACCATCTCGAAATTTCTCAGCTTCCGGTAGGTTTTCCTCTTCTAGAAAAATAGCAATTTCCATTTCTTAATTCATAAACACGTTTCAAAAATTTCCCGCATGATAACCATCTTGTTTCGCAATAAAATAGCAACGATGAATGCAGTGCGCCCATGTCTTTGCTAAGTCCAGAAAAGAGTCTTGATTTTAGGGGTGTCATTTTTATGTAATTAACTACAGTCAACAACTGTGGTTAGCACAATATTCAGACCAAGACTCATTTCTCTGGAAGCCAGAGCTTCTCCGTGGATCCTTCAATGTGTCCAGATTGCACAGTGGAGATTTTTTGTTTCACACGTGCTTGTATACTTTTAAATCTTCCTGACATTGTACGAGCACCATCGGTGCATATTCCGACACAATTTTTCCACTTTATATATATTTCTCTCGTTTATAAAATTATTTAAAATATCAAATAATGCTATTGCTGTTGCTTTAAGTTTTATTGGTTTGCAAAAACGTAGTTCTTCTACTGCTGACATACCATCTCAAAATCGAAACGCAATGAAATGAGCATCTTTATTGCTATCTGTTGCCTTGTCAAGCTGAATTGAAAACAATTTATCACGCAACTTACCGAAAAGCTGTTTCTCTACATCTTCAGCGATATCATCAATTCGATGGGAAGTAGTATCATTTGATAGGGGTATGGACTGCAACTCTTTGGCAAAATTGTCTCCAAACATAATTTCTACGATCTCAATTGCTGCAGACAAAATAAGCTCTTCGGCAATAGCGAGAGGCTTTTTACATCTGGCTATTTTATATGATACTTTGTAAGAAGTAAGTAAAGCTTTTTCATTCACTGACAAAGTTTTTTTTTTCAATTTTTTTTGTTTGTTTTTCATATGATTTTAATTTTGATTCAAAAAACTCTCGAGGTTTGTTAATGTACTCACCATGAAGCGTTTCGAAATGTCTTTTAAGTTTATTAGGTTTCATACTGTCTGCTGCCAATATTTTTGAGCAAATAACACACAGGGGCTTTTCTCCGTTTACTTTAGTAATGGTAATCCAAAATTCAAGTATTCGTGAGAATATTTCCTTGATTTAATTTTCGGAACTATGCTCGTCTGTGCACTTGTTGATGCTTTATTATCGTCGAATGCTTGCTTACGAATTAAAAATTTATCCATGATTTTGTTTCAATCTTCTGCAGTAAATACTTAATACCGTGAATTAAAACTAATGCGAAAATTATAAAATGTACATTCAAGATAGATTTGGTAGCTATAGAAGCATCGAATCGACCAAGACTGACTGGAATTGTACGAAGTACAGCATTATTACATGTTTTGCGCAGACGTCCGATAGTTTGTCCAGACTCACGCAGACGCTCGCGAGAATGCCAGATGTGATGGATATGATAGAGCGCAACATAAAGTAGACTATTTTTCAATTTCTACTATAAGTTCACTCTCTCTCATATATATATATATATATATATTGTAACGTTTGAAAAAATAACGGTAGCGTGTATTCTTGGTTAATTTAAATATTGAATTTATTTACGTCACAACTATTGAATATTATTTATTGAATTATACATTAAAGTTATTAAACTTAATTAAAGATTTTTAGAGTCCAATATTTTGTGAGAGGAGGATTCGTTGGCCGCCGCTCCCGTGTAAGTTCAAAGCATCTCTCTCTCTCATCTTCCGGTCGACGGGGTTCGATTCCTCGGGGGTCAAAAAGGGGTTGCGCTGCAGCTGCAAGATGCACGTGTGGGTGTCGGGTCCACCAAAGATGCCGACCGCTGTTGGGAGTTGCTATGTTACAATATATACATATATATATATATATATATATATATATATATATATATATATATATATATATATATATATATATATATCTTGTTCAAATTTTCAATCGTTGATAAAACACTTTCTATTCATTCATTCAAGTTCAAATACTTTTTTTTAAAACTTGTAGTGGATGACACTTAATGTTAATACAGTTCTTTCTAATTTTAATTCATTAATTAAATTAAAAATAATTAAATAGTAACAAACAAAAATTATAGTCCAACTGCATTTATAGAAAAGAAAATTTTTGTGTTGTCCCCTGCAACGCAATGGATAGGGCGCTGGGCTTCTAATCTGAAGGACGATGGTTCGAATTCCATCTGAGATGGCCTAATTTCTGAGAATGTGTGTGATTTCTTCTTTACTTTTTTTTCTTACACTAACCAAATTTAATTAATGAATAAATAGAAACAAAAAAGAATAGTCCAATACCATATATAGAAAGGAAAAAGAAAAACCGCAAGGGGAAAATCGATTTCTATTTTGTCGCTTAACATTGTGATTCTGTCATATGTATTACAGATTTGTATTAATTGTAACTATTTAATAAAAAGTTACTAAAATAAATTTTTTCTTATTAGCCTAAATAGGAATTGACTTAAAAATTTATTTTTTATATTACTTCTTTTAATGACATTTGTACTTTTAGAAATGAATGATGGAGGAAATAAATCTTTAATTGAATATCATTTTGCAATCAGTTCCAATTTAAAAATTAGAGAAAGGGAAAATAACATAACATTATAACTATTACTTAAAAGTAATTTGCTTAAAATATATAGTATTTAAAAATAACTTAAAACAAAATTTAATACTCAAAGTGCATTATTATTGCATTCAATACATTATTATTTGGGGGGGCGATGAAAACTATGATTGAAAATTGGGCCGCCAGTAGTGAAAGTTTGAGGAGCACTGGCGTAAACATATTAAATTCCATACTTTAACAAAAACTCCCTCCTCGAACCCTTCAAGTTTCAACATAAAAGAAAACTGTCATTAAATATACAGAGTACAAAGTAAAAAAATAAATAAAATACGTTAAATGAAATACCCCAAATTCACACCCAATAATATTTCAGAAAATTATCATTTTTTGTAACAAAAAAATATGTTTTTCAAATTTGATCCGAATGCCGCCCTTAAAATATGCCACCCCGGGCAGGGTCCACTTTGCCTGACCCTAGAGCCGCCCCTGTACTGATTAAGTGCTATTCAAAATTACGTGTTTCGTCGCCAAAGCCCTCGCGCAGCTTTAGTTGACAAACTCTCACTCACATGATTAAGTACTACGAAATTTATATTTTATTTTTAAAATGTTTTTAATGTATTTGTCCAAATATTTTTAGTAAAAATTAACACTTTTCGATACTCTATCGTACATGAGAAATAAAATTAACATACTTAAATGATTTATAAGAAAAAAAAATCTCATTATGAAGCCTTTTTTTTCCGAGTGACTATTTCTCATCATGAAGTGAATTTGAATTTAATTTTGTAAAATTAAGCTGAAATGTTTCTGAACTAAAAATGAGCATTATGAATTCAAGTAAAATAACTGAGTTTTACATTTGAACATTTACAAAAAAAGTTTACACAAATCGATGGCGGATAGTTACATCTCAAATTTTAAAATATAAAAGCAATAGAAAAAGACAATAGTATAATTAAAAAAATATGTAAATTATGAAACACTGCGGCGGGGAATAAAAGCGGTTTTCGACATACCTGAGTTTTGAAATATAAATGGATTTTTTCATAACTTGAAACATTGAAATCCAGATTTTCAAGTAATAATTTAATATCTTGGGAAATAATCTAATTCGAAAGCTCAGTATTAGAAGCAATCCTTTTTCAATTGCTACTGTTAGTTCACAAACTCCCTATATATATATATCTTGTTCAAATTTTCAATCGCGTATAAAATATACTTGTATTCATCTCTTCAAGTTCAAATACATTTTTTAAAACTTGTAATGGAAGACACTTGATGCTAATACAGTTTTTCAAATATTAATTGATTAGTTAAATTTAATTAATGAATAAATAGTAACAAACAAAAATAATAGTTCGACAACATATATAAAAAGGAAAATCGTTCGTTGTGTCCCTGTAGCACAACAGATAGCGCGTTGGACTTCTAAGCCAAAGATCTTGGGTTCGAATCCTAACTAGGATATCCTTGTTTCTGAGAATGTGACTTATGAATGAATGAATAGTAACAAACAGAAATAGATGTCCAACACCACATATACTACAAGGAAAATCACTTTCTATTTTGCCACTTAATATTGTGATGCTGTCATATGTATATACATATTTATATTAATTGTAATTATTTTATAAAAAGTAACTAAAATAAAAATTTTCTTTATTAATCTAAGTAGGGGAATTGACTTAAATTTTTTTTAATATTACTTATTAGTGATACATTCGTTTATTTATAACGCTCTGTTCGAAAAAAACATTTTTTTTTGAATAATTTGCTTTAGTTTTTAAATAATACCATTGATTCAAAAATATGTTGTGTTGTATTGG
This sequence comes from Trichonephila clavipes, assembly GCA_019973935.1. Lineage (NCBI taxonomy): Eukaryota > Metazoa > Arthropoda > Arachnida > Araneae > Nephilidae > Trichonephila > Trichonephila clavipes. The sequence continues at coordinate 114,539 of BMAU01000939.1, forward strand.
GTAAAAAAACAAAGCAATAAAAGTGGAAATAAATTTTCTGGATGCTCTTAAAATGTCTTCTGATTATATTATTATCATTTCTTTCTCCAACTCTTTTAATCACTGGCGTAACTAGTCCTGAGTGGGCCCTATATCGAAGATTCCTTGGAGGCCCTCTTAATATTTTACGATTTTTTGCTTACACTTATTGGGGCCAATGTAGCTTAGGGGCCCCGTATCACTGATACGGCTGATACGGTGGTAGCTACGCCCCTGCTTTTAATCTTAAAGAGCCTCTTAGTGCCTGGTCAGACAATTTTGATGGTGAGATTTTTACAATATTTATGGCTTTTAGAGCTATTAGTGCTACTCCTGGCCAAAATATTGTAATATTCATAGATTCTCAAGCCACAAGTAAGACCGCGCGTATCTGGCTACAATCTATTCTCATCAAAACTTGAGTTCGAGTGCAAAAGGCTTATTAACTCATTTCTTTGCACCGGAAGAGAGGTCATTCTCCAATGGATCCAATCCCATTGCGGCATTCATGGAAATGAACAAGCCGACGCCGACAAGTTGGCCAAAGAGGCTTCGACGCTGCAACCACCTTGCATTTTTTTCCGATGCCTCTTCGAAGCGCCAAGTGACTTTTCAGGGATAAATTTCGACAGAAGAGAATTTCCACTCTTATAGGTCTGGTTGTTGGCAAATCTGGGTCTCGTCTGCTCGATGGTCAGAGACGTACTGAGCTTTATGTCCTACTTATGGTGGAGGGTCTGGCATGTTTCAGAGTCATCACCGGACATGATTACCTGCAAACCCATCTGTTTAAGATTGGCCTGGCTGATTCACCACTCTGCCCTCTCTGTAAATTCATGCCAATGACTGGGGAGCATCTATCCGATTGCCCCACTTTACTTCATGTTTTCTCTCCCTCATGCTAGTGCGACATCTGCTTTATATTGGACTGCAAGACGCATTAAGTCCGAGAGGACGTCGCCCGCCAACGTCCTCTCGAACTTAAGGCGTGTGTTATGTAAAAAATATATATATTTAAACGAAAAATTAAGTTTCAGATCTGTGTTGATTTCACATTACATTTTTAAAAAGAAAACCTTAAAAATTGTATCTTTGTTGAGCATTAAAAAAAATATGCCCTTCTCTCATAAATAGGGAATTTTTACTGATGTGCTCAATAGATCTCTACTTTAAAAAATTGGTAATTTTCCATTATGAAGTTGGATACAGTTAAATTGTTTTTTCTTGCCCAAAACAAGGTGGGTTTTTTTTTTTTTGCAAATGCGCCATAAGCACTCAAACCCGTGAATTGTGTTATAGGCTTAGAATTACATTAATAAATTTTTTCAGGCATGTAGCGATTTTTTTGTTGTATTTTTACGGTCCCTCGAAACCGAAAAGTACCAAACATTTTCATGCATTGAAATGTGCAAATGATCAAGCAGTCTATTTTTATTTGATAAACGAAATAGTTTTAATATGAATGCAGTTTTTAAATCATTTTGATTGATTAAAAGTTTTTTTATTCTTGTTCAGTTATTATATTCTTGTGTTCTTTACTCTTATTTCCTATTTAGAAAATAAATTCACTTATAAAATGTCCTTTAGGAATTTACTTTCTTTTCATATATTCGATGGATATTAAGACGACCTTCAAATCCATTCTTTAGTGTATTTATGCATTTGTTTTAGATTAATCTTTGAAGGATATATTAAATTTAGTCGGCCCATAAGGTGTGAATCATAAATCAAAACCGATACGTACAGAAACGTAGTGCCATCTATTTACTCTTATTAGAACATTGTTTCAGAATTTCTTGATCTTGTGCCATTGATGTTAAATGTATTCTCTACGATTTTTTATTTAATCTCGTTAGGTTTTCACCGTTCGTTCACTTTGTAACCAAAATTACGTTGTTTGAAAGCTAATCGGGAGTAGACAATATTTTCATTGCTTCTGGGTGTGATTAAATCTCCTCGTAAAATATTTTTTCATTCGCGACTTCTGAATGAACTATGACAGTAGCCGGTACTTCGTGAATAGTATTATTTGGCTAACGTTCAAAATCACCCGACATTACGAAGTTGAGGCCTAAAAATCTGCTTTCGTGTATGGAAAATTTCGCATCTGTAGGATATGATCTTGTTTTTGTGAATGAGTCATAATCGCTAAGTTTAACGCTTAGCGATCACTTATTCAAAAATTATCTCGCTCAAAGATCCTCAAAAGAAATATTAAATGAACCTCTAACCTCATCCTTTTGTTGGACAATTGGTAAGTAAAAAAAAGGATTTAATGTTTGATGCTTGCTTATAGTTTTTAAATGTTTTCTTATTTTAGAATATCAAATATGCATTTTTCATTTGTGTATAGTAAGATATGATCACTATATTGTATTATAAGTATATTTATAGCACCATGCTGATTTTGTATAAATAATACAGCTTTCTCCAAAATCTGTTAATTGCATTAATCATTTACACAAAGTCATTTATTTAACCTGTAATTCGATCTCACCTCTCCTCTTTTATTTTTAAATAAATAGTTTTACCTTTTTAATCTTCTTTCAAATTGCCATTTTATGAATTTTAAATGAATATTTTAAAAATAAAGATGCTAGAAGCAATTACCAAGATCTTTACAGGATTTATTCAAAGTATTTGTGTTGAGGATCATAAATGTATGGAAATTAATTTTTCATCAATTAAAAATTTGAAAGGTTATACATTTCCTTTAAACCTGTTATATAATTACAATTTGCTAAGTTTTGAAACATGAAACTGACAGCACCAAGTTTTCTCATTTGAAATCAATAATTGTTGGATCATAATAAAATTGTAAGTGTTACTATAAAACTTACGACTTCATGCTTCATATAAATAATGAAATAAGTTTAAGAGAAATTTGTGTGTGAATTCAATTAAAGAACTCAATTCTATAGCAAGTTTTTGGAGAACAATAGTTTTAAGAATTATGCCAGATTGCATGATAAAAAAATTTCTATAAATTACTGAACAATTAATTAAAAGCTAAATATCATGAAAATCAATCGCTTTATTTTTTAAAATTTTTGCTCATGCAAGAAATCGTTCAGTTGCCTCTAATATTTTTATCTTATAAATGAATTTTTTTTGTTATATTGATCAGTTTTCTAAATTTTTAATATTTTAATAAAAATTATAAAGGTTACTTCTCTGTTAACAGGATTCAACCAACTTTTGCCGTATGTAAACATTATATTTAACATATAAATGTTAATTCTTCATGCTTATTTACATTTGTATTATGTAAGTGCTGTTTACAATGTGAAATATGTTATGAAGGGAAATTTACCAAAAAAAAAATTATTAAATGTTGAGGGAGACAATGTTTAAGAAAGATTTAATGTTGCACTCATGTTCTTCCTATTCTTTGTTTTATTTGTTTGAAGTGTAGAAATTCATTTTAAAAAGAAAGTATTTAATGAGTGTTAAAATGTTTGAAAAGCAAAGAGTTGTTTCAATGGTGTCATTTAAAATCCTCCATTTAAATCTAAATGTAAGATTTTAAATATCATTCTTATAGAACTAAATTTTCCACAATGTAATGATCTTATTCAGAAATAAACCATTTAATTTGTTTGTATTTTCACACAAATTTTTTATATAACCACAAATGAAGTGTTGAACAATGTATATTATTCATATGAAGTTCATGATACAGAAATTTATAGGATTGACAAATAGTCAAAAACTTCTGATAGGGATGAATGTCACATTTTGTATTAAATTAATTACAAGCTACATTTATGTCACTTCTAAACATTGACTTTCTGTGCAGAAAAAGATTGTAGTAAGGCTGTAATAATTTATTATATTAAAGATCATACATAAGAACTGAAATTTTATTCAATTCAAGAGCTGTGTTTAAATGCTTCACAATGCACACTCATATACTTTGTAGAACATTTTCTTTGGGCCTTGTAATTGTTTGAAAATTTTATTAATAAATATATTAAGAGATCATTTTATTTTAGTGTTTTTTTTTATGTAACATTCCTAACTAATATTGTATATAAGGAAATAACAGCATTTAGTGAAACCCATGTTTTTATAATTAAAGAAAAAGACAATTCTTTATTGAAATGACATAAGATGTTCTATTCATTTCATTCAAAATGTTATTGTAAATTATTAAGGAGTTTGTTACCTTAAAAAAATTTGAAATGTCCTTGCTTTTAAATGATTCTGCTTGAAGTGATTTAATCATTCTCTCGAGATTTGAGAAAAAATTCCCATGGTAGCCTGATGTTTATAGTCAGGAACTCATGGTTGGCGTGTCTCAAGTTCGAGTCCTGGTGCTATCGAAGATCCCTCAAGTAGAGGGGGGGACTGATGTGCATTAAATCTGTCAAGCTCAAAGTCCTCCCATTGGCATGATGTGGTAATTTAGAAAGGAAGGGGTGCCAGCTCGGTTGCTGTTTTCATCATGTTATTGAGGTTCAAAATTATGAGGTCTGTCCCCAATAGCCCTCTTGTTGCTTTATAATGCTATGTTAATATAACTCACTCACTTGCACTGTCACTGAAGATTTGCAATATGTAAAATGTATGAATAAAGAAGTAAGTTTTGGCTATTTGTTAGTGGAAGTTGGTCTTACTAGATAGATATGTGGTTTGGGGCTTTGTAATTTTTTTTCTGTGTCAGTTTCAAGGACATCTCATTTTTTTTTTTTTTTTTTTTTTTTTGTAATAGTAGTGCAGAAATTGCACTATTTCGCTGTGTGCAGAAATTGCGCACAGAATGTTTTGGAATAGTAGTGGAATTCCAGAATTGACAACTTTTGTTATAATTAAAAAATTTTGTTATAGTTAATTTAAATTGTCCAGTTTTGTTCTTGAAAAAAGTGTAGCTTTATATTTAGTAAACAATGTACAAATTTGAATTTTTGAATCTAAATCTGCAAATTAAATATGTGATTGTTAGGATGAAAATTTTTTATATCATACCTTAGTTACTACTAGCAAAGGAAGTACATTGAGAAAAAGGTTTGAGAATTGTTTTTTCAAAACATGTTATAAATTAAGAAATTTTGTATCATCAAGGAAATTTTTGTTTAATTATTGTTAATATATATTGTTAATGTTTTAAAATATTTCAGGTTTTATTATGACACATTTTACAATGATGTTGCAACAGGAAATTCTGTTTACATAAGTTAAATTTTCCCATACCTAGTTGATATTTTATTATGTTTTGAATCTCACTTAAATATTTTAAACAAAATTAATAATATATACCGTAAAATCCGGCGTATAGCGTGCATCCATGCTTTCAAGTTGCATTTTTTAATTTTTGGGTATATTCGCCGTATAATGTGCACCCCCATTTTTACGAAAGAATGAGAAATGTATATGTACAATGCTGAAATGTTTTTAAGCATTTTACTTGAGGTATAATCCCAGGAATGTGAAAAACTATACTTTTAGAATCAGAATCCTTTAATTTCATTAGATATGTGGTTTCTTTCCAATAAACAGTATTCCGATCTATGTAGAAGTCTAATTTTTCTTATGCCCATTTTTTAAATTTTTTAAACTATCGTTTTTTTTATATTCGGCGTATAACGCGCACCCATAAATTTTGGTCTAATTTTTTGTGTTAAAAGTGCATGCCAGATTTTACAGTAAGTGATATATTTTTGAAAAATAAATTAGGAGATTGTAGTGCATTACATATATTTATATGTGTTTAAAATTTGATATTTGAATGAAATAATTGCAAGGGTGCATGAAATAATTGAGTGTAAGCTCAGTTAAAATAAAATTTCAAACAACATGAATAGGTACTTACATATTATTGTAACAATTGCCAACGTTCAAGATAAATCACAAAGTTGGCAACCCCAATTTCGCATGTGTTGTATGCACTGAATTGGCAATCATGTGCTTCATTTCATATAATGTGGCCAATAGGTTGCACAATGATACATAAGTATACCCATGAATACTATAAATTTTTTTTAAATAGTAATAAAACTGAAGCATATATAAAAAATTTTCAACGAAAGAAGGATAAAATAGAATTATTACAGAGGTGTTTTAATTATCTTTTCAAAGTTTATCTGCCTCTCCCCATGTTATTCTAGAATATGAAATTGATCAAATAGTCTCTTACCTTCCTTTTTCTTTATATTTGCTGTTGAACTTTACTTTTGCATTAAAAGCTCACTGAACCATACATGCCATGGCTTTGACTGCCTTTGGTTAATGATTGATTCAATTGTTCCACTTTGAATCATTAAATTTGATTGTGTTATGAATAAATACTTACACCATTTAGTCTTGTTGAGAACTTTTGATGTTAGATGCTGAGGAGTTGAAGTGTATTTTTTATTATCATAGATAATACAATTCTTAATTCCACACTTAGTCACAATTGATTTAGAGGGAAAAATCAATAAAATATTTTAATTTTCTAAAAATTTATGCTAAAAAATTCAGAACCCAAAAAGTTGAAACCAATTATGCTTCACTTTTTTATGTTACCAAAATGTAATTTTTTTTTCTTTCAAAATATCTTACTTCCAAATTGGTTTAAAAATTATTTTCTATGAATTTTTTTTCTTATCACATTTTAAGCGATTCTTTAGTTTGTATTAAATTAATGTTTGTCTAGTATCAGGAGCGTAACTACTGCAGTATCAGCCGTATCAATGATACGGGCCCTCCAAGCTACAGGGGCTCCAACATGTGTAACTACAGTCCAACTAACAGGGTTCTGATATCTAAAAAGGGCCCCCTCCGAACTGGCTATGCTAGTGTCCTAGTATGTTTATAAGAATAAATTTCAAACTGACAACATTTTCCAAATAGGTAATTGTTTTAATATTAAAATTTTATTTTGACTTAGCTTATAGAAAGTCACAAAAGCTAAGTGGTCATGGTCTCAAACTTGTAGTCAGCATTGTTTCTGTCGAATTATGGATTCGAGTCTTAGTGCCACTAAAAACTTGTGGTACTTGTGTACTGTCGTAACTATATTGGTGACATTGAATTAAACCACATGAATTCTAAAAAAAGGAATACGTTGACTGAAATATGGAGCACGTAGTCGAGAAATAATAAGTAATTATAAATAAATAATAATTTATTAAAAAAAACTAATTTTTATTATTTAATTTTGTTATTAAATTTTTTTTACTTAAGAATTGGGTGAATCCCAGATACATATTTTAGTATTCAAGCTTGACACATCAACAAACAGTTAGGTTTAGAATGGCAGCAAGCAGAGAAATATGAAGCCAAGCATGTGGTTGTGGATTCAGTGCCTATGATATATGCAAAATTGGGGTTGCCAATTTGGTGTGTTATCTTGAAGGTAGGCATGTTTGAGATAGTACAAAAGTACCAAACTTGCTTGTGTATGAGCTGAGGCACACATTGAATCTATCAAAGCTTTAAGTTCCTATGTTGGCATAGTGTAGAAGTTAAGAGAGTGGGTGCCAGCTTAGATGTTATCCTCATTATTTAAACCATTGTTTGAAATTGAGTCTGTCATTGATAGCAATTGTGTTGCATCAAAGTAAGATATCAGTAAACTATCTATCATGTAAAAAGCTGTGCACTTTATTATGGTACTAATTTTTGTTTGAATCCCCCCAAAATTTCTTTATTCAGTATGTTTTACATTTCTTCTCTTATCAAAGTCCTACAGATGTTCTGTAACAATGTTAAGAGAATGAGTTACTAGCTTTAAGAGTCATTCTAAATCCTTGTCATTTACTAAGTGTGGTTTATGTATCTTCTAATGATTAGTACAAACTATTCAGCCTATTTACTATGAAAGCAAAAATTGCATACTTATCGGGCATTTTTGAAATTTAAAGAAATTGTTTTATACAAATTAAGTATATGTTTTACTGTATTAAATAAATTTAGATATTTTGGCATTTTTCTATCTTAAAAAGTATTTTTTTGTAAATATTTATTAATATAAGATGACCAGATGAGAAAAAAAAGCATAAATGTATTTTGAGGAAGTGTAATCAGTAGTGGATGTCATTAAAAAATTGATAAAATGTATGTTATGTAACTTTTTTGGTTAATTATCTATGTAGGTTTTCAATCTAAGTTCTAATAGGTTAAAAAAAATTTGAACTATTTAATTTTCTCTATGCGTATATTAGGTTATCTTATCCTGAATTTTGGATAGTAGTATAATTAATCTGATAATTTACATGATTTTGAAAAGTAACTGACAATGAATTCAAAATTTAGAATGTATTTACAAATTATTGAATTGCATAGTTTAATTTTTAAAAAATATTTTTTAAATTTTGTTGGAGTACTTAATTTTGCATAGTCACTTATGAAACTTTGGGGGGGAATAAATTCCTTGAATGGAATAATTTTGTATTTTGAGAATAATTAGTTTACTGTGTGAAAAATATTTAAATTATTTCATAATTAATGAAACGGTTAAAGGCCAGCCACTACTCACTAAAGCCAAATGTTCTTCAAAGTCTTAACTTTAAATTGTTGATAGATCTGTGTATCTAAAAATGGTAAGAGCTCTGTCAAGAATACAGTGCTGGCTTTTTTTTGGTATTTTCTTAAAATATCTACGTATTGTAATTGTGTATTTATTAATGAGTCGTGTTTTAGCTTAAAAGTCCTGTGAAAATTAAATTGTATGCATATGATGGCGTAGAACAAATGAAATGTCTGTTTTTAAATATGTACATACTGATTTACAAGGCATATATATATATTTTTTAAATGCGTCTTATAAAGTTGTGGTATGTATTTACATCACCACAGTCAATTTCTGGCATGCCCATGTCTTAACACCAAAATAGTTCTACAAAAAAGTTTCTTACTCATGTGTTTTACGTGGTGAAAAAAAAATCAGGGAGATTTTGGTGGAAAATAGCACAATTAAGATGGTGCAAATTTGGTAAGATAGATATATTTGTGTATATTTTTAGGTTGTAGATAAATATTACTCTAAATAGGTTATATCTATATAAATGATGTATAGAGTGAACCACAGAGCTAATAAATACAGTTTTGGGTTTGAAAAGTTATAGCTAATTTTACCTTTTTGAGATGAAAAAAATATTTCTGAATTTTTACTTTAACTATAGGATATTACAGTTTATCTGATGTTCAAATTACAATTTGTTCTCTCTCATTAAGGTATTTTAACATATTTGTAGAATTTTTATTTCTCAATATGGTTTATAAGTAATGTAATTATGTTTGTGTTTCTAGATTATTAATGACCATAAAAGTAAAACATGGAGTATAATTAATTCTAGTTTGAATAAAAATTTACCCCCAAATTGAGAAATTGAAAGAGTAATTACAGGAAAAGAAAAGCATTATGTAAGGAAAAATTTTCTATTTACATTTTTTTCATAGATTACTTATCAGTTTCCTTAGTTACGTTACCTTTAATTCTGTAACGGATTGCTTGATAACAGGTTGCTTTTGTTATCATTCCCGTACTTTTTGATATTCCCTTATCCATATCAGGATTGAATGCCAACTTGTGATTTAGTTATGTTTGGAAGAGGCGTTCTTTACAGTTGATTGGTTCAGGGTTTCTCTAGAATTAAAATATATAAATTGAAATTACTTTTTTAACTGTTTTTTTAAGTAATATATTTTGATTATTTTGATTAACATACTAGTTAGAAGCAATATATAAATATCTTGTGTAAAATATTTTTGCCAGTTGTGATTGGTCTCATGATTTATAACAAATATGACAGCCAAGAAAGCAGTTGAGAGGTTAGACAGTATAAAATCATTACATGAGGTAGAATTGGGAGAAAATCATTACGTGAAAGTATCAACCCTTGTTGAATGTGTGAATGAGACATTGGAAGCCCAAAGTTCCAATTCAGAAAACAAAAGTGATATACTGGTGGAAGGAAATAACAGTAATGTTCCTTTAAGTACCACTGATCTTGAACAAAAGAGGATTGTTGATGATCCTGAAGTTCCTGAAGCTTTTCGGTCATTTCTTCGTAGATTTAGTGAAACCAATGGGGTTGAAGACGAATTTGAATTAAGGTAATAATCATATTATTTATATTAAAATTTTAAAATTTTCTCAGAATTTTTTAAAAGTATCAACATAGGGTAAATCAGTTTTTATTCTGTTCTATTTAACTTTACTATGTTAAAATGTATAATATTCATTATTCATAGTATGGGATCCATTTGAATTATAATTAATAGAATTAAATTATATTTACAGACAGTTTTTATTGCTAATAATTTATAGCTTATATTTATTTGTAATTGATGAATTAAGTTGGAAGAAAATATGGAATGTTAGAAAATGCAAGTCATGCGTCTCATTGATAGTGAAACATAACATGAAATCAATTAGAAGTTATTCCTAAATTACATTTTTAAGAGTCTTATAAGACAGCATGAATTGAAAAATGCTCTACATCAGTGATTTATTAAATTATGAAAAAAAATTTCTGTTAAAGTTTTAGTTACTAATTTGCCATTTTCTTCCTCAAAAAAAAAAAAAAAAAAAAATTCTGAAAATACATTTATATGTAGACAGAGAAAGAGAGTTATTCTGTTTTGTTTTATGCAATTTCATTTTTAGTAATTTGATGTAGAATTGTATGCAAAGCATTTTTTTTCATCTTGCAATTTAAAATTCTTTGTTTCCATGAAGTTACTTATAAGTAATAACCCACAATTTCTATTATACAAAAATTTGTTTATTTTTAATTAAAAACTATTAATTTGCATATAATTAACTTTTTAATCTGTGGTTATGCTATATACATATTGATGTTAAAGGTGCTGTTCTGATTGTTGACATTTTTGATTAAATGTTCAACTGTTCATTCTTTTTTTAAAAAAATCACGGAACTATTATTCTAATGAGGATGATTCGTTTGGATTTCATTCTGATCAATTTGTTTTCCATGAGTTAGTAGAACATTTTTAACATTAAAATTTATAAACACTAATATTAAAGTGAGAAAAAGCAACACTTTTATGAATTTCTATTTTTTTTAGTAATATTGAGCATTTATTTCTTTAAATAAGTATTTCAACAGAGATTGTATTTGCATATTAAAGCTATGATTTGAAATTACCTGGCGCATGTTTGAAATTTACACTGTTTTAATTGGGTTTTTTTTTGTTGAAATTTTGCTTCTGAAACTAAGTAAAAAAACATCTCTTATGTGCAATGTGTGAAAAAATCACATTGCTTTATTTTTATTTTATATTACTTGATTTCCTGTTAACAACGATTTATTTTATTTTTTATCTTTCCTTTATATTATGTTTTCAACTGTTCATTTTGTTCTTTTCTAAAAACATCAATTTCATTTACTTTGTATCGTCTAGCAAATATTCCATCTATCATAGTTGAACGAACTAAATATGACAAATACGATTGTTATTTTCAGCTTTTTTTTTTATTAAGTCTCACGTATTTGAAAATCGTTATTTTTCAAGGGCAAGTGTGTCTTTTCTAAAGAATCGTTAACTGTTCTTATATAGCAACAACTCCAGAAAGTATTGATCGGTTGTTCTTTCTGTGAGTACTTTTCTAGGAAGGAGAGTGCGCAGCGTTAAGTTTCACATGTACTGTTCGAATGTAGAAATTTTATCGATTATTTGCTTTAAACGTTAGGGTAACAAGTGGTACTTTGTTGATTTTTGACCGAACTTTATTGTTAATTAAGCTTTGATATTATAAATAACTCTATATTTTTTTTTGTCTTAAAAAAAATATAGTCAAATTTATTCGAAACTGAATTCGAATTTATGAACATATACTTAGTTAAGCGTTATATTGGTATAATTATGTATTGTAGTATTAGTGTGTGGAAGAAAAAAATGAGAGAGAGAGAGAGAGATAATTCTTAAAATGACACAAAGATTCATTAAAGATGTAGTTTTTTTTTTTTTTTCAATATAGTAGAAGATATTTTTAAAAAATTCTGCGAAGCATTTTAGCCATTTGTAGATAAAAAAATTATCGTTTGCGTTCATATTTTAAATTAAGAGCAAAAGTTGGGTATTAGGTTCCCTAAATTTTCATATAATAAATATATTTTGTATATAAAAACATCTAATACACACACAAAACACAATTCTCCAGGGTGATCTGCTGTTTCAAAATCTTTTAATGCTCGCGGGAGTTTGCTAAAGTGGTACATATTATTGTCTTAAATGTGTTGTACCATTGCAATACTAGCAAAAGATCTTGGAATTTTTAAACATCCACTTTTAAAAGAAGGAATCACTGGTTGGATCTCCCGTTGCGCTTATTTTATTTTTCCATTAGTGAAATTTCATTATCAACAGCTTTTTAAGTGGATGGGATTTAAAAAAAAATCTATCCTTCTCAATTTCATCAAAAATTATAGCACGTGAGTACACAGGAACTGAATCATTAACGTCTTTATATCCAATTTTCAGTTTCAATGTCAGATGAATCTCCATTTGTGCAATTAACTCTATCCTTCTTAATGCTGTCAATCCTTTTAAAAAGTAATATTTTATAAATATGTTTTTTTATTTTTAGAAGTCTAAAAAAAAATTCTATTCGTGATTAAAATCATAGCTAGAAAAGCAAAACGTTCTAAGATAATACTTATGAAAGTAACCCTATTGCAACTGATAAATTGAGGTCCACTATCCATTTTATTAATAGATGTCTTCAAAAAAAAAGTTACATCAACAAATAATATTTATTTATGTATATATGTGTGTGTGTATATGCGCTTTATTATTAATTTTATAATACAAAAGATAAAGATACTGTAAATAAATTTCAATATTAAAGGAAAATTTATTTACGCCCATATTCACCGCTAACCTGACCGCCGGTTAGAGAAAGGAAACCTGGGTTTCGCCGAAAATGCTATTCACCATCGCAAGTTAATAACTTTACTCCTGTTCAAGTTAAAAAATCCTGTCCCAGGGTCACAGCTGGGTTAGTTTTAACCGCACATGCGCAGTAAGCGATTTTACGAGTGTTTACGTTTGCATTTTCTTGCCGCAAAACACTATACTTTTCTTTGTCATTTTCTTTTTTAAATTTAAATAACACTGATGGATCTGTTGTGGTGTTCGCGAATTCACCACTCCGTCAGTGTCATTGAATTGGCGCGTTATTTCAATATACGCTTCATTTTTTTTTTCTTTGTGCTACTAACAGCATTTGTTTCCCTACATTTTATTATATGTAAGTGCGGCTTCATCAAAGCCAACACCAACTCTTTTTCATACTGCGTAAAATAAATTCTGTTGGCATTCATTTTAAACAGTTAGCGATACTCGAGGTTAAAAACAAGCTGGCACGAGGCGAATATAGAAATTGTAGCTCCAGCCGGAAGTCACGGGGTTTATTTTGACCAATTGGAATTGCCCAGTAAACCCAGGTTAAGAAACCCAGAGTCAAGTAACTGGAGGTCGAAAAAGAGCTGTGAATTGAAGTTCTAACCTGGGGTTGACTGCCGGTTACTTAACTCCAGATTTCATCGCTGGGTTAGGTTAGCGGTGAATTCGAGCGTTAGAGCGCGAAATTTTAGATAGATCCAACCCGTTTACTATAGTATAAATAAACTGTTGTTAAGTTTCATAAGTTGTGAAAAGATTTTTAATCCAACCTTTATTATGCTCCTCCAGTTCTTACCTGTTACTATACAATCTATCGCACACAATAGGAGTTAAAACTAAAATATCCATTGCAATAGATGCCAGGTCTCGGAAAGATATACCTACTTTGACTTCATATTTATTATGTGAATCATTCAGTATTCATTTATACACACGCGCAGTTTTTAATGAAAGATATAGTTAGAGCGTTAGTGTGATTGTATGACCATGGTTCATAATCTTAAAATTAGGTAATTTTGTATGTGTGAATTTTTGAAGTGATAACTTCTTTAGACGCGTTTTGCTGGAGAGTGAACATGAATGATGAGTTTTAAAAAGCCAAGCGTTGTTACGCTCGGGTTTGTAACGCGCGTAACAATGTTAACAATACTAATGAATGGTATAACAATACTACCGAATCATTTGGGTTTAATGAGTCATGTCTCGGAGAAATTTGTGCAGCGAAACGTAGAGCAGAAAATGGACAAATAATTCTAATGGTTACCATTTATATTTTTCACCGAATCAAAGCGTAGAGAAAATTATCGAATTCATTCACAAAAATTTAGTTGCGAAGGCGGATCAACTCTTCTGAACAAATTACGTATTATTTTTAAGTGGGGATTTTAATGTAGATTTTTCAAAAGACAAATCAAAGCCTTTAGTAGATTTTTTAAAATCAAAATCTTGTTGATGAAGTATTTATTGCAAAAACATTATGTTGTAAAATTATAGTGAGTTTAAGCTTCCTTGTACAAGATAAAATAAATCACAGTTGCGGTTTCTTTTAAAAAGTAAATACCTATTTTGGGGCACATCTAGTCTGCTCAGAAAGCAATGTGGTTGTTGGAAAAAGTTTAGCAAGATTCTTTAGCAAAACGCCTGGGTGAGAATTAACGCTCCCGTCTTCCCACGATTTATGTTCATTTAAGGTTAATGGCAGTTTTTTGTTGTTGTTTTTGACCTTTTAAAACTGAGATAATGAATATTCATAAGAGGAAAAAGTATATTTTCCTTGGAAGTAGGCTATTTTATTGATTAATGTCTTTTCTTTGTAATTTTTTTTCTTTTTTTGTTATCAAGAGATTCATTCTATATCTGGAAGATGGCAGTCCATCAAAACGGGGGAATGCTTCATAAAATACCACTGTAAAAAACTTTGAGGGAAAACTAGCTTTTCATTTATGCAATAATAGTTTTGCATTCCGCTAGTAACAATTCTTGCTAATAATTTTCTGCATTTATTTATCAACATTGGATACTCTAATAGTTAGAAAACAATTCACCCACACAGACAGTTTAGAATAATCGAACATCAGACAAGGGAGATTGCTCTTTATTACGTATCTAAAATTAACTGCTCTTTATTACGTATCTAAAATTAACACTTAGTTTTCTTGAATAATGATAAATAACTAATCTACATTTTGTTTTAATGTTCTTTTTTAAATATGTGCATCATTGTTTAATCAAAGACCAGATAACAATATGCAGAAAATTGTATTTTGAGAATTGTCAATCCTTAAGAATTGAGAATGATTGTCATTAACTAAAGCCGTGATGGGCATTAAGTCGATCGCGATCGACAGGTGGACTTTTGGTGGTATTTTGGAGTGATCGCCTTTACTAAGACGTAAGACACGCTTACTAAAAGAAACCTATTTATGAAACACTGATGCCAGCTAGATTTTAGAATCGTTGTTTCACAATCGATGCGATTGTGTTTACTTAAGCAAATTTTTCGATAAATGTGTAGACGACACATGTACCTTCATTAGAAGCAAACGATGACCTTTAAACACGTTACTGTAGGGGGAAAGTTCCCTTCTCACCGACTGATGTTGTTGATCAGCTCTTCCCGCACTTACGCGGGATTGGATTCTTATGTTGACGTCATGTCCCGCGTGTGAATGACTGATTATTAACATCGCACTGTTCAGCTACACGAGGACTTTTGGCGACGGACCTCGTCATTTTGAACCATGGTCAAATGACGAGGACGACACCTGAGCTAGCACCCCCCCCCTCTCCTAACTAACACATTACACCAACGGGAGGACGTTTGAGCTTTCGACTGATTTATCGTGCATCGCTCCCCTACACGGTGGGTCTTTAGTGGTACTGGGCTCGAATTCGTGACAAGCAAGCCACGATCCGATACCTTGACCACTAGGCTACCGTGGCCACATCATGTCCCGTGGACTCTAGCTAATAAATTAAGTACATACGTCGGTTTCAGGTTCATCAATTCACGTATCTTCTCTGCTCGCTGCATTGGATACCTCCAATATCATAATTATTAGCAGTCGTTCATAGTTACATTGAACTTAACAATTGTGTTACTCGAGTTTTTGTAGTAAAAATAGTCTTCTGTCATATTTTAAAAGAGGGTGCAATGTTCAAAACAAGTGTTAGAAAAGAAAATTTTTAATGCAGAATGGCCACACCTGCACCACTGAGTGGACCGCAAACCTTAAAAACATTAGAAGTAGACCGTATCCTGGAAAAGTCCGCCCACCCCTGAACTAAAGGATGCAATATTAGTTTTATAAACTCAATGAAATATTTCATACTTTATTGAGATTTTTAAATTATACGTAATGGTGGGAGAACTGATGTTATTAACACGCTTTTATTAGCTTCACCTGTATGTAACAGAATCTTTGAACTCGATTTTTACCCACTTTAAAAGGTGAGATTATTTCGAAATTTTGCACACTTGTCAAGGACCGATGACAATACAGTAATCGAATAATTTTGTTTCATTGTCCTGATCAGGATCATCAGGATTAATTATTTCCCATTTCGATATTTGGCGACTAATTTCAGATCCCACTTCCAGATTTGGGCGACTAAGATATTAAGTTACAACCCTAAAGTGAAAACGCTCGTGGTTAGTACAAATACAACAAACCAAAACAAAGGTGTTTTTTATGTGAAAAAGGGATGGGTGGGTCAGCAATTTCTTACCATATTATAAACAATTGCCCAATTTTCTGAAAATGGAAATAAAAAAAAAGACTCGAGCATGTGGAAAAAAAAAAAAAACAATTTATGCTCTAAGTCACCGAATTAAATAACTTCTCACAGACTTTTCGATTCAAAACGCATATTTTTATGTCTAAATGTTAATGAAAATTTCAGAGAGAACTCTTGTTAGTGAAAAATACATTGATTTTATACCTTCTGTCGCATTAAATATTTCAAACTAAGCTCTTCCAGATTTCCTGCAGTTGGCTGATCCTACATTTTGCAAACCAGACCGTATCGACACACTGATAGGATGCCAATGGGTATTCCATATTCTAAAAAGTGACGCATTTAAGATTAATTCATCAATGAATAAATGATAGTTTAAAAAACTAAAAAAAAACACTTTTTTACTGTGGATCGAGCTAAAAAATGAAAAATAAATTATACTTAAAAAAAAACGAACACACAAAACACGCTTTTATAGTTCATCAAATTAAAAAAGTAATTTTTTTTATATCATCAGTTATTTTCTTACTTATAGTTCCTTCAGATTTATTTGAAATAAAAGTTCATCGATTTTTTAAAAACTTTTTATAAATGGCTGAATGTATTTTTGTAAAAGCTTTTGTTAAAAATCGTTGTCATTAACAAAAAAAAAAAAATACCTATTGAAGATTTTGAAATGTACTATTGAAAGCTTTTCTTTTTTCATGGAACGTTTAAAATTCTTCCTCAGATTTATTGTTATTCCGATATTCTGTATAGAATGGGGGAAGGGGAACAATAATTAAGGAAATAAGCTGTGTAGTACTAGGCTTCCCACGATTAACATTCTTGTTTAAGGTTGATGGAGGTTTTTTTCTTCTTTTTATTTAAAAAAGCCAAGAATGATAAATATTCATGAATAAAATTGTCTTTGCCATTTAAGTAAATGTCATTGTTTTCCTGTATATATATATATTTTTTTTTTTTTTGCGTGTTTGCTTTTTCTTGAAGAGTATTTCAGTTATTTTTCAGTACTACTGCAATGTGAAGATCGTTTGTTCCCAAAACTTGCTTAGAAGTGAAATAATAAGAATGGTTTAATATTTGTTTTAAAATTTTTCAAATATAATTAAAACTTATTCTCTTAATCATTTATTAGATTCTTTATTACGTTTAAATTATTGGGAAACATCATTCGATCGGTAACATGTAGGAAATTTTGTATGAATTTACAATGAGGATTTTGCAACAAATTTTTTAAAATTTAAAATATTTTTTTTTTTTTTTTTGAAAATTAAGTTTTATACATCAGACATATTTGAATGGCAACAAATAATGTAAAACATTTTCCACTTTATATATTAGATTTCCCAGTTT
Source organism: Trichonephila clavipes (assembly GCA_019973935.1). Taxonomy (NCBI): domain Eukaryota; kingdom Metazoa; phylum Arthropoda; class Arachnida; order Araneae; family Nephilidae; genus Trichonephila; species Trichonephila clavipes. Next base: position 132,506 of record BMAU01000939.1, read on the forward strand.
CTTAAATTTTATATTTATTTCTTAAATGCATGAATTAAGTAGTAATTTTGAATAAAATTACTATATACAGTGGGCCACAAAAGTGTTCGTACGCTTGCAATTTCTTATAAAATTTAATGTTTTCGACTAATAAAAATTAATAAATTGTGGTTGTAATCTTTTTATGATATCTGCAACTTGTTCTTAATGGAATCATATAATTATTTTTTTAAAAATAGTATAACTATTTTTTTAAAAAAAAAATTAATAATCGAAAAGCTACTCAAAAATTACGCCACAAAAGTCTTCGTACACTTAAACACACACACAAAAATCCCAACTTAGCTTTAAATATTGTATTTTTTTTCTTAATTTAGTACTTAATAGGATATCTTTTAGTGTCCACAACAACTTTTAAGCGTCTTGGTATAGATTTAATCAGCTTTTTGTAATTTCTGCATCGATTTTCCTCCATTCTTCTGTGATTATTGTTTTTAACTTCACATTTTCTGTTTATTTGTCATGTTTTCTTTTTTTGTTACATAAATCTCGCCAAATATGTTCTACTGGGCTAAATAAAGTGATTGAGGAGGTATTTTCATAATTTGGGGACAGTTATAGAGACACCAGTGACGTACATTAAGAGCAGTGTGATTGGCGTCATTACCCTGTTAAAAATTGAAGACGTTTCCAATATCCAAATTTTGGGCGGATAATTTAAAATATTTAAATAAAGCTCATGATTCACAATTTCAACAAAAAATACCAAATTATCTAATTCTGTGGCCGATTTACACCCCCACCCAAGAACACTTCCACCTCCATGCTTTATTGATCCAACTAGATTCTTAGGATTAAGTTTCAGAGAATTTAAAATTGACAGCAAATTGATTGGGATGGCAGATAATTCAACATTTTTGGTTCCGATGGCCCTATAATAGCTTGTAAATGAAAAAATGAGTTTAACCCCATGAATTTATGTAGAACAAGAACTCCTCCACATCCATGCTTCAGTATGGAAGTGAAGGTGTTCTGGCGTGGGGGTGTAAATTGGCCTCAGAATTAGGTAATTTTGTATTTTTTGTTGATATTGTGAATCATGAGCTCTATTTAAATATTTTAAGGATAAATTTTAAATCATCCCCCCAAAATTTGGATATTGGAAACGACTTCATTTTTTAACAGGGTAATGATGCCAAGCGCACTGCTCTCAATGTACGCTCCTGGTGTCTCTAACTGTCCCCAAATTATGAAACGACCTCCTCAATCCCTTTATTTATCCCAGTAGAACATATTTGGTGAGATTTTGATGTAAAAAAAAGAAAACATGACAAATAAACAGAAAATGTGAAGTAAAAACAATCACAGAAGAATGGAGGAAATCCGATGCAGAAATTACAAAAAACTGATTAAATCTATACCGAGACGCTTAAAAGTTGTTGTGGATACTAAAAGATATCCTGCTAAGTGCTAAATTAAGAAAGAAATACAATATTTAAAGCTAAGTTGAGATTTTTGTTAAGTGTACGAAGACTTTTGTGGCGTAATTTTTTAGTAGCTTTTTGATAATTAATTTTTTTAAAAAAATAGTTATATTATTTTTAGAAAATTAATTATGTCATTCCATTAAGAATAAAGTGTAGATATATCATAAAAAATTACAATTACAATGTATTAATTTTTATTAGTCGAAAACATTAAATTTATAAGAAATTGCAAGTGTACGAACACTTTTGTGGCCCACTGTTATATACTGTCATATGTACTAAATTCCAGGTGCTCACAAATAATTCGATTCGATTTTTTTTCTTATTTATATTTGATAAATTAAAAAAAAAACCTGTTATATAAATACATTTTAAAAATGATTCCTGATTTTTCTTTTTTTTTTTTTTTTTATTTCATCCGGATTACAAATCAACTTGAGTGTTTCTCGAAACACTAAACAGTTGAATAGAATTCTTTGATTTGCTTTTAACTGTGCCTCTTGTTTATAAATATTTTATCTTTTACACGCCGAATATGTGAATAATTGACTGGCACTTTCTATATTTTGTATTGAGCTATGGATAAATTAAACTTTCTATAACTCAAACAATTTCATTGTTTAAATATACTTTTCCGCAAATATTGATTGAAAGATAGTTCAGTGCGTTCGTTTCGTTATAGTTTTCACCTTTTGAACTGAGCTGATTATAACCCTGTCATTAGGTATTAAAATGCGATTTGTGTTCAGTGTTCATAGGTAATATTGTATATTCACGGAATTTCTCTCTCCCCCTCCGTTCTCCTTCTCTGCAGGAGTGACCTTAACAGCGCCCACCTGTAACGCAGCGAGTGTTTTCGCGTTGGCCCAGTTACTATTTTCCCCCTGAATTATATTTTAAACCTTTATTATTGTTCGACCTTGAATATTTTTCCCTCTTTCTCTGTCATATTCATGATCATTAACGGCGCAGTTTTATTTTCCGGAGTTATAAACGGGATAATGAAAGCTGATTGGAAAAAAAAAATAGTAAATATTACTCTTAAAGAAAGTTATGTAAGGTGCGTGTTGTTTTTTATATGTAGATAAAAAAAATTGAAAGCTATTGAGGGTGTTTCAATAACACCAGAATAAGAAATAAATATTGTCTACTATTTTGTAGTCATTTCTACGAAATAAAATGAATCAGATGATTTAAAAAAATTTTTGTTTTGAATTCTATCATTTATTAGAGTTTGCTGTTAACTTGAACTTTTATTCCAAAATATCTGAGTTATAATATATGCGAAATTTTTAATCAACTTAATAATTTTGCCCCCCCAACCTTTCATGCTTAATAAATACAAATAAAACCAATAATTCGCCTTTAATGTTTTTTTTTAAAAAAACTATTTATAACTTTTTATAAAACTAATTGAAAGAAATCATGCTTTTTAAAGAAACATGATATGTTTTCTTCAAGTCTTGCTCTCCTACGATTTTATTGTTGAAGAATGCTCTCTCTCTAAAAATAGTGGCGCATATAAAATTTTCCTTTGAAATTGGATGAGGATCTCAGATTTTTACGTGACCAGAGTAGTTAAAAATTTGTGGGAGCATTATTTCGGTTTAGGAGTAGATTTAAATTCTGATGACACTACAAGATTCGCCTTGGGCTATATGCACATTAAATCCGTTTACCTCAAAATCCTCACTTTGTCGTGCTGCAGGAGTTTAAAAGTTTGTACCTACTCACGTGTTGTCATCGTCACTTGACCGTCTTTTGAAATCTGGTATTGCCAGCGTTTTGAAACTGTATATATGAAATTGCCTGTAAGTTTATGTAAATTTGCCTTTGTGTATTTCTCTTTAGGGAGAATAAAAAGACAAACGATGAGATTTTTGTTCAGTAAAGGTTGAATGTGGAGATTGTGTGTATTTTCCTGGGGATCGAGTTATAACTCTATTCCCTCTTGGGTGAGCTCGGTCCCTTTGGGCATTTCGCCATTAGCCCTTGTGTTGCTTTTAAAGTGTGATGTTAATATAATAAACAGTTGATCTCGTGATTTTTACGCAATTAGTATGCTGCTGAGTATTAAGGTTTAATAGTTCTCTTTTCATTTCTGTAGAAGAACTATAGTTCTTCATTACTGTAGAACACGGGTGGGCTGACTTTTCCAGGGTACGGGCTACTTCTAATTTTTTCAAGATGTTGCGGTCTACCCATTGGTGCAGTGTGGAGAAGTAAGAAAAAGGTCTACAACATTTATTACAAATTAATAATACGGAATATGTACTTACATAACTAAAATATAAAACGCACACTTCTCAAACCGTGTTTTTAACAGTTCTGAATATTTAGCAGTTCTGAAATTTTTAGCTAGTTCTGAATGGGCCCTGCATCAAAATCCCTCCAGGGCCCTTTTTTAGATATGAAAACATTGTTAGTGGGACTGTAGTTACACGTATTGGAGCCTCTGTAGCTCGGGGCCCACCTATCATTGATACTGCAGCAGCTACACCGCTGGTTTTCTGCAAAATGCAAGGTACAAACATAATAATAATAGCCATAAATGTAATAATACCAAGTGATGTATATATTATCAAACAGTTAAAAAAGTAAAACCTTTTCATCTTTTGTTAGTTCTTGTAATTATAGCCAGTAAAGGACGTCAGCATATTGTCAGCCTGTCTTGAATATTTCAGTATGTAATTACTAACTGCTAATCTTCAGGCGGTCACCCCAAAATGTCTGGGTGGTCCACCGGTCGATCGCGATAGACATAATGCCCATCCCGGCTGTAGAAGAATTATAATTCTTAAAAAGTTACACATGTTTTTCGTGATCTGAATCTTCTTTATGGAAAAGTTTTAAAAGCGTTAAATAATCTTTTAGATGTATTCATCTTAAGATGCATGGGTAAAATTGCACTTTATTTCATCCCAAATATGCTAGTATTTTTTTTATGTATGTAACATAAATTTTGATATTTTTTTATTGAAACAAGATTTATCGAACTTTAAAAATTCGATTAAGCCGTTAAAAAAAGAAAATACGATTATTTACAACTGTGCATAGCTTTTTATCATTGAATTTACTCATGCGTGATTGTATGCATTAAAAAAATTAATCTGAATTAGTCATTTAAACCTTGTTTTTAATTGGAAAGGGTAAAAAGAGGGAGGAAAAAGATCTTATACACTTCAAAAATGGTTCTTTTTGCATGTACAAGTGAAATAAAATTCGATTTTTACACTTCAAACACATAAAATAGCGAGTTATTGGAATAATTACTAGTCCATATATATTGTGCTCTGTTATTATTTCTCCATTAAAACTCATCATTTCTGCATTTGTGTGTATCAGCATGTGTTTTTTTATACTGATAATATTATAATATGCTTTCATCGTATAGCATATTATAAACATTTCAGTACCCACGGTAAATATGATCATTAAACTAGTGCGCGAAATGTTTATTTTAAGTGTAAAAAGGAAAAAATGCTAAATAAATATAACATATTTACTCGAATACCCCTAAGCCGCACTTTTTTTGCAATGCTAATAATGGTACTGAAAATCGGATGCGACTTAGAATCGAAGACGGAAAAAATCTTTAAATGGGAAAATTATACTGATAGTTGAAGTAATTACAGGTTCCTGTATGTCAAAGTCATAAAATCTTTAATACTGCTGAAATAAATTAATTATTCACATCTTTTTAGTGCTTATTTTAATTTTTTTTTAAATTTCGTAAATATTGGATATTTTGTCGCGTACTTTCTAGAAATCTTCCCGATTTCTTAAGCTTCAAAATACAGCTTGCAAAGTATCTAACGTTTTTTTTTTTATATAAAATTAATACTCCAAGCGTTTTCATAGCCAATCGGCATCTGTATTCTTTCTACTCAACTGAATATTACAAAACATTGGCAGATTACCAAAGATAAATATTACACATTGCCAGATTGCAAAAAAGTATAAAATTAATCGTTTGCTATTACACCAATAATAAACAAATACTGTTCATAAAATATTTCTAGATTTACCGCACAGATATTGATAAACATTTTTACCCAATTTTTTATTTTTTCTCAAAAACACGGTGAGAATTTTGGGTGCGGAATCAGTGGCGGCTTAGATTAGAATAAATACGGTTTTTCTTTATGAACACATTTCTTAATCAAAGTGCGCAATTGTTAGCATGGGTATGAAAGCTGAAAAATTGACTTTTTCATATAAAATATGAAGGAAAAAATGACAACCATTTTATATTTACTGATTAATACTTCTATGAAGCAAAATATAGGGTGTTTTTTTAGAGGTATAGAACTTTAAATTGCAATAAAACAACGATGTATTATTCGATTGACATGAATTTTTTTTTATTCGAAAGATAATCTTGTGGCATCACATTTTAAATATGATCAAGCAAGGCGTAGATTCGTCGAATGGGCCCAAAACGAGATTGCCGTTGTTCCCGATTTTCATAAGCGAATTTTGTTTAGCGATGAAGCGCACTTCTGGATGAATGGCTACGTCAACAAACAAAACTGCCGCATTTGGAGTGAAGCTAATCCACAAGTGTATGTCGAAACACCGTTACATCCAGAAAAACTGACTGTTTGGTGCGCTTTATGGGCTGGTGGAATCCTTCTTCAAAAGCGATGGCCACAACGTTACAGTCAATGGTGATCGGTATAGAGCCATGATTACTAACTTTTTCATTCCTGAATTGAACAATCATGATGTCCAGGAGCTGTGGTTCCAACAAGACGGCGCAACATGTCACACAGCTCGTGCCACAATCGATTTATTGAAAGACACGTTGGGTGACCGCCTAATTTCACGTTTTGGACCTGTGAATTGGCCTCCAAGATCTTGTGATTTAACACCGCTAGACTATTTTCTGTGGGGCTATGTAAAGTCATTGGTCTATGTGGATAAGCCACAAACGCTTGACCATTTGGAAGACAACATTCGCCGTGTTATTGCCGATATACGGCCACAAATGTTGGAAAAAGTCATCAAAAATTGGACGTCCAGATTGGACTACATCCGAGCCAGCCGTGGCAGTCATATGCCAGAAATCATATTTAAAATGTAATGCCACAAGATTATCTTTCGAATAAAAAAAATTCATGTCAATCGAATAATATATCGTTGTTTTATTGCAATTTAAAGTTCTATACCTCTAAAAAAAACACCCTTTATGTATTGCACGTAATTTAACATACGAAGAATAGGCAAGGATTTGAAACTTGTCGCGAATTAGCACCGAGTGTGGGGTATGTAAGAAAGGTTCTCAATCTGTATGACCTCATGAGTTGAAACAACTTTGCGGTTGCATACTAATTTGGTAAGAAAGAGTTAAATTCTTTTCCTTTCTCTTTGTTCAAACTAACAGACTTGATATGTGTTTCAGCAATGTGGCTGTTTTAAAAATACGCATGTTTTTAATTTTCTCACATCCAACTGATGTGAACGAATATTCCTTTGAAAGTTTTTAACGTGCAATTCTTTTTCTTAAACCTTTTTAAATGCTACGATATTTTTCGAATTTGATTGAAATTTTTGAAAGCCTGATTGATTAGTCAGAGTATATATGTTGCAGGGAAATGACGAAATCGGGAATTTCATCAAATCCCTAAGGGATATGATCAACTGACGGGAGATGTTAAAATAACGTCTCTTCCAAGGTATTTTCCTGATGAAAGTAAGATATTTTATCAAATCCCTAAACTGTTTCAGTGAAATGATGAAATGAACTAGTCATTTTGCATTGGCAAAATGCTGTCCGGGGGGATCGAATCCTTGTACTTTTTCAAACAGGTATCGATCCCCTAAATATCAACCCTATAATCTTTAAAAAAAGGGCACACACACACCATAAGATTGACATATGAATTGATATTCTCGTGTGTAAGCCACCGAGAAGAAAGATGTTACACATCAAAGAATACCGGCCTAATTTTCTAATTATTTGTTAATTATAGTTTCGTATAAATAATTTGCATTTCATTGACTATTGATGTATTACTTTCACGTTTAATAATGCACCATATTTGTTAAATAAACACTTTTAAACTCTTGACAGTATTATTTCATCATTTCACTGAAAACAGGTCAGGGATTTGTTCAAATCGCTTACTTTTATCAGGAAAATGACCTTGAAGAGGTGTTATTTTAACATCTCCCGTTAATTGATCTTCTTCCTTAGGGATTTGATCAAATTCCTAATTTCATTATTTTTCTGCGACATGTACAAGAAGGGAAAGAAGTCATGATTTCTGAACAAAAAAATTTGTAATTTTATTGTCAAGGCTCATTTTTTTAAAAAATTTTAAAGGACATTTTGTTTTGTGAAAAAAACACGATTTTGCTCAGTCTGTCAACGTATTAAAAATTTATCGAATTTCTCTTACGAAATTTTAAATTTTTATGATGAAATGACAATTTTTTTTGTGCAATATATTTGAAAGAATATTTAAATCGCTTTATGTATACAATTAATGATAAATCGATAAATTAATATAAGCGGTTTTTATAAGGGCTCTAATTATAGAACTCCAAGGGGTGATATTCTCCGTCCAGTATGAACCTTGTTTACTTCAGTCTTGTCAATTAACAAGGAAATTTTCTTTCAAGTATCAGCATTTAAATACTGTAACTTAATCTTAACTTTCCTGTTCAGTCATAAGAAGTAGATGTTTACATTTCTCTTCCATCGCTCTCCCCATCCAATGGACATTCCAGAGGATGTGCGAGGTCACTGACTGAAAGGGGACAGAGGGGTTGTATGAGACCGTGGCGCACTCAAGCAGCGATACTCAACTTGCGGCCCACCCAGCCTTTTTAAGTGGCCCGGTCATGTCCATTGCTGTCAGAAACTTACTTATTTAAGGCTGTTTTCGGTCAATGTTAAAGGATAGGGATGAAACGGCAAAGACATTTGTGGGCAGGAAAAAGCTCCAATGATAATAAAATTTTTATGGATATAAAGAAAATAATTGTTTAAAGGATAGTGTTTTTTGAATTTTGATTTTTTGGAAAATTACACAGTTTTCAGCATTTTTGCAAAATGAAATTTGACTTTTCTATGTTAAAGTATAGGAGGTGGAAACGCAAAAGACATTTTAACAGAAAAAAACATTTTTTTTTAGAGTAGAATTAAATAGTATATAAGAAAGCAAGCTTCCCTCTTTGGACTAGTGTAGCCAGAATTAAGTTTTATGTTTTTCTTAATTAACTTTTTTTAAATTTTAAGTTCATTCTGAATTATTTTTGGCGTAGTTAGGACTATCTCAAACAGATGGCACCACCATCGTTTGAAAAGCGAATTTATTCTTGGCTACGAATACTTATTTTTGGCGATATCTTTCTGAAATATAGTCGCCAGCTGAAATTATGGTAACTTGCAAATTGTTACAAATAGTGGACAATGGAAAAGATTTATGATGTACAGAGATTTAACATCTCAAATCTGACGAACTTTCCGATTTAGGAAAGTTTTAAATATTTTCTGCATGTGTGCTTTAAAAAAAATCGTTTATAATTATACAGCTTAGATTTTTTTTTTTGTCTGTTATTGAAGGAATGTCTGTAAGAATATTTAAATTCTGCGAAATGACTTAACGAAGAATGAAAGTATACTTACTTTATACTTGATCGAAAGTTGTGAATTAACTCTAAAGAACACAAATTACTACTCCTTGCTCACAAATTAAAAGTTTTAATCTAATTATTGTAATGCAATTATTATTATTATATTATTATTTTCTTTTTAACTAACAAAAAATTTTTTCCCATCGATTTTATATTTGACGTAAAACTTTTACCATAAACCATTGGAACAATTATTAACACAAAATATTGTTTTCTAATTTAATTAACAGAAACTTATTTTTTCAATTAATTATGTTCAGATTCTAAGCCGCACCCCAAATTCTCAGCACATTTTTGTGAAAAAAATAGTGTAAAATATATTATCGATATATGATATATTTACGGAATGAAAAGTGGCTGCGATACCTTAGTGGTCAAGGTAACGTACTCGTGGCTGGCGTGTCATGAGTTCGAGCCTAGTACCGCTGAAGTTCTGTCGTGTAGGGGAGCGATGAACGTTAAATCTGAGAGCTAAAACGTCCTCTCATTGGTGTGGTAGTTAGGAGATGGGAGGTGCAAGCTCAGGTGTCGTCCTCGTCACTTGACTATGGTTCAAAGTTACGAGGTCCGTCACCAAAAGCCCTCGTGTAGCTGATCAATATGACATTTATATTCAATCACTAACTAAACGAAATAAAAAAAAATAATAAAGGCGAATTAATAAAAAGTGAATAATTAATTTACTTTACCAGCATTAAAAACTTTTTTCAGTCTTCGAATCTAAGCTGCACCAGAATTTTTGTAGCCTAAGTATCGGGAAAAAAAGTGCGGCTTAGATTCGAATAAATTCGAAGAAAAATTCAGTGTAATGAATGTTCGCTACATGTCTAAAGACATGTGCCAGTACAGATATACGATAATTTAATGGAAAACCATCTTTCAAAATTAAAGGTACAAAATATCTATGATTTAGAGAGCAAAACTAGGGGGCAAGCATCTTCTGAACGATGGAGATATGAGAGATCGTCGAGACTCTCATCTTCTTTTTTCAAAGAAATTGCTTGCAGAAAAAAATCTACTCCGTGTTCGAAGCTTGTGATGCGCATTGTGTATGGCCATTGTGTATGACTTATGCAATGCAGCAATGAAATATGGATTGGCAAACGAAGAGATCGCTCGGAAGCAGTATGAGAGGGAATATTCAACTGAAGTAAAAATATGTGGCTTATTTGTGGACAAAGATAAACCCTTTTTTGTGTGCTTCACCCGATGGATTCGTTGGTGATGATGGACTCATAGAAATTAAATGCCCTTATTCTGCGAGATTTGAATCAAATCTGCTGGAATTTTTAATTACAAAAAAAAAATAGTCTAGGTTTCAAATTTTCCAATGAAAGGGGAATCTATTTACCATTAAATCATAAATTTTACTTTCAAATACAAGGTCAGTTATTTATTACACAACGGAAATGGTGTGATCTGTATTTATGGTGCAAAAAGGATTCGTTAACTCTGCGTATAGAGGCAAACGAAGAGTTTTGGAAAGAAATTATTCCAAAACTATAGAAAAGTTTTATTTTAAATGTGTTCTTCCTGAAATTCTTGATGGAAGAGCACCACGAAATATGCCTTTGAGGGAGCCGTTATATGTAGAGGAATCTAGTAGAAGCAAAAAACAGAAAATGATTGATATAGGTTAGGAAATGAAACCTATATATTATCGAACGATTATTTGATTAACGTCAAGCTTTGAAGCTTCACTGGGACTATCGCCGACCTCGTCATTTCGATCAAGTGACGAGGACGAAATCAGAGCTGGAACCGCAATCTCCCAAAATTTCCACCATTAGCAACATATAGTATCATCTACTTCAAACATCTGCTTTGAGGTTCAGCCTTCTACATAGCGGACGGCCGCGGTAGCCGAGTGGTATAGGTATCGGACCGTGGCTTGCCTTGCCACGAGTTCGAGCCCAATACCATTAAAGACCCGCCGTGTAGGGCAGCGATGCACGTTAAATCTGTCGAGAGCTGAAACGTCCTCCCGTTGGTGTGGTGTGGGAGTTAGGAGAGGGGGTGCCAGCTCAGGTGTCGTCCACGTCACTTGACCATGGTTCAAAATTACGTGGTCCGTCGCCAAAAGCCCTCGTGTAGCTGAATAGTGCGACGTTAATATTCAATCATTCAATCAATCAATTCTACATAGCGGATCTTCAGCAGGGACACCAGAATTCAAACCGACGATGCAACACCACGTCGATCACGAGTTCGTAACCATGAACTCTTGCCTACTGTGACCTCCTATATCTTCTCGAACAGGATACCGTAAAAACTGTCCGTGATATATATTTTTATAATTAAGTATATTTTTTACTTAGCCATTTATTTGGATTCCTACATAGAATGAAACTATTATTTTGTTACCAAATATGCCCAAAAATTAAACAATAATGCAATTTTCTTTGATTTAAATATAATGTTAACTTCCAAATTGAAAAATTGTTATTGACATATATTCATTAAATAAACATAAATTTCTTAGAAAAAATAAAAGCAATGTTTATATATTATATGCTTGATTAATTGTGCTTGATAATTAATTGCCAGCCTATTTTCTCTCCCTTATAATGATATTTTAATCGTTCTCTAAAGTTACAAAAGTAATTTTAATTTCAAAATATCTCTTTCTTTCTTCCTTTTTTTTTTTTGCTGAACATGAACTAATTTTGTAATGCTTATTTTCATTTACGTACCATTTCTTATAAAAATTTTTTGAATTTAAAAATTATTTTACAAACATACGTAAAATAATGGTCAAAACCATAATTAACCAGTTTTTTAATGAAATAGCTGCATACTATCTTAGAAAAATATCAAAATTGATAACCTTTAACCTTTTTAACATTTAAAACTACTTTTTTAAAGAAAACTCTATTCAAAATTGTTTCCCTTAAACCTTTAATAATGTAATACAGGTGTAAGTGTATACCTAATTGGAAATTTCTGAAACATTTATTTTTTGTACATAAGAACTTTATTTTGTAATACTTTTAGAAACATTTATTATTCCATTATAAAAGAATATTAAATCGTTTTTCTTTATATGTAGTGCCTACTAGATTTTGAATATTCCATTGTTTACTGTACCGGGACCAACAAAACAAATTTATTCACGTTAATACATTGTTTTTGCACAACTAAATCGTTTTGTAATGGAAAATGAACTTTTTTTTTTATTTGTGGATAAAAACACCTATAATCAAGGAGAGCGAACAACTTATTGACATTTTAAAAGACATTTGACGGTAAAATCTATATTAAAACAAGAACAGCTCCTAAAATTTAGATTGCAAAATACATAGGATTTTTTCCATAGTTAGAAACGAATAAAGCATTCATAACAAATTATCAGAATCCATGAGTCGAAAAAGTAAGAAAGCCATTTTAGATCTCTCTCATGGTCAAGTTTCAACACTATTTTACTCCCCCCCCCCCCAAAAGAACAAGTATTTCGTTTCACAGTCGTAAAGCCCTCTTCCCCCTGCAGAGAAAGGGGAGGATTCTATTGAAGGAAGTGCGCTACACACACAGAGAGAGAGAATTTTTTTTTTCCTTGCCTTTTTCGAAATCAACCAAAAGCGGAGAGCAGAGTGCACGCGATCTTCTCTTTTCAAACAATTAAATCTCACCAGCCATGACATCCAATAATTCACAAAATAGCTGTAAATTTATGTTTCGAGATATCTCTCTTTCCGATTTTTTCGAAATTTCGCAATTGTCCATAATTCTGGAGATCTTCGTATAATAAGGACCATTATAAATTTATCATCTTCCATCCTCTCAAAAATTGACACATTTGTTGAGTAATTCAGAGTACCACTGAGAATTGTACCTCTCGTGAAATAGGTTGCCAACCCCAGTTCTATTGTATAAAAGTAAAATTGTATCATACTGTTTGTTCATTAAAACGTGAAATTTAATTTTTCATTGCTTTAAATCCACCTATTCTTCCTTTAAAAATCATTTGTTCAGGAAAAATTAAACAGTTTCGTTCTGTACATCATTTATCTAGAGAATTGATCGACAAACTGTGTTCCACGAGTCCCAATAAAAAAAAAAAAAAAATGGGAAAGAAAAATTACAAATATGTATGCAAAATGGATTTATGTTCTCATGAAATTCGTTTAGACACAATTATCTAAAGATCATAGACTAAAATTAAAAATTTTATTTATACTTAATTTGATAATTTTTTAAAACTTTTATTGTAATATAATAAATGAATTTTAAAACTTTATTTTATGCAGTAGATTGTGAATATACTATTGTTTGCTATCCCGTGTTCCACGAAGTAATTTTATACTAGTTAGTACAATGTTTTGAAACCTTTTACATTTGTGGGGGGAAAAACACCTATAATGAAGAAGATAAAAAAAAATTTATCGACATATGAACAGATTCGATGCTAAAATTTAAATTTAAGCTAGAAGACCTATATCTTAGGTTACCAATTCATGCTATATACGCAGAATTTCTCACACAGCTATGAACATTTTCATGCCATTCACAAAAATGTATTTAGAAAGTGAAAAATATTTTTAACGCGATTGGCAACAAAAACAAAATACAAAAACGAATTGAACACGGAATATGAAATGCTACTGCAGATAATTTCAAAAGCTTATAAGTCGATAGTTTGTGTAAAAAATTGTGAACACATATCTCAGTTACTAAGTATAATGCATGCGTAGGTGACATTTGGATCACAAATTTATATTATCAATGAGTAAATAACATTAAAATTACATCATAAAAGTTTTTAATAAAAATAAAATTTTTTTTTTAAAATTGTCTTTACATATAATATCAAAAATATGTTTATCTATATACTTTAAATATTATTTTAAGATATATTCCCTTCAGCGAAGAAGGGGTTTCCTCGAAAACATGTTACAGTTCTAAGGGGTCCAAGAGTTGAAAAAGTTTGATGATTGACCAATGTCCAGACATGAGAAATCTTTCATGGTCAAGATTCACTCTGCTGCTTTAACCCCCTCGCCCGAAAAAAAAAAAAAAAAAAGAGCTAACATTTATTTTACTAGTTTGACGACCATCACCCTCACTTAGCCCCCCGCGTGTTCCCTTTCGCTGAAGGGGAGAATTTCATTGAAAAGGTTACCCGAGAGAGAAATTTATTGCCCATCTTGGGAATCTTAACACAAATATTTGTGCCAAAAATTTCGCAATAGCCAACGCCATCTAGATGTCATGTAAGGTGTTAAACTAATGGCCCGCCATCACCTTAAGAACATTGTATTAAAAATTTGGTATTTGTCAAGAAATCAAATATATCAATTTTGGTGTCGTACGGGTACCAATTGATATTCTTTTTCTATTTGGAACGGTTACGGTTAGTGATAACAGACAAAAGTGGAGTAGCGACAATTTTATGGGTGGAACTAATTTTTAACGAACTTTCATATCTTGCAAGCGAAAAATAATCGAAAAAAAATAAATAAATCGTTTCAAGACGATTGGGAAGTTGACTATTTTGTTGAGAAAAACAAACATGGATCAGTTATTGTTTGATTTGTCATGAAAGTACTGTATTTAAAAAATACCAATAAATAGGAATCATTCAATGACACTTTTCCTCGAAGATCTCTTTCAGGAGGTGATAAATAGGTTTCTTGAATAATCTTTGCAACAGCAACAAAGTGTTTAGTCAATGGTTATATCACAGCGGTAACAAAGACATCATATGAAGTTTGCTATATTATTAGTAATCATATGAAAACCGTTTACTGATGCAGAAATTGTGAAGGAGTGTTTCTTAAATGTTTTTTATTTAGTGTTAGTGACAAAAATAAAAAATAATAAATGTAAAAGGGAAAACACAAGAGTTATAATATATTTTGATCAATTTTCCACATTTTAAATTTCTAATGTTATCTTGGTCTTAAAGCATTTCTCCCCTCTCCCCCATTTATCCGCATGTTGCGGCCCGCGTGAAATAGCTGACATGTGTGTGCATGCGACCCAGCAGAAAAAAAGGCTGAGTACCCCTGGTATAGAGTGTAGGGATTTAGTCTCCCCATAGACGAACATATTTTTAATTTTTCACATTAAGTTGACATCTCGATGCTTTCCTCTACTTTTTTTGAAAAATGTAACCCCTCCCATGAAAGAAGTCTGTGTACGACACTTATATGAAAACCAAGTGCGGGAAGGAACGGTCACCAAAAATTTCAGGATTTTTGGTATACCTTTTTGCATAAAATAACTTATTCGCCAATTACGAATGATTTAACTCATTGTAACATAATCAAGGTAAGAAAATACAGTAAAACCTCGAACTTACGCGATAGGTAGAAATGTGATAACCGCGTAAGTCGGGGTATAATTTCGCATATAAATTATTTTTAGTTAGGGCCGAGACGAAAGAAAATAATAAGTTAGAAAAAAAAATTCTTAATAAAATCTTAGATAACGCAAATACAAAATCGCAAACCGAAGTTATGATGATGTAGAACAGGGATGTCAAACTCAAGGCCCACAACGAGCATTTTTGCGGCCCGGGCAATATATCCCTACCAGGAGCATAGCTACCGTCGTATCAGCCGTACCAATGATACTTGGCCTCCAAGCTTCAGGGGCCCTTAAATGTGCAAGAATAAATCTTAAAATGTTGAGGGCCCACACACAAGGGCCTCCGAGGAATTTTGATACGGGGCCCACTCATGACTAGCTATGCCAGTGATCCCCACACAATAATACATAACATAATTTTTTTAAATTGAACTGGGTTTTTAAGACAAGTTCTATGTTTTGCTCTTGCTCTTCTATGAGTTCATCCAATGTCAGCTCCTGATTGTTGGAATCCGGCAGTTCTTGAATGTCATCATTATCCGCTTCTAAATTTATTTGCATGGCAAGATCGACAACTTTTTCAATCACGTAGCCATCTGGCACTATACCTAAATTTCAGTGATGGGGAGAAGGGGGGAGATGAGATTTGAAAATCGCTTAACTGCGGGTTCGCGTAAGTCGAGGTATTTACTGTACGTACAACGAAGAACTTTTTGTGATTTAAATCATAATCAAACCATTGTTTTATTTGTTTTGATCATATTGCGCAATACTTATGAAGGTGTGTTGCTCAAAATTTTTGTTCAAAAAAGTGGAGTCGCCACTCCGAAAGGTTAAAAAACTCCTGGCTTATACAGTCCAGGGATAAGTTCTGCTTTTGAGTCTTGTAAATTTAGTCTACTGTGGAATAACAACTTTTGGATTTTTTTGCATATATTTCCTGTATGTATTTTTATTAAAACCTAGATTATTGATTTATCAAAATACAATAATCAAAAAAATAAATAAAATGGCAAGTGTTTAGTATTAAATGCAAAAGTGATTGAATAATCTCTCTATTGAGAAATACTCATTTAGAATTTTTTCTCTTTCACCACTGGGAGAGCAGTTGTGTTAGTCACTGTGTAAAGGTGTCACAGAAGCACTTTCCAAAATTTTAGTGACCGTGGTAACCTAGTGGTTATGGTAATGAACTCGCGTAGCCAGCGTATCGCGGGTTCTAGTCATGATGCCACTCAAGACCCGCCGTGTAGAGATGGCGTATGCACGCCATCCCTGCTTAAATGTATACTTAAACGTTGAATCTTTTGATAAGTTCCTTCTGTTGTGAACCAGGACCAGGTGGTCTGAGTGGGTGGAGTAAAGCTGTCACCACGCTCAGATCCCACGTGGTCTATCTCGACGAAAACCATATGTAACGGATTCTGCCTCAGTCTTAATCTTGATCTTGGCTTCGGCGTAAACAAGGTGTGCCGTTGTTTACTAGGATTTTTCTCTCGAATATTTCAGTCTAATATTTTAACTTTATATTTAATTTGTTAAAGATTATTAAGTTTATTATTGAAACCAATAAATCCAGAAAAAGACAAATATGGACTCCAGAATTACTCGCACATCAGAATAACACATCGCACACGCATCAGTATTTAATACCTTCTCCGTCATTGGCAGCCTTATTTATCCATTCGTGCTTGAGGCACGTGACTTTTACGAAATTCGAGATTTTATTTTATCCATAAAATATTTATTTATATTTATTTTTACAAGCAAACTGCGTTTAAGAATTCAATCTTTTATAAAAAAATACAGTTTTACTAACATTTTGGTGTTTTAATTAAGCAAAAAGTATTCCCTTGCGGGGGAACCCCTATCAAAGTTCCAGAGAACCCAGGTTGAAGACCTCTGGGTTAGTGTAACATTTCCGTTGTATGCATTCGCAGAAATATCGATGAGTGTCCTTACAGGTATTCATCCCAGTTCCACTACAAGTTCACAGGTGCATGACTCATTCCATTGTCGCGGCAGAGGACATCGAAATTAGTACGAAGTTTCTAAATCTACAATGCTGGATAATAGAAGCAAAGTCGTGAGGCTGTTATTTTCTTCGTAGCTTTGCACGTTACTAGTTCTATTGTATAACAGCGGATGCCGTAAAAAAAAGAAAGAAAAGAAACTGGACATGGTAAAGGTGGGACAGTTTGCATCGTTGATGTGAGGCCAACGTCATCCACGATTGCCGTAATAACTGCTCTTGAAAACGAACTGCGGCTTTTTTTGCCCGTTTCACAATGACTCGTCTTTAAGGTGCTTGTTAATATTCTCGCAAGCCATTTTGAAGGTATAAGATGTGTTTGACCGCTTTTGGGTATAGGTAAGGACCTCATATTCACTTGGCTTTATGTTGTAATAAGGCGTGATAGTTCTCCTCGGACAAGATAACTTTTTTACGTCGGGAGTTTCATATGATAAGGAAAAAGTAGCGTATCTGTGTTTGTTAGATTGGAAGAAAAAAGCGGTTTACAATTGGATTTTATTAAGATAATTTTTATTTTCGGTTTATCTTTTTAATTAGGATGATAAGATTGCTGCTTTGATTTTTGTTTGGCGACAATGAATATGAACATCGATATTTTATACAACTACGGTTATGCTGTAAGTTGCAAATATAAATACCTTTGTGTGTGTGTATTATTCATACTCAAATAATTTCAATTTTTTAACTTGGGAATTTTTAACGGAACATTTTTTTTAAAAAAAACCGGGGTGGGGGGAAAGTCATAAAAACTCTTCATTGTTAGAAAAGTTCTTAAAATTTGCATTCACTGATTGGGATGTCTGAATACAAATGGCCATATCGACAGGGCCGATGCACGTAAAAACTACTAAGGTTCAGTGTTCTCCCGTTGGTGTGGTGTGGTAGTTTGGAGAGGAAAGTGGCAGTTCAGGTGTAGTCCTCGTCACTTGAACGAGGTTCAAAATTACGGGGTTTGTCGCCAATAGCCCTCTTGTTGCCTTACAGTGCGACGTCAATATCACTCACTCACTGAATGCATGTGTTCAACATGCGATGAGTTTTTCCTCGATGGCGTGAAAACGTAGGTCGACAATTACTTGACGTATAGGAATTTCACTTCCCACTCTTCTTTCAAACAAACAAAAATGGCGCAGGATGCAAAACTACGATTGTGTATAAGAAACAAATAAATAGATTATATATATATATATATATATATATATGTTTTAGCTATAGATAGGACTGCTAAAACTTATATATATATATATATATATATATATATGTTTTAGCTATAGATAGGACTGCTAAAACTTAAGTTTTCGTCATTGGTGTTTTACTTCACAACGATTTATTTGGAAAATATTCCACTTGTTCTATAGAATTCCCCCCACACCTTTTGTTTTTAAACAAGTGTCGAATCTTGGGTAAATAAAATTTTGAAGAAAAAACGTAATATACGGTGTATATTTAAATGATTACATTGTAATTTTTCCAGTATTTTCATTTTGAGGATATCAGATCTGCACTAAATATTAAAACCCTCAAAGAAGTTATCAGGAAAATAGCAACTAAATTCTTCATTAATATAGACGCCCACGATAATAGAGCAATTCTCCGAATCGAAAAATACCCCATTAATCCCCTTTTTAATCGCCCAAGAAATATCCTTGCAAACCTCTAACTACAAATTTTTTCAAACCTCTCAATCACCCATTTCAGGCAGACTCCCTCTCCTCCAATAGGAGCAGAGCGAGCTGACCAATCCCGACCGCTGCTCTCATAGCAGTTGTCTCGTACATCCACCCCGCCCACCCCGAGTGTCTGCATCCCGATTGGCCGAGCCAAAATCACTCTAATGTTCCAAAACCCCCCGATTTTTCGCGCAGCTCCCAGACGGCCCCCTCGCAGGTGTTGCGGCTCGCCGCATCGCCTGTGTGCCCGGCTTTTTCCCACTTTCTCAAAATAAACTTACCATTTATATTTAAATTTCAAACTCTCTTTCCATTTATACTCTATACTTCCCCCCCACAACAAGTAACTCTCCCCCACAAGTGTCTTTCACTTCCAAATGAAAAAAAAAACTTTTAAATGTTAATATTCAATACTTTAATGCAGTTCTGGGCTAAGGTAAAGCCGAAGCAAAGCTCACCCACAGTTCCAAAGATAGGAGGTGAAGTTTCCCTGCGGGAAACAAGTACTCCGACAACATTTCCACGTATATAGTATTTTCATTTCAGTTTGTTTATACTTATGGATATTTTTTTTTTGTTGTTTATTCTTTTCATTGGATTTTGCAACAAGCTCGGTGTGCTCTTTTTGAAAATTTAATTATAGAAATTAAAACTGTTTTCGTGAATTTTTATAATTTAATCAGAGAACAGAATATTTTTTTTCTAATTTGTCAAATATTTACTTAAAAAAAAAAAGCTTATTCGCTTCTGAGTGTTCTTATTCAACGGATTTAAAAAAAAAAAATTTTTTTTTATTGACAGTAGTTATGTTGATATTTGATATCGATATTTAACTTATCTATTTACTGCGATATATTCTCCATTGTTACGTTTGTATCGAATCAGTTGTTGGAACTGTTTTTCCGTCATTCAAGCGCTCTCTGAATGGTTTAAAATCGGAGAAAAAAATTCACTTTCAATTTTATTGGAAACATTTACTTTTTATAGTGCAGCATTATTCTTCCATGAAAGCATCCGGTCACGTGATGGCGTCTAATATAATAGATACAGAAGACATGACAATAAGCCTGCGGTTTGCCATGACCTTGGTCTTGTGTGGAGCGAAACAGTGTCCTTGAAAATTTTAAATTTGAATGTTAATGGTCAGAATTGTCAAGTTGGCGTGTTTCTCATTCAGTCATTCCATACCCATTATATATCCATTCCTTATTCTACACGTATCTAAAATGAGTTAAGAGTCATAATGTTGTGAATGAGAAAGCAGTGTTATGATACTTTTATTTATTTTATTTTTAATTAAAATCCTTTAATATCATAACTACTTATAAGTAAGGTCACATTTTAGTGAATCATTGCGAGATTCGGGAAGTGCTTGTTTAAAACTGCCTTCGCATAATGTTCAAAAATAGGACTTAATCGGAACACATTCCAATTAAAAAACGTTCGAATACAGTGAAAATCGTTTAACACGAATCTAAGGAGACTGAAATATTTTTTCGCGTTAAGATATTGTAAACACACACACACATTTTCAACAAAATTAAGTTTACTTTATTTACATAGATATGTATATATATGCATATATTTAATAAAAATCAATGAAACAAAAACATTTACTAAGACTTAAAGAAATTTAATACTAAATTTTCAAATTTTTTTAAGGGAAAAGAAAACTATTTATTGAGTTTCTGGAAAATAATTGGATATTGTTCTTTACATTGTCCTTTTTAGTATCCAATTATCAACACATTGTCTGATGTCGTCCATTTTGTTATTCATTTAAGCTTTGGAATGTGCTTCTAAACAATTGCACATACTTTGCATGATGTTTCCTCATCCTAGGACAGGAGTTGCATTATTCATTTCATTTTCGTCATCGAAATCTACATGAATGATATTTTTTGAGCTTCGTAAAAAATCCAAAATGTCTTTGTCTGCCATAATTGGACATATTATCATCTAATGCAACGAATTCTTCCGATGATACAGTAGGACAATCCAATAATACAGAAAAATAATGCGAGAAACCATCTCTTCCATTTTACACCCCTCTTAAACCACTGGTGTTTTCCATATTTTGTTCATTCCCCGCAAGAGCGGATCTAGGGCCGGACAAACCGAACCCCTCCCTGCCCGGGGCGGCATTTGGATTGAATTTGAAAAATATACTTTTTTTTTGTAACAAAAAAAAAATGTTTCTTGAAATATTATTGGGTGTGAATTTGGTATTTCATTTAACGTATCTTATTTCTTTATTTTGTACTCTCTATGTTGAAACTTGAAGGGTTCGAGGCGGGTGTATTTGTTAAATCATCAAATTTAATACTTAAAGGTATCCGACTACGTTCGGAACCTTGATTTTCCAAATCTCATAAATGGATAATTTTCATGATATTTAGTGTCACTTAGATTAGAATATATGCATAAAATTGTTTTAAGGACATTTTGACAAAAAATATTTATTTAAATATAATATTTTGGCAAAAAATTAACTTAGATTATTCTTTTTTCCAAATGTTCTCCTTTTGTTAAAAATGCTTCTATTAGAATAATATTTTGCCTGTACATAGCTCAGACCTCTGTTCAAAGGCTCAACTAGAATTTTTGAAATATATAACTTAGAAGTGGGTTTATTCATATTTTACGACAAGAGGGGAGAGAAAAAAACGCGAATAATTATTTCAATTAGTGGTAACTCTGAAAATAGTGTGAATGTTTCAAAAATTCTAGTTGAGCCTCTGTAGAGAGGTCTGAGCTGTATACAGGCAAAATATTATAATAGAACCATTTTTCACAACAGGGGAACATTTGGAAAAAAGATTATTCTAAGTTAATTTTTTGTCAAAATATTATATTTAAAAAAAATTTTTTTTGTCAAAATGTCCTTAAAACAATTTATGCATGTATTCTAATCTGAGTGACACTAAATATCATGAAAATTATCCATTTTTGCGCTTTTTAAAAATCACGGTTCCGAACGTAGTCGGATACCTTAAGCTATCACATCTTTCACCTGTTATTTTCTTCCCGACCTACAGTGAAGTCACAACGGACATTCCTTTTACCCTTACGATGACCGGTGTCAGCTATCTAAAAAGGGACAGGGATAAAATAAGAGGTTTTGGTAGATAGAGAGCCACATGAGATGTTTTATTTTAGTCTTGAGTGTAGTTACTTTTCGTTAAAACAAACGCTTGTAATCCCAAACATCAGTAGACTATGTTTCAAAGAATTTGGCAAGCTGAAATGGACGATTCCTTCTCTTACATTTTACTTGTTTGAAATAATAACATGTAATTATGTCCTTAATATATATATATATATAGTTATGCTGCCTTTTTGTCCACTGGAATTATTCAAGCTTTATAGTTGTGTATTTATGTGAACAATTTATCTTTTTTAATTATAATTTTCTGCTTTAGAGAGAAAGGGGTGGTAAAACTGCTAGAGCCGGCCCTGTTCCCAGAAGCGTAATCTTTTCGTGTTAAGCGATTTTCGTTTCGTGTTGCGGGGGAAAATCCATATTAGTTTGTCATGACCGTTGTTTTAGATTGTGCTAACCGATATTTCGTATTAAGCGTTTTTGCGTTGAACGTGTTTCATATTAACGATTATATTTCATCTTTGCTGCCCTTTTGAAAACGTATTTTATGTGTGAATCAATCTGGTGTGAAGTTGTCTTCCATATAACGCGTCATCTTTATTACAATGCTTGATAAGTTTTAAACCTTATGGTCAAAGAAAAAAATTCCATATATTTTGGAATGCTTATTGAATAGTACTCTTAAAATTTTCTAACTCGTGTGTTATGTCGCATTTCCATTCCAAAATAGGAATTATTTTTTTGTAGAAATGGATTCCAAGTTTGGATCGGGCCCTTTATAATTCAGTGGAGACAACTTTATATGTAGTTTTTCATATTGTTGTACGTACTACAACAATTTAATAATTAAACAATTTAATTAATTTTTTATTTGTGTGTGTATGTGTGGTGCACATACTCTTCAATCATTTACGGCTCAGGTAACCACGTAATTTTTGTTTACCGAGTCTCACACATACTGTAATGTGTGTTGGACCGAAACAAGTTTTTTTATGTAGAAAGGAACCGCTCACCAGTTCGAGGTAACGAATTTAAGCAGTGTTTGGAGAAAATTGCAAGTTTTTACTGTTTACGTAAAACAAGATAGTTTACTCAGGACGGTAGTTGCATATATTTCTGCGTCCTTCTAGATGGAATAATTTTTTGTTCCCTCATAAAAAATGACAGTCGGACCTCTGTATAACGAAGTCGCTGAACCCCGAAAAAAAAGTTCTTTTTATAGTCATCTTTCAATAAACATCTTTTTATTTCATATTTCAATAAACTTTATGAACCCTATAAAACAAATTTTAAATTCATAAACACTATATATTAAAAAAGTAATTAATTCCTACATTTTTGTAAATTAATATATATTTTATTATCTTAATCATCAAAAAAAAAAAAAAAAAACGGTGAGAGGAAAACAAGAAAAGAGAATATCGAGGAACACACTGTGTTTTCAACACTTAGAAAAAAAATTTATATTAAAATTAATGAATTTTAAGGACATTTTTTCTGATTTAAAGCATACAAGTAATTTAAACATACATTATTTTTTAATTAGAAAATTGGTGTTAATTTATAATTTTTAATTAAATATTAACTATTGTTTTTGCGGAATAATACCGTACAAAGTGGAGTACCGAAATTGAAATACTTTGCTGCTCTAATTACTGTGCCCCTAGACCATGGTCTGCAGTCCCTCATGCAGAGGGGGCTGCGGTAGCCCAGTGGTTAAGGTATCCAACCATGGCAGGCATGTCATGAGTTCGATCCAAGTACCACTAAAGACCCGCCGTGTAGGGCAGCGATGCACGTTAAATCTGTCGAGAGCTGAAACGTCCTCCCGTTGGTGTGGTGTGGTAGTTAGGAGAGGGGGGTGCCAGCTCAGGTGTCGTCCACGTCACTTGACCATGGTTCAAAATTACGTGGTCCGTCGCCAAAAGCCCTCGTGTAGCTGAACAGTGCGACGTTAATATTAACTCAACTCAACCCTCATGCAGAGGAGCTAATACACGTTGAATCTGTCTTTCAAAGTTCTCACGCGGGCGGGGTGGGGAAGCTCGGAGAGTGAGGTACCAGTTCTTGTGTATTGAACCGTTGCGAATAACACTTGCATTGCGACAAAAATAAATATTCACTCATTTACATGACCTACGATTTTTTTTGTATGGGAAATTTGACCTTGAATTAACCTTGAGTATTGCGATATGATGCGCCACAATAATCTTGGGGAAAATACCAGGGGTTAGTGCGGAGTAAATGTATAGATCTCTCACTCCAAGTTCTCATGTTGGAATCGTATAATATATGATAAAATAAGCTGTTAGTTTCGGATATTAGTCATACCATTACAATTTAATTTAATATTACCAGTTATTAGGCTTTTTTTAAACGAAAAGGAAATGAAGCTTGTTAGAATGTAGATGTGAAAAATTAACAAATCAAGCTGTCACGAATCAGTTTTTTCCAATCTGACATAAGTCTTACAAGTCATTACTTCCAAGTATTTTCCGAATCAAAATCAATAGCCCAATACGCTGTTCTCCTCTTCAGTTAATCTTACCAAATCAAACAGAATTAAAACCGAACCATTACAAGTCGCGTTCGCGCATTTCTATGGGGCCTGCCTTGTATGGGATATCTGCAGTCAGCAGGACGTACTGGCATGGTCTGATGATTCCTCTGCATTTTTTTACTCTCATTTCTCATGATCGTTGTACCGAGAATTCCACAAAACATGTTGGACGAGAGACTGACTCTTCGTCTCCAGTGAAGCATGGGAATGATCAAATAAATAAAGGAAGAAAACTGGGTCTGAAAGCATGGCCAATTCCGACGTAAAGCTAATGACCTAACTTCGGGATGGCATTATCTTGTAGGAGTGTGGTGTGTGTGAATCGGGGAAGAATGAACGAGTTGTGGCCCAAGGTTTCTTTATAATCTTTTTTTTGTGTGTTAAATTGTAGGGCAAGCTCAGTGAGATCTTGAATTCAAAGATTATTCTTTTTTTGCTAGATGTTATTTTTGTATCGTTTTTTACGTGCATCATTATTATTATTTTGTAGTTGTGATGTCCGTTTTATCATCGTTGAGCTGTGAAGGATGTTTTTATTTTACATGTGGTCTGTTTTAATTTTTTTTTAAATTTATTTAAATTTTTTTTTATTCCTTATTGATAAGTGCATAGCAATGAATTAATTTCTTCTGGCTGGCGTATCATGAGTTCGAGCCCAGTACCGCTGAAGACCCACCGTCGAAGCTCAAATGCCCTCCCGTTGGTGGGGTGTGGAAGTTAGGAGAGGTTTTGCCTTCGTCACTTGATCATGGTTCAAAATTACGAGGTTCGTCGCCAAAAACTTTCGAGTAGCTGAACAGTATGATGTTAATATTCACTCACTCCCTGTAATGTTATGGTGGTTATGGTGACGAACTCGTGACCGACGTGTCATGAGTTCGATCCCTTGTGCAACTTAAAACCTGCCGTGTAGAGGGGCTGTTGCACGTTATATCGGTCGAGACTCAGTGTCGTACCTTTGTGTGGTGTGGTAGTTCGGATTGGTAGGTGCCAACTCTGGTGATGTCCTCATCACTTGACAGAGGCTCAAAATTACGAGGTCCGTCACCAATAACCTTTGAGTTACTATTTTGTGCTACGTTAATAAACTCACTACAGAGGTGTGACGGAGAATATTAGGGGCCCCCTGCAAAGTCAGGTTTTGAACTCCCCTAGAATCCTTCCCCTCCCTCCCTCTCTCGTGAGAGAGTTCGAGCCCAGTAACACTAAAAACCCACCGTGTAGGGGAACGATGCACTTTACATTTGTCGAGAACTCAAACGTCCTCCCGTTGGTGTGGAGTGGTAGTTAGGAGAGGGGCGGGGTGCCAGCTCAGGTGTCGTCCACGTCACTTGACCATGGTTCAAAATTACGTTGTCCTTCGCCCAAAGCCCTCGTGTAGCTAAACAATGCGACGTTAATATTCACTTACTCTCTCACCTTGCCATTTGGGGGGTACGTTGCTCCACTGTCTTACTGACTAAAGGGTTTTTGGTGGCCGCGGTAGCCTAGTGGTTCTGGTCACAGACTCGTGCCCGCTGTGTCTCGAGTTCGAGCACTAGGGATTGCAATACCGGTATACCAAATACCGGTATTTTGAGCCATTTGTACAATTTTGTAATACCGGAATTCACAAGTTTAAATACAGTTGGGTTTTTTTTTCGCTATTGACTAGAAATTTTCAAAATTGTCTCTACTATATCTTCGGGAATCGCCAACATAGCAAAATAGTATACGTTTTTGTTTTTATGCCTCCCTAACGGGCTAAATTAATTACACTATGAATACAAAATTGCATCGTACAATCAAGAGAAATGATATAACATGTGAATCATCCAAGGAGGCGGGCCAAAACTATTATATTACAGCTCTGAGCAATATTGCACACGCGCAGGATTCGTAGTCTCATATTCGTATCTCTAAAAACAAGGTTGTAGTTATGAAGAAAATGCTTAATATTTCGATATTTTTTAAATTGGAGAGTGCATTTGCCTTACATTGCATCATACCTTAGGGTTCAAAATATTTTTCAGATTTATTATATATATGCTCATAAATAATAACCCGTAATAGTGAATAAGAATAACTTTAAAAGAACATAAAAAATCAGTTGATAGTACTTCAGTTTGGTTTAAATATTTATATGATGATAACCCCATGGACCACACAGACTGAATAGTGATATTTATACTTTTTTTGTGATTTAAATAAATAAAATGTTCCTTTTACTTTTTGTGATTCTTATATACTCTTATACGCTGCTGGACAATTGCTAAGTACGGATCACAAATTGCTATGTAGCATAACATTAAGCGAGACATGAGGCCTAGTAGGATAAAATATAGTTGCCACACTGTTCAGACATTAGAATAAAGAATATTTATTGTTCTGGAAAGTACAAAAGCTGTGAAACATCTGAAAAAAAAAAAATGTTCATTTGATCTGCGTGCGGAGAAATGGAGCAATGCATCTAAAAGTCAGCAGGCACCTTAAAGAAAGGTATCAGTACGGGATATGTCCACCGTGGAGTGTCATGCAACATTCCACACGTCGTACCATACTTTGCACAACATTATCCAGCAGCTGTTGAGGCAATTTATCCCATTCCTCTGTGAGTGCACGGATGAGGGTGTTCTTGTTTGTCGGAGGATAGTTTCGACCATCAACTTGCCTACCCAAAGCATCCCACACATTTTCAATGGGGTTTAGATCTGGAGAACGCGCTGGCCATACGAGACGTTGAATACCCTCGCTGTCTAGACAATCCTGAACAGCGAGTGTTCGATTACATGTTGCGTTGTCGTCCATAAAAACAAATTTATCACCAACAGCACCACGAAAAAGACGAACATGAGGAAGTAGAACTTCATCAATGTATCGTTGGCCCGTCATAGTCCCATTCGCAACCACATGTAGGCGCATGCGGCCATTGATCATGTTGCCGGCCCACACCATGATACTGCATGTCGGATATCGGTCCTTTTCCTGGATATTTTCTGGACGATAAGCAGTACCACTCTCGCGCCAGATCAGTTGGCGTCTACAATCCGATGACAGACTGAACCTACACTCATCTGAGAATAGTACGCATGCCCAGTCCTGTTCAGTCCAATTGTGATGCTCACGATACCATTGCAAACGGGCAGTACGGTGCTGTCTGGTCAATGGGACACACACAACAGGTCTGCGTGCGTATAGTCCTCCTCCCCTCAAACGTCTGGCAACAGTTTTTCGGGAGATCTGCTTTCCTGAGGCCGCAAGAAACTGATTAAGTTCGTCTATTAAATCTTTCCTGTAAAACTTTGACTTGAAACAACAACTGTCCACACGCGTCAAAACCTTTAAAGCTCTTATGAACGCTATCACGGGATGAACAGACGTGGGGAAAAAATTGCATACTCATACTTCTTACTAATATCCCGCACTTATTCAAATTTTCCACATTTTGCTTCCTTTCATTTTGTGGTTGCTATGGATGATAGTGTTATCCGTCCTTAGCAATTGTCCAGCAGTGTAATTTAGAAGTTACTCATTATTTTTTGTGATATTTACACTCTGTAATAAAACTAGCAAATAAAATAAAGAAACACCTGTGTTTTCTTTCTAAAATTTCTACTGCCGGTATTAAACTTCTTGTCCGATATTGCAATCTCTATCGAGCCCTAATGCCACTGGGCTTATGTTCTTGAAATCTATCGAGGCTCTGCCGTTGACCATTATGTGGTCCGGTTCCAATATATTGATTTATAGTTGCTTTGTAGTGTGATGTACACTCGTTCGCTTATTGTGGAAAAAAGCGAATGTGTGTGTTAATAAGTAGAATATACATCAATTCTTATTCTAAAATTAATTTCTCAGTACATACATGACTTTTATTCTCGTGTACAAACATTGTGAGGAGAAGGGAGAACAATGCACGTGTCCTTGAGTGAAATGGATAAAAATAGAACATGAAATGCACGAATGATTAATTTTTAGTTAAATATAGTTGTATATCAAATCAGATTTTGTTGCTCATATGTTTTCAGTTAAAATATTTGACTTGTGCGTGAAAATTCATGACTCATTAAAAATGATGAATTAAGGAATAAAGAATAAGGAAAAAATAAAGGAATTTTTAATTAAAAAAGATTACAAATATTTTGTAGATATTTTTTACAATGGCTGCTGTTAATATCTCTGAAATTTTTTGTGAAGTTTCAGTCAAAGATATTTACATGTTTTTAACATTTCAAAGCAAACTTTGTGTTAAAAATATTGATAAAAATTGCCTTTTTTTTAAATACAAGTTTATAAATTTCAAGGTCGTTTAAAAGTCAATTCAGTGGACTCGTGTTATTGGAGACTGTAATTAATAAAAAAAATTTGTTTTATAAATTTCTAGGGGAAAAAATTCGTAACAGCTTTGAAAAAAAAATGAAAGTAATTAACGTTGATTTTGAGTGCATAATTTGTGTTTGGTTACACATACGTACTAGAAATTGTTAATACATTTCAAGTTTATTTAAAAGCAAAAATATTCGTGTTATTGAATGCCGTATAATTAATGAAGATTTTTGAAATCGATTTAATATATAAAATTGAATCGTAATTTTTTAAAAAAAAATCAATGCATTGCCAATGCTTGCCATTGCCATTGTCAATGCTTGATATTTAATTTGTATGTGTATTGTTGCATACACACATTCATTTTAACATTTAAAACATTGCTTCTACCTGGTAAATTTAAAGATAACTTTCAGTTGTACACATGTTCCGAATCACAGCAATATATTCGAATTTAAAATGTGATTATTTAACGCAGAATACTAAATTAAGTACTCAAAAGGGTTTATTTTAACTTTTAATCTTGATAAAGTACTGCTTTTTAGAAGCCACTTAAAAATTGTGTGGTTGAGAATTAAGCAAAATGAGGAGCATCAGAACTATAAATGGTGCTGTTGATATTTCGTGACAGCTACAATTTGGTTTTCCTGTCAAATTTGACGTAGCATGTTTTTAAGTAGACTTTTATTACATTTTTGATGCGAAAGAGTTATCGCGTTTGTATAAATTTTACTTGTAACTATTATTTTTGAAATATGCGTGATACTTATAAGTGAAATAAATTGTAGTCAAGATATTTTATAATAACATATTTTTATTTTGTTTACGAAGAATTCATTTTTATGAGAATCTTGTGGAAAAATAGTTTTCATGATTGATTTTGATATATTTTTCTGTGTTATCTATTCATTGACTGATTAGGTTTTTTCTTGTAATAAAAATGACAATGATTGTTTATGGCAATCAAGGAATGATCTGCAGAAGTGCAGTCTCAATTTTCTTAGGTAGGGATACTCAATATTTTTTTTTTGTTTGTTCCTTAACACTTAACAATTTCAAAATTTGGCGACACGTAATACGCAAAATAAAAATAGTTCTCAATATTACATAAAACAATACGTTCGATAAAGACTAAAATTGTTCAGTGAGTAATTAATTAGAAAACATTTAATGCGCGAAATTTGAGCTTGATGAATTTTGATAATTTTGTTTATGTAAAAATTATAATACCACTCTCATTTCGTCTTCTATATTTTAAAGTCTCTTATTTTTTTCCCCCTCACTTTTAATTTGTCAAAGCTGAAAATCAGAATTCACGTAAACGTGATGTTGAAAATTGTAAAGGTTTTTTTGGCTATTATGAGATAATCGTCTCTCATTTTAATCTTAAGTGGATTGACTCTTCCGAATGTTTTGAAATTAAATCTCGATTATTATAGTGTTCCAAATTATAGTTTTTCCTCTTCATTCAAAGTTAATTCATATACAGATGTATCCGTTATTTCTTAAGGCTACACAGTACCCTCAAAATTTAATTTTTACTGAAAAATGTTTTTTGCATGTTTTGGTGGCCCATATTATTGAGATGCTTGCCACGAAATTTCAGATCTGTTAGCAAATTAGTTTTTAAGATATTTGAAGTTTCATGAGCTATGGTTTTGGTTTCGGTTTCCTTTTTAAGCATTTTTTCATACTTAAGTTGAATTAATTAAAAATATTTTAGAGCTTTTAGTTTGAAATGGTTATTAATTCCAATTTTCATTACTAAAATCATTTCTGCTTGATTATGTTTTGAGTTTTTTGAGTTCTCATAATTAATTAATAAAGATTAATTTCATGGCCAATTTTTGTTTTAAAAATAGTTTATATAACTTAAAAGCTCAGATGTCGTCCACGTCACTTGACTATGGTTCAAAATTACGTGGTCCGTCGCCAAAAGCCCTCGTGTAGCTGAACAGTGCGACGTTAATATTCAATCAATCAATTATTTAAGGTACAATTTATACCTTTTCTGGTATGCTAAGTTAAGGTATCCGACTACGTTCGGAACTGTGATTTTAAAATAGCGCATAAATAGATAATTTTCATGATATTTAGTGTCACTCAGATTAGAATACATGCATAAAATTGTTTTAAGAACATTTTGACAAAAAACATTTATTTAAATATAATATTTTGGCAAAAAATTAACTTAGAATTTTTGTTCCAAATGTTCTCCTTTTGTGAAAAATGGTTCTATTATAATAATATTTTGCCTGTATATAGCTCAGACCTCTCTACAGAGGCTCAACTAGAATTTTTGAAAAATTAACATTATTTTCAGAGTTACCATCAATTGAAATAATTATTCGCGTTTTTTTCTTAAAATTGCTCCCCTCTGTTGTCGTAAAACATGGATAAACCCACTTCTAAGTTATATATTTCAAAAATTCTAGTTGAGCTTTTGTAGAGAGGTCTGAGCTGTATACAGGCGAAATATTATTCTAATAGAAGCATTTTTCACAAAAGAAGAACATTTTGAAAAACGATTATTCTAAGTTAATTTTTTACCTAAATATTGTATTTAAATAAATATTTTTTGTCAAAATGTCCTTAAAACAATGTTATGCATGTATTCTAATCTAAGTGAGTCTCAATATCATGAAAATTATCCATTTTTTGCGCTTTTGAAAATCACTGTTCCGAACGTAGTCGGATACCTTAACTGATGAATACAATCATTTTAAAAAGGTGCGGTCATCTGGTATCCTCCGCTTCCACATTGTGGCCCCTCGAGCCGAAATAATTGCCCGCCCCTGACCTATGTAATATCTTAATGCTTCAGGTTTAGGTGTACAATTGTTTGATAAATTGTGAGTAAAGGGGCCAAGAGTTGAGTGAGAGAAGACTCGAGTCTCTTTTCAATCTTGAAAGAGATGTTTTGCAGAGTCTCAGGTTGTCTCTCATTAAGTCGCGTTAGGCCTTCCAAGTCCCCAAATGTAACTGTTAATGATTCATAGTTATAAGATCTATTTTTGTTATCAATTGTGTAGTTTCTGTAAGGTGTGAATTAAGTATGAAAAATACACTCACACATGAACAAGAATGTTATGGCATCTGCCAACAGCAAGCTTTTATTTCGTATAGTGAATGTCATTGAAAAAAGAAAAAAGTACATTTCCGACACTAGATTTATAAAAAGAAAGAAAAGAAAATCCATGCATAATTGAGATTTTCTTGCCTTTGTTGCTTTTAACATGCATCAGCAGTTTATTTTGTGGAAGTTAATTCTGCTATTTTAGTGATTCTCTCAAAAGTTAGAATCTATGAAGTTTGTTCTGGTCTAGAATTAGTGTTAACGGTTGGGGTCAGTGGCGAACACAGGAATTTTTCAAGGGGGGTCCGGGGTCGAAAGTTCACCATTCTTGTATCATGCTCCTTTTGATTTTATCGATTTTCGGGAACAAAACACAGTAAAAAACTGGTTTTTGAATAAATAATTAGCATTAATTAATGAAATTAATCATTAATAGCAAGTAATTAAATTTTACGTACTATATACTTAGAATTATAATCAATCGGAAAAAAAAATCAAGGGCTTTGGGGGATCCGGACCCCCCTCCCCCCTTGTGTGCGCCACTGGTTGGGGTTGATATTAATAAAGAAATTGATCAGCTATAAATAAATTTATTTCTTACAGGCCGTTTTATACGAATAGTTTTTACTTTCTTTAAATTTGAAGAAATAATTAATTTTATTTTTGTTAACATTAAGCAGGTGTGTGTGTTTTTTTTTTTAATATTTAGAATACAATAAACTGTGTTACTATATTATTAGGGTTATTTAAAACAATTCTTTATTCATAAATTAATCAATTCGTCGATAGAAGTGAAAAAAAGTCTTAACTAGTTACTGCTGAAAATATGTATGTAACTAGATTTTTCAAAAAAAAAAAAAAAAAAAATGTATACATATAATGAAATCCCCCCCTTTTTTTCAGTTCGCGTTGACAGTTCTTCCTTTTTTCCTTTGTTGTTTTAGCACTATTTTTGAGTAACTGCTGCTACCAATTCTTATATTTTAACTTTAAAAAAAAAACGACAAGTGAAAACATTCTATTTCTGTAAAATACATAACATAATCGATGAGGTGGAAATGATGTGCCAGAGCTAAGTTAAGACTCTCTTGGCTTAAGCTGATGTACGCAGTAGTAAGGTCATTGACAATCAAACAAAAGTATTTTTAAACCGGTATACCAGAAAATATTAACCAAAAAAAAAAAAATGACTTACCATATCTGATCTTTCTTTTGTCTTTTTTCCTTTTTTTTTTCCTTTTAAAAAAGCGTGGCCTACTTGGATGCCCTTTTCTTCCAATTTTCTCTATTTTATAGTAAATGTGAAAGGTAATATTTGAAATCAATGTAATGCAAGATTCCCTCGATGGTTTCGTGTTTCATTGTGTAAGGGTTTGCCATCGATACCGAAAATAGCGTTTGTTTCATTCTCTTAAGGCACTTGAATTCAGTGTATATCTGATGTCTCTATTTTAATTCTCCTTTAGAGGGATAAATAGGGTTTGATTTCCAAAATGGGTTAGGTATAGGTATTCCTTGGTTCGTTGTAGTTCTTACAAAGGAAAGGGTCACGCAAGTTAAAAAGAGATTTTTTGTTTTCGTTTTGTGGAATAAAAAAGCATGATTTGTATAGCATCGAATGAAACCTTTAAAAAGAAATCTCTACATATAAGAATTTTCATTTTTCAGATCTAAGAAATGGTTCCTAGTTTTATTAGATTGGATATAGGCATTGTAAAATTTCTGAAACTATATCCTAAATTTTATGCTAAGTTTTAAGCCAGTTTATGTATTTAACAGTGGCGCAACGTATATCCCCTCATCGCGAGGGGAGAGAGGGGGGGGGGCAGGATTCTAGGGGCCCAAAGTCTCACTGACGGCAAGTGCGTACCCTTTTGTCAATTCCTACTATTAGCTCACACTCTATATATTTATTTATCTTGGTGGAATTTTCAATCGTTAATAAAATACATTTTAAAGCGCTCAGTTGAGCTGAAATTTTATATACATGATTATTTTGGATGACAATTCAGTAATTAAATTATAATTAATAAAAATTAATTGATTAAAACTATTTATTCAAATAATTACAAATACAGCCACGTTGGCATCATTTTTAGCGACTCTTTTGTCGACTTGTGTCAAAACTTGAAAAGATTTTTTCTTACATTTTAAAGCGCTCATTTGAGCTGCAATTTTCTATACACTATTGTATTGTGTAAGTATACGATAATTTAATTATAATAAATTAAAATTAATTGACTTGAAACTATTATTTAAAGAATTACAGATACAGCCACGTTGGTTTCATTTTTTGCGACTTGTGTCAAAACTTGAAAATATTTTTTTTTCTCACGTTTTAAAGTATTCAGGTGAACTGAAATTTTATATACACGATTGTTTTGGATGACAATACGATACTTTAATGATAATTAATAAAAATGAATTACCAATTAATGTTGTAATTCCGTCCTCTGTTTTTCATATTTATATTAATTGTAACTATTTAATAAAAAGTAGCTAAAATAGAAATTTTCTTTTATCTAAGTAGGAATTGACTTAATTTTTTTATATTATATATATTACTTGTTAAGATCCGACTTGGGGCCCCAAACCTGACTTTGCAGGGGGGATTCCTAATGTTCTCCGTTACACCATTGGTATATAATATAATGTATCAAATTCAGTTTTACATTATTTGTTCAAAATTCAGTATTATTTTAAGACGTAATTTCTGCAGTATAAAATTCTAGAAACAATTACTTTAGATTTCTTTAGGCGTGATGATGTTTAGTGTTGTTCCATTGCAAAATCGCTCATGCACTTTTTTTGGAGGGTGGGGGGGCTTTTTTAAGTATTAAGGATCGTGACATATGTTTTATATTAAGTTGAATAGATTAACGAGTATCGTGTTTCATAAAGTCATTTTCAGGATAAACTTCCATTAGAAAAATGTGTAATAAGGAAGTTATCCAGGTACCATCGTAATTTTTTGTTCTTGTGGGTGTTCGGGTGTTCTAATTTTAAAAAAAAAAATGTCGGAAGTTTATGACATTTTAATAAAATTTATATTTTTAATCGTTGATTGTATATAAAAAAATTTATAAGATCTTGGTAGGATTTAGTCCCCCCTGCCTGTGTATGGAGCTATATATATTTAACTATTTATATCATAAGACCAGTGTCCAGTCCAGAAAATATGCTTCCTAAAAACTAGTGACATTAATATTGAAAATATATTTTCATATTAATATCTTAATTTCTAATTAATTCTTTACTGTCTAACGCTTCCGAATGAGTGTGTGTTTATTAACGTCACACTATAAAATAACAAAACGAATCTCAGTGGTTGAGTGGTAGTGTAGCTCGCTTCCACGCCACAGATCCGGGGCTCAAATCCCTGGCTGGGCAAGGTCGACTCAACCTTTCATCTCTTCAGTGGGTCGATGACTGAGTACCAAGTTTGCTTGGGAACTGAACACTGGGGGTTTCGCGTCAGACTGACCACTTGACCAAAATATCTGCTCCATGCACTCCATCGCCTAAGGTCACATAAACTGAGATGGGCACAGTAGGCATTGACCCTCATAGGCTATTGAGTCAATGAGTTCAGTGCAGTATTTGTATCGTAGGAAATATTGAATATTCTTAAAACAGGTTCCCAAAAAACTGGTTTTTTATTTTTTTTTCCTCGGAGCGTTTTCCGCAATATAGTTCTCATAGCCACATTCAAATTGTTATTATTTATCATAAATCAAATGGATTCATTTATTCTATAAAATTTGTTTTTTAAATTATAAATAGTTAATCGTTAAGGAGTGTTGGAAAGCTAAAATCTTATTTTTTTTGACAATTTGAGATTTTTACATTTTTAATTGTATAGATTTTAACCTTTCTAAAAATACCTTACTTGAACCTCTGGGGTATTTAGAAGCCTTTAAAATGTATTTTTAAATATTCGTTGAATTTGGGCCACGCCCATTTTAATGGCGAAAATTGTAAACAAATTACTTTGTTTTTGCTTAAAAGTGTAACGACTGATATGAACCAAAACATGTATCTTTTATTTTAAATTGAGCCTTTTATTTTTTTATTTCCCAGCCGATTAGAAGTCTCACTGTATACATTAAAAT
Organism: Trichonephila clavipes; assembly: GCA_019973935.1. Classification (NCBI taxonomy): domain Eukaryota; kingdom Metazoa; phylum Arthropoda; class Arachnida; order Araneae; family Nephilidae; genus Trichonephila; species Trichonephila clavipes. The sequence goes on from BMAU01000939.1 coordinate 168,786, forward strand.
CAATTTATCTCAAAATGTAAATTTTAATGTGCGATGTACCTTTTCTGAGAAACTACTGTTCACAGGTATGTAAATTTTTTATGAATTATTTATAATGATGTCTAATATATAAACTAAAATGAGCTTTTTTTTAAAACACTCAAAAATTTTATTTTTACAAATTTTTTAAGTAAAAAATGGGTCAAATTTCGCAATGTTTGATAAAATATTTCATAATTTCTTGAAAAATTCAAAATTAGCTAAAAGCTCATTTTAGTATAATAAGAGAGGTGTACTTTAATAGTATGAAAATTTTCAAGCATGTACATAAAACAGATTTTGAGAAAAGGTACATCGAAAACAGCCAATTTAACATTGTCAGTATGTATAGAGAGAGAGAGAGGTTTCCAACTCCCCTTAACTGTACAATTTATTAATTTGTATTTTTTAAGTTCTTTAACATAGATTAATCTTATTGATTAGAATATATCTGTGGAGCAATGTGCGAAAACAAAATATATTTCTTATTTGTATCATTGCGTAAGATCTTATCCATGAAAAACTTACGGATTACTGTTCTGGAATAATTGTACTATTTATTGGGTTCAGGTGCTGAGTCATGCGGTCTGCGCCAGATGCAGGGATACGTGTCCTGAACTAAGTGTAATATAAACAACGATCAAATTTATAAAAGACATATATCTTGTCGCTTTGTAAAAAGAAATTGAACTGTAGTAAAATACAATGAACAACATTTTATTGTAGAGAATCGGCGAACTTCATTCATAAGCTTGCTTGTATACCATGGGATTTTATCATCGAAATCTTGTCTTATTTTTACTTAGCAGTGAAGTGGAAATACCACTCCAGATAAATCAGGACGAAGCAACGTGTTTTTCTTTTTTTTTTTCTTTTGTGGAAATGTGTTGGAGAGGACGTGGAGTATCAGTATTAACTGTTGTGAAACGATTTCGATCAGCATTTACTGTCTGCGATGATGTAATCACAGAAGAAATACTTTTTTTTCTCTCTCTGTGTGAAGTTAGGGGTTGAATAAGAAATTAGTTGAAAGCCATTTGTAGAATGCTTAATGATCTCTTTATTTTAAAATGGCGCACACAAAGGGGGTCCTGGGGTCCGGACCCCTTCCCCCCAAAGCCCTTGATTTTTTTTCCGATTGATTTGTTCCCGAAAATCGACAAAATCAAAAGAAGCATGATACAAGAATGGTGAACTTTCGACCCCGGACCCCCTTGAAAAATTCCTGTGTGCGCCACTGAAGTCATGTGGTCTTACAGGAGTTACGAGGATAAACTTCCTTAACGAAGCGAGAAATGAAACATGGAATATACTTTTAAGATAAGATACGCGTATCTGCAAGTTCGGATATATGGCGGTGTTTTGTTTGATGCTTCAAGTTTCGAAATTAAGAAAAAATAAAAGTTGTAGTTATTATATATTTGAACTATATGTATATGATACACAATTTTCTTGTTCGATAAACATCCGTTCTGATATTTTTTTGGAACAAAAGATCTTTCGTTTATCAGGTCGCATTGGTAATTATAGTGCTTGACCTGCATAGGAAAATTTTTTGAATTCTTCACTGAAGAGTATCCAATAATGGGGGCTAAATTCATGTGACGTCATTGTCACAAAACGACGATGATGTGTTTCTAACCAATCAGTTCATAAATTCATGTGACGTCATACTCGCATGTGTTTCCAGCAAATCAATTCCTGCATTTCTTTGTTGCCTATTTTTGCTCTTTGCAGAATCTTTCTTTCAAAAAATACATTCTTTTCAACTATAACTCGCATTCGGAAGCAAAATGCTCTTGATAAAGATATTTTAATTTTAAAATCTTTTTGATGAATTTTTTTCTTCATAACATCTTTACCCAATTATGAAATTTGAAATTATATCTAAATTTTACAAATAGAACAACGAATACTTGGTAGTTTAATGCCAGTTTCGAATTCATTGGAAAACACGTGATTGCCTTTATCATGTGACCGTCATGAATTTAGGCCACTGATCCAATTTATTTGTAAAAATGGTGCTTTTGCACTGCAAATTTATGAAGATGGTGGTTTGAAAGCAAAACATTGTTGTAGTAATAAGGACATTAAATTATCGTGGTAATATTTTCTCATTTCGCGAATTCTTTCAGATGTCTACATTTCCAATCTTTGTTGTTCTTTTGATTTCGCACCTGGGTGAAAATAAAAATAGTGATGTATAAAATTTATGAGAAATATAACATGATTCAACGAGTTCCGTACTGTTGATGATATGCTGTTGAATTATGCATGGTTCCTTGCGTTCGTTTACACTCAGTTCATTTGCCTATGTACCTCTACCAAAAATCGTGTGTGGAAAATCTTATCTTCCGCACGATTTCGAAGATGCTTGATTTTTAGATATTAGGACGAAAGTAGTTGAATTTTTTTCTTTTCTTCTTAGACATAAGGTTGTGCTGGACTGTTTTGAGAATTCTCTTCCTTGTTCGAAACGTCAATATTTACCTAAACAAATAAAAGAATAGTTCGTCACTCTTGAGATTGTATATTTATCTTGTCAGTTTGTTTAATTTGGAATAAGAATACTGCCAGCGTCCATTTTTCCCATGTCCAGACGAACTATAATTATCACACTTATTGCACGAAAAACTAATAAGGAAAATGAATCTTTTTGTTCCGTAGCTGGTTGGAAGAATTCCTTCATCACAATGAGTAATGTTTCTCCTTCGGTGAAAGCAGACGATTCATTTTTTAAAATTTTAATATATTTATTGGTGTATAGATCGCTTATTAAAAATAATAGAGGATATAATTAGCAATAAGGAAATCTTTGAAACCTTTTTCGTTCTTGTTTTTTTTTTTTATTGTCAGTCTGTCTTTTTTGATTGTTTTGTTGCAGAGAAAAAGGTTTAGGAGTTACTGCAAGAATCAAGAAATGTTTAATAATTTTTTCCCGTATGAAATGTTTTTGTATATAAATTGAAAAGTTTGAACAGTGATATTACGTAGAAAATTCTGGTCTTAAATGGTCTGCTGTAAAGACACAAGTGTTGTCATTTATTAAAATTATTTTTAAAGAGACTGTACCCTTTACTCATTTTTTTAATATGTTTGTATGAAAATGTTGTGATTTACCCTATTTGAACACACATAAAATATACATTTCATAAGAAAAACACAATTTTTAAACAATTCCTTAAAGTTTTTAAAAAAATATTTGGATATTTTTAAATATCTACAATTTTTTATATTGTAATATTTTTGAACATTTTTTAAATATTGTTAGAAGTGTTTCTAAGAATTCTGTGCATGAGATTGGTATTACGAGTAATAACTTTTAATTTTTATATTTTCATGTCGGACGCTATAAAAATAGTAAAAAAAAGAAAAACACCTATTGTAAATTCTTCAAAAAATAACTATTTACCTAAATCCTTATTCCATGCACACATAATCGTATATTAAACACAACCATAAAAGTTTCAAATCTTTATATTGAATGTAAAAAAGTCTTAGCATTTTAAATACATGGTTATCATGAAAACAAAAACCTGAAAAAAAATGCAGAAAAATGCAGTTGTCACTTGTTCTGGTTTGGGTTTCCGCTTCGACAAGCCGTTAAAAAAAAAATTAACTGACTAAATAAGGAAGTTAGAGTTACGAAATTTTGTATATTTTGGTTATTTTTAGAGTAATTTGTTCCCTTAAATACTTTGGGGAGGGTAGATAATTCTACGCTTGTAATAAAATGCTTAAACGTCAAGAAGTGCCAGTAGAATATTTTTACTAACAATCCTTTGTATTTTTCTCTCTATTGCATCTGTTACAAAAAGATGAATCATTCCACATTTTGAACGCTAATTTCTTTTCGAATTGTTTAATTGACCTGTTACTATTGGCATATGCGTGTTTATTGAAAGATGTCACACACGGAACACTTTTTAATCAGTTCTCATCCGGATTGACCACTCATTTTGAAGGCCAAATTGCCACGGACCACACCTTAATTGATAAAATCGAGAGCTAAATATCCCATTATGAAGAAAAGCATCGAATAGATCCGACTCATCTTATGATTTGGGTAATTATGTTTTATAATCCCCTCTTTTTTGCAAATTATTTCGACCTGGTTAAGAGTAACTACCACGATCGATAGTGTCTGTCTGGACACAGCGCAGACAAACATACTGCGCCAAGTGCTTGGCTGTTCTTTTTGTTTCCATCTGACCTATTAAGACTTGTTTACCAACGCTTGGAGCATCAGCATCGCCAAGAAGAAATTCGCACGTGTTTGTACTTAATATTGATATTTCTTGTACTCGGAAATATATTTGTGTTTTTTATTTCACCCCACCGTGAACGTTCTTCCGCCTGAATTTTCTGATGTATTTGTATGTGAAAATTAATTTGAGCAGTTCAGATGTGATTAAAAATCCATTACACAAAAAATGAAAAACATCTGGATACGTTTTAATCTGTACTTTTGACATAATCTCACAAAAGATGTATTATTTCGTGAATAATAATAAAAAGAAATTAATAAGAAACAATCAAAGATAGGTTTCTTTTCTTTTTAAAGTTGAGAATTTTAAGAAAATTCTCCATTAGATTTTATCGATGCAAAACTTCTGTGAAATGGAAGTAATGTATTGCATATTTACGAATTTAAATCCAGTTTTCCACATCGTTCGTTTTAGTTTTCAAATAATTCGAGGAATTATCGCAAAAGTTTTAAGACAGTGTGAAATTTCATAAAAAAAAAGTACCTTTTTTAAAATCTTTTGTCTATGTATAAAAAGGTTTTCATGATGATTTGTAATAAATTTATTTACTTATCTCACACACGAACGAGAACAACAATAATAAAAAGGCAGCAAGTCCTGTTCTATATTTATGGTTACCAATTTATCCAACAAAGAATGAACACAAGTCTCAATTTATAAATTTTAACTGTAACATCTAAGGAAACAATATTTACTCATGGAAAATTGTATGCGGTTCTGTCAAGGTGCAGAAGCAAAGACGGAATTAAAATTCAGTGCAATTTAGAGGAAAAGGTGATTAGGAACATTGTTTTTGAAGCGTCACTAAATGGAAATAATTATAAATTATAATGAGATGAAAACTTGAAATTTATTAATTTTTTCCTGAAAAAAAATAGAATTACATAATATATGTAAATAACAGTTTTCCAATACGAGCAATTAATATTGTAACGTCACTTCTCCGAACATCAACAGCGGTCGGCCTCTTTGTTGGACCTGACACCCACTTGCAGCTGCAGCGCAACCCCTTTTTGACCCCCGAGGAATCGAACACCGTCGACCGTAAGATGAGAGAGGAGAGATGCTTTGAACTTACACGGGAGCGGTGGCTAACGAATCCTCCTCTCACAAAATATTGGACTCTAACAATTTATAATTAAGTTTAATAACTTTAATGTATCATTTAGTAAATAATATTCAATAGTTGTGACGTAAATAAATTCCATATTTAAATTAACCAAGAATACGCTACCGTTATTCTTTCAAACGTTACAATATGAACGGTTGTATCTTTTATACAATCGGGGTTGGTTCACTGTTAGGTGGACCGGGGTGCCCCTCCTTAGTTAAGTTAGAGAAACTTTTTTTAAATTCTTGACGAATGACTCATTTATAGCTAAATCCGTCTGAAAAAAAGCAATAAAGAGCGGATTGCTTCATAAAATCTTTTCAGAACGATTTTTTTTTTTGCAATTAAGAATTATTTTCTTAATTACTCTTATTCAAAAACCGGCGTGTAACGCTCACTTTTAACACAAAGAATAAGATCGAAATTGACGGGTGCGCGTTATACGCCGGGTATAAAAATGAGAGCTTTAAAAATAAAAAGCACACACACAGAGATAACCATAGAAAAAAATTAGACTTCTATATGGATCGGAATACTGTTTATTTAAAAGAATTGACGTACTTAATGAATTTAAGGGTGGTTCTAGAAGTGTAGTATATATATTTTTAAAAGTCTGGGATAATATACCTCGAATAAATGTCTTAAAAACATAAGAGAATTGAACACATACATTTCAGGTTCCTTCGTAAAAAAGGGGTTGCGTTATACGGTGAGTATACCTAAAAATTAAAAAAATGTAGCTTGAAAGTATGGGTGCGCTTTATACGCTGGATTTTACGGTATATAATTTATGTTCGCTTATTCGCCAGAAACAATATTCCTATGAGGTTATAGTGACGGATACATTATTATTGTTTTTTTCTTAAAATCTGAGATAAATCTTAACTATTACAATGAGTTTAATTTTATACAAAAGGCGTGCGTCGGCGTATAAAGCAAAAGACGTATTTAAAAGCTGTTCTGAAATCACAAAATATGGTACAATGAATAGCAGAATCTTTTTTTAATTTCTTGTAAAAATGATATATATTTAGACTTGTGTAGACACCTCTAAGATGATTCTTAAAGTGCTACTATTTTCAGAATTTATCTGAACTGATTGTGCTCCGTATATCTTCCCCCAAATAAATATTTTCTTTTTCATAAGTGTAGCAAATATGATTTGAATTCCTGTGGAATATTTTATGCCTTTGTTTCGTAAGTAAAGATACCTTTGTTAATAGTTATAAAGAACTGAAATACACATGCTGATAATTTCGTAATAAAGCTTATTGTATATTTTACTTGAAGAAAATGCTTGATTTGGGTTAAAGGGTTTGAATTTCTGGTAGTGTTGTTTTATTTCAAAGATTTGTGTTTAATCGAAAATTGATACTACTGATTGTTGTTGGTATGGAATGCAATTGACTTTCATTACAAACCGTATAGTATTTTTTAATTAGTTTATTTCATTGAAATTGTTTATTCTGAGTATAGTAAGAATCAAATATAAATTATTTGCTAGAAAAGAAACACAATGTATTTGGAAATAGTTTATTTTTCGATCAATTATTTTAGTGTGTTATTTGTGTTATTACGAGTAAAAATGCAGTTCTTTTTAATCATGTTAACTAACATTAAAAATAAAATTATTCCTGCGGATTATGTACCTTAAAAATTACCCAAACTCTACTTTACTTTTAAAAAAAGGTAATGATCTTATCAAACAATAACACTGATGTAATATATTAAATTAGGAAGAACTATTTCAGAGTTTATGTAAACCATAAAACCCTAAACAGAACAATTGGGATCTGTTTCTTGTAACATATTCCACATTGATTATTTCATTCCGTATAGAAAGCAGCTTTTTTATGGGATCCCGAAGATAATTTGTCAGGTTCTCTGAAATATTTTTTAGAGTAGGATAATTTTCTTACTATATATATATAGAGAGAGAGTGTAAAGTAAAGTGTAAATATGACAATAGCGTTAAGGCTGACATGCCTTGTTCCGTTCTTTTTTCCCTCTCGTCTGTTTTCGTCATGTTCGGTTTGTCTCGTCGGACAGTCTGCTAACATTCTATTATGTCTGTGCAGTGGCGTACACAAGGGTAGGGTTTGGGGGTTCAACCCTCTTCCGTAGACCAACAGATTTTTAATATTTAGCATAAAGATTAATTTAAAGTGCTTTCGTGTATATTTTGTTAACCCCTCCCATGAAAATAGCTTGTTATCCACTGTGTCTCTGAATGTACACTCATTATAGATAAAATGGCAAGTTTTGGGTTTCTTAAGTTGAATAGCGTATTTCACGCATTGATTCATCGTTTTTCTTCCGGGGGATATAGTATATACTTATATTTTTGTGAATATTGATTTTTTTTCATAAAATTTTGCAAAAATACCCCCCCTCCTCTCTCTCTCTCTCTCTCTCTCAAGAGAGCAATTAATAAACTTAGAGACAGTACCGTTACAATTTTTAACATTGAAAAATATGTAAAGCAATATTTCATGTTTGTGAAAACTAAATAATTTTTTTAATGGATTATTATTTCCATTGAAGAAAGTTCATTGTACAAGCTGTGTAATACATTAGAATTTGTTTGAAATGGATTTTTTTAAAAAATTAAGTATTCAATTAACTTAATATTTTTAAAAATTGGTGTTTGTGTATATCTTGATTTTAAACATTACAGTTTTCTTGAACCTTCAAATAAGGATTAATTTATGTTAGTAAGAAGGATCTTGTGTGTGGGCTTCTTAAATTAATCTTACCTCACTACAAACTAATTGCACATTACAGTTACATTTCAACTTTTCATTCACTACTTGTTGTGTAATCTAGTGGTTTCCAAACTTTTTTGATCACAAACTTCTAAAACGACAATAATTATAAGTACCCAATTATATATATATATAACTAAAGTTCATTGTGAGTCTAATCTAGAAGGGAAGTTAGAAGTAATAATTAACTATTTGAAAAGTATCGTAATAAATAAAATAATTCCATTTTTTATTTATTGTTCATTAATAGATTGTTATTTTCAGTGATGCATTTTGAGATGTTTTTAGTATTTATTCTTCTGTTCTTTCACTTCGATGCTTGAAACTCTATATAAAAGAAACACATTTTGTCATTGAGTTATTTCAAGTCTCGTTTCTTCGGTACTTCCGTTGTTGACGTCGATCTTTTTACGGTTGCGAAACATGCCAGAGGAATAATAAAATGGAATACTTCCCCTCTTTTCCCCGAGTGTGTTCGATTCAATTAGGACCCTTCTCTCTTTAATATGTTTTCCACGCGCTCGGTTTCTCTATTTTCTTCCAAGTGCACGGCCCTCCAGAAACTCGATCAATATCATTGATGTTTTTCTCCCGGCGCCTCAAGTACTGAAGCTTCCCCTCTGGTTACCACTCCCTTTGCATGGCACACGAAACCCCTGCATCGAATAGCTCATGCGCAATGGTATTCATTCGCATGCCCCAGATCACCTACCCCCTCCCCTTTATGCCATTATAGAGATTTCTTACCGACACATTCGAATCCCCATCGTCCAATGTTGTCAGCAAGTGCCTTCTTCTAGAATAGTCTCTCAACTTATGGGCGTTTCGATTGGAAACATCTTTTTAGAGTTTCTGGGGATGAAATTAATAAGAAATGTCTCGTGTATATAAATTGTAATTCGGTGTTCTGTTTATACCTTCCTGTCTGTGTTTACGTCCAAGGCTTTGTCTGCTTTTAAAATGTCAAATCAATTAAGCTCCGTATGCTTTTTAAATCCGTATGTGATCTGACTTCTGTCGTCCACCCATATATGTGATCTTGAAGATATATATTAATATTTTTGTGCCATCTCTTGCTAAAAGGCTATATTTTTGTCTACGCATTGTCTTTGCCTATTCGTGCTGTTTCATATCACCGTTTTCCGCTTTGCTGTGTCATTGGGAAAATTTTGTTGCCAATCATATACCTACATCTGATAGTAGTTTTCACTGCAAGGAGAGTAAGCTTGTAGTAAAAACTGTTTTACAGGAATATTCGATACTTTCTTATAACAGAATGTTTGTAAAGCTTTGTTTATAATCATGTCGGAGAGCTTGAAAGTTTATAGAATGTAAGTATCATTCATTTGCTGTTGATTGAGCTTTCCATTTGCTTTTGTTGGGTGGGGTGGGGGATTGCAGAAATTAACATTAATAGTTTGCTTACTTGGAAGGAAATATATTTTCAGTATAGTGTTCGTAAAATTATTTTACGATATTATAATTACTATCTGAATTGGAGATTTAATTATTGGACCTTTAAAATTTGAAATCGATATTTGAAAATTAATTTTAATATGGCACAAAGAAATTAAATTTTCTTAAGCTGTTGACAAAGTAACATTAAACAAAAATCTATGTAATTTTTAAACATGTAACTTGTTTTAAACTACCCTGTAAATTCAGTTATGTTTTTTTTTTTTTTTTTTTTTTTGGTGTTTCAAATGAATATGTAGAATTTAGCTAGTAATTAAAATATAGTTTTCTGGACATATTTAAGTGTTTTTCCGTGTTTTATTTTCTTAAATGATTAAAAGTTTTTTCTGATTCAGATTTAATTCGCATTGGCTAGATTTTATGGAAACAATATTTTTTGCATAGATGCAAGAAATATATGAAAATATTGAAATATGCTTTTGTTATTTGATAAAAAAAAAAATTTCATAAAATAAATTGCACCAGTTTGTTAATTATTAATTTTTATTTGTTGGTGAAGATTACTTTTATTACTTAATTTGTTAACTAATTAAGTATTAATAAAAATGCTTTTTAAGCAATCTCTTTTATTACTCTATTTTTTAAGTTTAGATTATTAAAATATAAACTACATTTTGAAACCAAATGTTAGTTATTTTTTTGTGATTTCATGTAATAAAAATTATGGTTTTTGAGAGCGTTATATTGATAATTAGTCAAGTGGTGCACTTAAACAGTTTAATTCTGTTTTATAAGTCCCATTTTTTGAATCATTAATATCTAAATTTTTTTTATAAGATGGCTGTTTTTGGTTTAGGCAAGTAATTTATTTGTGCAGATAAGTTGTAATATAGAAGTAGTTTCAATTTCAGTGATGAAAAGAAAAATGTTTATAAACTGTTACCAAAACTTTTAATATATATGTCATTGGCACCCTCATATGCAATAATACTATCTTGTTTTTAATTTCTTGCATTAGTCCATTTTCACTCATGTTTTCAGATATTCTTCAGATCAATATTTTAAAAGTAAATTATGTCTATTTTATATGTGTGTGCATAACTTAAGATTTTATTTGTGATTAACAGTCATATCTAGATAACATTAAATCATTCTATTTCATGGTCAACTATTTTTTCAACGTATCAATATTTGGATGTATGCAACTCTATTTTATTAAGAGCCATTAAAATAAAAGTTGATGCTACTGACAAAATAAATATAAATCGGCTAAATTGTGTTATTTAATCCTTACTTTCTCTAAACTAATGTGTTATAAGTAATATAATAGTTTTTTTTTGAATTTTCCTATCATATAACAAATTTCCATAAATATTCAGTAAAAAATATTGGATTCAGTATCCCTCCCCCCATTTATATTTTCTTAGTGTGCCTTATTATCTTAAAATTTTTTTTTAATTAATTGTTTATAAATTCTAGGAAGAAATTCCATTGTGTTCACAGAAACCGCTGAATAAAGATACATATACTATGGAATATTTTGCTACTGAATATTAATCTGATATGAATCTTTAAATATATAGTAGAGTGTTTGTTCCCAATCATTTTTAAAAACAGTTTATAAGAATTCATTAGCTCTTGTTATTTTAAATTGATTGATTTGTGTAAGGCAAACAAAGAATTGTAAAATACCATTCAATTTTTCAAAATATCTTTTTATATTCAGCGCCAACACCTTGGATAATTTAGCATATGTTTTTTTTATTCTTTTTCTTTCAATCTTAGACGGATTTTAAAAATTTTTGATCGCACAATTTATTTTCATTGCATTATTAATTTCATCTTTATTGTAATGATCTTGATAATGTGTAACTCATTAAATAGAGAAATTAACAGATATATGTAACAAGCCATATTGCTAATTTTTGAAATAAAGATGTGTTAGAAATTGCATATTTTCCTGGTTCTTACAAAATAAATGAAAAAATTTAGTGTGATTGAACTCTGAACTGTTGACCAAATTCATCTTAAGTTCTATGAATATAAGATCCTTCTCTTTTTTTATTACAGTTATGATATTGCAGTAGACTCAGATGATTATACTTTACTTCTACTTAATTTTTTTTTGTATCAAATAATGTAAAAGTTTATAAAATTTAACAAATTTTTTAAAGTAATGTAACATGTGTACTTAGATTAAATGTACTTTTTGTTTCCTTTCCAGAAAGAAAATCGAAAACATTGGCAAGATGACGCAGATGACACAAGAAGAGATAATCACCAACACCAAAACTGTAATACAAGGTTTAGAAGCATTAAAAAATGAACATAATTCTATTTTAAATGGCCTCCTGACTTCTCTTAAAGCTGTGCAGCTAGAGAAGCCCAACGATGGCAATGTTGTCGAAGAGAAGACCACCATCATCAAGAAAACCTTAGATTCTATAGAATTGGGTTTAGGGGAAGCTCAGGTAAGAAAATTCAGCCTGTATTGGTGATAATTTTAATATTGTGACAGTAAACATGTGGCTTTATTTGATCTCTGTAAATTGTAATATTTTCTGGTATAGAGAGAGGGGGAAAAATTTTTTGAGTAATATTTTCAGTTATATATAGCTCTTGAACAGTTTTTATTCTGATAATTAAAAGGGGAAAACATTTTAATATTAATTATTTCATTTTGTTAAGCTATTTCAAGTGAGCAAACTTTTGTTTGCAATAAAAGAACAGAAAACCATATTATTTAACAAGTTTTATGTATTTTGTGACAACATTTATTGCTTTTATTATTGATAAATTGCATTACAAAATATGAGAAATTTTACTTTTGAGATGTCATAAACGTTTGACTTATGGCAGATCCAAGTGGTGTCACTAATGATGTAGAATCAAAACTGTTATGAAATAATTCTTTTGTACCTATGTTAAGGTTCCTTTATTTGTATTGTAAAAAAATCACATGTCACAAATTTATCATAATGTATCAGAATTATAGGAGGGGGTACCTCATTCACTGAATTTGTTTTAAGAGTATTTAATTTGTCTGTTTATTTACTATTTTTGTATATTAAGTGAATTGAGTTGGTTAATTTATAAAATTATCTCCTTAATGTTCTTGTAGGTAATGATGGCTCTTGCTGGACATTTGCAAACAGTTGAAGCAGAGAAACAGAAACTGAAAGCTCAAGTTCGTCGCCTTTGCCAAGAAAATGCATGGCTCAGAGATGAGTTAGCAAATACACAACAAAAACTACAGGTGTCTGAGCAAATGGTGGCCCAGCTAGAAGAAGATAAGAAACATCTTGAATTTATGAATGCATTAAAGAAATATGACAATGAAACGGTAAATTTGCTATTGTTTCTTCAAAATTTATTTTTGAAATAGGATTCTGGACAGTGTCATATTATTGCACTTATTCTTAGTTAAATATAAGCAAATCAGATATCTAAATTTTAATATGAATAGTTTTGTCATATTATTGCACTTATTCTTAGTTTAATATAAGCAAATCAGATATAGAAATTTTGATATGGAAAGTTTTAACTTCTTGGGCTTATCTTGTAATAATTATTTATTCATAAATTCAACTTACCGTAAAATCTGGCATTATAACGTGAACTTATACTTTCAAGCTACATTTTTTAATTTTAAGGTGTATTCGTCGTATAACGCGCAGCCCCTTTTTTACAAAGGAACCTGCAATGTACGTTAGCAATGCTATTATTTTTGTAAAGCCATTTATTCCAGGTATTACGCCAGGATTTTGACAAAAATGGTATATTTCTGAAAAAACTCTTGAAGTTCATAAGGTATGGCATTTCTTTTAAATAAACAGTATTCCCATCTTTGTAGAAGTCTTTTAAGTTTCTTTTATGCACATCTTTTTTTTTAATTTTATTTTTGAAGCTGTCACTTTTATATCCGGCGCATAACACACACGTGTAAATTTAGATTTTTTTATGTGTGTGTTAAAAGTGCACGTTATATGCCAGATTTTACTGTATATAGTTAAATATACTGAAAGTTAGATTTTTGTTTTGTTCAAGCTGAAATTTTATTGTTTCCTATATAGGGTTCAGAAGAAAATGTTTTAGAAAAGAAGCCAGATAGTGATGAACCCTTAAATCTAGGGTTTCCCGAGGATGATGATGATAGTGCTCATCATGAAGGTAAGTAAATTTTAAAGAGCAAGTTTTTTGGTAAAAAATTTATTTCAAATCAGTAATTTTACTTAAAATATACATCCTGAAGCATATATTTAATTATTAGCAGAGTTAAAATTGAAGAAAATTATTAAAAAAATTTTTAAGCAGTAAGTATTTTTCTTTTATTTTATCCATTATAAAATGGAAGTACACTCATATATTCATAGTTAAAAGCATATGTCTGTATTAACAGCAACATATTTAATTTAAATAAATGTGCTATTCTTAAAGGATGCTACTGCATACGAGGTGATCTTAATAATTGTTGTATTTAAGACATCTTATTGACATTATAGTTGTTGTTTTCATTTTAATTTAATCCTAACTACATATTTTGAAGGACAAAGGAAAATATTGCATCTTTAGCATACTACTCATTTCCTAAAACTTAAGGGCTTTTGTCAAGAGATAAAATATTTCTTCTAGTATTGGAACTTCTTTAATTTCATTAAATTTAGGAAGAAGTAAATATAGAGTTGTTTTTTGGCTAGTATATACATTTTTTTCATTTAAAAAGCTCCTATATTTGATTTTAACAAGGATAAACTAGATCTTGATTGCTTTTTGAAATATATTGTGTATGATGGTCCAAAGTACTAATATTTTTTTTTCTAAATGAATTAAAATGATTATGCTAGAAAAAATTTCCTTTTGCAGATTTTTTTTTCACTGTCTTTTTAAAATTATGTAATATATTTTTAAAATTTTACTATCAAGTTTTTATTGCAATACACAATCCTTATTTTATTGTGGAATAAAATCAAAGACCTTTGTATAGCAATGCTCCCCACCCCCTCTTTTTATCGCAGCGAACTGGTTAGCATTTGATAATTTTACTATGCCCTCTGAGAGTGGGACATTGATTGTTTATATTTTAGATTGTTAATTTAATTGTATTTTAATAGGCCTTCAGAATAAAGTACAGTTACATAAAAAAATAAATGTAAAGGGATTTAACATGGGAGTGTAAAGTGATTTCCATAAAAAGCCGCAGAAACCCGAGAGAAATACACCACAGTAAATAAAATGAAAACAATTAAATGTCCCTTTTATGGCTCTGTACTATTTGATACATGGACCAGGGGTTGAGGACCACTGGTGTAGAGGAGCTCATATGCATTAAATTTGTTGAAACTCAAAAGTCCTATTGTTTGTGTTGCATTATCACTTGACCATGATTCAAACTTGCAAAGGTCTGTTGCCAATAGTCCACATTTTGCTTTGAATTGCAACAGTAATAAACCAATCAATTAATGTATTATAAGAATAACAACCTAATATACTTTTTATTTGTTCATGAAGAAATCAAATTTGTTTTTAAAAGTTGTGAATTAAACAAAATACTCAGTGAATTTCCTTTTTTCCCCAGCACTCTCTCCTACTCCTTCAACACAGATGTCTGTATCTGCAAACGCAGGTTACGAGATTCCTGCACGGTTACGAACGTTGCACAATTTAGTGATACAGTATGCTTCTCAAGGGCGATATGAAGTTGCAGTTCCTCTTTGTAAGCAAGCTCTGGAAGATCTTGAAAAAACTAGTGGTCATGATCATCCTGATGTTGCAACTATGCTCAATATACTTGCTTTGGTATACAGGTAAAGAAAGAGGTTTTTTTCCCCTTATAATTTTTGTGTTTTCTTTTTTTTTTAATTAGGAATCGAGCATTAAATGAATTATAAAACATTTAATTCTATGTATAAACAATTATAAATTAGACAACACTTTTATGTGGATGTATTCTTTTAAACCGTGTGATAAATTATTGTATAATTTTTAGAGATCAGAATAAATATAAGGAGGCTGCTAATTTACTGAATGATGCCCTAGCTATTAGAGAAAAAACACTAGGAGAAAATCACCCCGCTGTAAGTATTAGTGTGTATAAAAAGTTATTTTTGGTGTACAGATTTTTATTAATTTTAAAAATTGGGTTTAAGGTTGAAGGTTTTTATTTGCATTGTACTGCTACAACTATTGGTATGAAAAGAAATGCAGCTTATTTATTGCAATATACAATATATTTGTAATTTTAATTAAAGTATTTTCATTTTTTTTTAAATTGTAAGGATTAGTTTTCACTAATAAAGAGCATTATATTTGATTAAAATTTTAAATTTTGATATTTTGATCTTGTTTAATTTAGTGATGTATACTATGACAAAAAAATACTGGGTGATGTGTGCAATAAAGTCATTATAATGCTTATAGGTTGCTGCTACTCTAAATAACTTGGCTGTGTTATATGGAAAACGAGGAAAGTACAGAGAAGCAGAACCTTTGTGCAAGAGGGCCTTAGAAATCAGAGAAAGAGTGAGTATTACCTAACTTTTTTTTTACTTTGTGAAGCAAGAAATAACAAAAGGCTCTATAATTTATAAATTACTGATATTTTTTTAATCTTGTGATTTCATATTTTTTTAGGTACTTGGAAAAGATCACCCCGATGTAGCAAAACAATTGAATAATTTAGCATTGCTTTGTCAAAATCAAGGAAAATATGAGGAAGTTGAAAGATATTACCAACGTGCTCTTGAAATATATGAAAAGACTTTAGGACCTGATGATCCTAATGTAGCAAAGACAAAAAATAATTTAGTGAGTTTTTTTTAAAGTTTATTGTTTTAAAAATAAAGCACTACTTTCTCTCTTTCATTCTATTTAATAGTTACAGTGAATAAAACATGAAATGATTAGTAAATCATTATTAAAATTTTTATTTATATAAAATTACTCAGCATGTTTCTCATAGATACTTGTTACATCTGCTTGAGATATATAGTATCGTGAAATGTTTATATGTTTCAAGAAATATAATTGCATGAAAATTATACCTTTATTATTTGACTTATTATGAATGATGAATTTTGTTTTCCAAAACAGAACATAAAAATAATGAGAAAACATACCAATATGTGTTTTAGGCATCAGCATACCTGAAACAGGGAAAATACAAAGAAGCTGAAATTTTATACAAACAAGTTTTAACGAGAGCCCACGAAAGAGAATTTGGGAGTATTGATGGTAAATAAACAAATCTTCTCTTTTTAATGTATCTTCCTATTTTTAAAAAGCTCATGTGTTTTAATTAATAGAATAGATATTTTCTTAAAGAAATAATAAAAGGTGGGTTTTTCATTTTAATGATAAAATTATTTCATTTAGTTGAACCAAATGTTAAATAATTTAATAAAATAATAGTTAATTAAATAAACTTGGTTTATATATTTAATTCTGAATATCAGTGCAATAAAAGTTTTCAATTCTGTACTTAGAGTAAGTCCAAATAGATTTCAAACTACTTACTTACTTTATCAGTAAATCGATGCATTTTATCTCAAAATGGTGAAGCATGGTTTTACTCTAACCCTTAACTTAAGAATTATTAAAGAAATCCCTCTCTCGATGATCTATGAGCTGATGGCTTTAAAATAAGCATTAATTTTATAATTCTATAGTTTAGCCCGAATCGGACCAAATATTTTTAAAATATTAATCTTGTAGCATTTTTAAGTGGAGGATTTAATTCTCATCTAATCATATTTATGTGTGTGTAGGGGGTTGTTGTCTTGATATTCAGGATTCATTTTAGATTATTAGAAAAAGGTATCTCTAATTTCCTGGAAAAGATTAATTATTTAAAAAAGGTATACAATTTGAAATCAATCTTTTATCACTCATTGAAAAAAAGAAAAACATGTAATTAACCCCTTCCAGTAAGATTTAATAATGAAAGGTTGTGCATGAAATAACCATTTAATTTTCATTTAAAAACATGCTTCATTTTGTAAGTGTTGCATATTGTTAATTAAAATTATATGATTGATTTGGATATCATTGTAATTCACTGTAGAATATCAAAAATGTTAATATATAGCAACACTTCAGTAGTGATCAAGCGTTTGATGCTTTCAAAACATTTGAATTGATGAAAAGGAATCCTACATTGTTTACACTGTACCAGAGAATCTCCCTTCTAATTTTATTCTTGTAACATACAGCACTTCTCAGTAGGACTTCTTTTGAGTTGAAAGAATATGTTCTGCAAAATATTCCCATCTTATGACTTGCAACCCAGCCTTGAATTTCAATATCTGCACAACTCGTATCCATTATGGTGTTTATTTCACAGCACATTTTCCTTTAGTAAAAATATATATTGACCAAACCGATGTTCACACTAGATGTTAATTGGAATGAAATCTCGCTGACTAACAACAATTTAGTCATGACTTTACTAAGAAATTCCAATAGTATAAACAATATGTGATAGTGATCTATAATACCCACTCAAGTAATAAAAATACTGCTGGATTCAGTGTACTAGAATTTTGAACCAAATTTAATTCCATAGTAACTTTAGTCACATGACGAGTGTAGCTCGCCTTTGTGTTGTATGGCATGAAAATCTGGTAAATGAGGAGCTGTACTCATAATTTTACCTGAGGGGGTTAAGCAAGTTACTTAATCATTCCCTCATTAATGATCTTTTTTAAATAAATGCAAAAGGTAAAGTTTGTAGTTAAAAATTCTGAAGATAAATTGATGAACCTCTTTGTAAATAATTTTAAAAATATGAAGTTGTAATTCACACTTTAAGGGAATTACATTTCATTATTTTTTTTAATTCAAAGAATATAAATGTAAATGGAAGGGAGGGCTTTTTTTCTGAGTATTTGAATCTTAATTCATATCCCGTGTTTTAATTTTGGAATGGGTCATTTCATCATGGTTACATGATAAAGACAACCACATGTTCGTGATTTTATTCAAAGCTGACATTAAACTGAGCTGCACTTGTTGCTCTATTTGTAAAATTTCATAATTGGGTAAAGATGCTCAAATATAATTTAAATAAAATTCGGGGAAAAGATTATAACATTTTTTTAAAAAGTCTTTATTATATTTGTGGACTTTTAAATTAAATATATTTTGCTTACTTATGTACCTTATTACTGTTGACAGATATGTACTTTTTAAAAGAAAGTTTCTGAAAGGAGTAAAAATTGGCAACAATGAAGCGTATGAACTGATTAGATGGAAATTCATGAACTAATTGGCCAGAAACACATGTTTGTGTCATTATCATGTGATTATGACATCACACGAATTTAGCCCATTTGACATTTCTACATTATATAAAATGTCAATTCTTTTTTATCAATTTTAATTACTTTAAAACATTACTGATCTAATTATATTAATAAGTCTCATTTTTACCCCTCTATGTTAACAGGTGAAAATAAACCAATCTGGCAGGTAGCTGAGGAAAGAGAAGAGAATAAAAACAAGCAGAAAGAAAACTCTCCTTATGGTGAATATGGAGGATGGCATAAGGCTGCTAAAGTAGATAGGTATAAATTTACATCTATAAGGGGTGTGACCCAATGTAATAAAGGGACCTGCGGGGAAGGGGTTCTTAATTAAGTCCACTAGTTAATTAAACATGTTTATTAGACAAAACAAACATTTACATACATAACTAGAGAACTAACAGTTACAATAGAATTGAAAGGGATCGGAGCGCATGCTCGTACATCCTTACAGTTCCGAAGCTTGGCCATTACTGAAAATTGTTCTAGCCGCTAGAGGGCACGATAGTCTTTCTATTGTTCATATGAGAAGAGTTTAAACTACGGGGGGTTACAATCTCCCCCTATGGATCCGACGACGTCCCGGCGAGGAGACATAATTAGCTGTTGTAGTAGTAGCTCTTGTTGAGGGATGGATGGTTCTGTTGGAAACTGCTGTTGTAGCAGTCGACGGGCTTGGAACATGTTTATTTTGTGATGTGGATGTAACTTTTCGTGGTCGGCCTCTTTTCCGAAGTGGAGCTACCGGAGAAGTGTTTATGTCTTTAACCGGTGTTAAAGCAGAAGTATGGTAAGTAGCAATCGGTTCAGATGGATTGGCAAGACTTGCGATAACATAAGAAGTCGGTGACTTTTGGGTGAGAATTAGATATGGACTGTCACGCTTTGGCATGAACTTGTAAGTTTTCTTGTTCTTTGCACTACTGATGGGATGTAAAGTAACCCAAACTTTATCTCCAGGAGAATAATAGACTGGACGGCGATTTTTATCATATTGCTTTTTTCGTTGATCTTGCTTTGTTTCTATTCTTTCTCGTATGTCTTCAGTAATAGTTGCAAATTGTTTTAAATAAGGTGTTATTTCGACAACAAAATTGTCATTGTGAACGACGCTTTTGAAATCTTGCACCACATCGTCTACAGTTAGTAGCTCTCTCCCGAATAGTAGGTAAGCAGGAGTGTGACCTGTAGTATCACAGACAGTTGTATTCATGGCAAAACGTATGACTGGGAGTTTGGAATACCAACTAGAATGATCGTCTCCAACAAGTATTGCAAGTCGGGGTTTAAGGTCTCTGTTTTTTCGCTCTACTGGATTAGATTGTGGTGAATAAACTGGTATGAAGTTTTGACTTATATTTAAAGTAAAGCAAATCTGTTGTAGAACAGCACTGACAAACTGCGTTCCATTGTCACTGATAATTCGTCTTGGTATGCCATGACGCATGAAAACTTCTTCTATCAGAGTTGTTGCACATTGACGAGCACTGGCTTGAGAAAGGGCAAATAACTCAACCCACTTCATGGCACAATCCTCGACAATGAATATCCATTGTTTACCTGTGTCAGTTTGAGGCAATGGCCCAAATAAATCAATAGCAATGACTTCAAATCTCTGTGAATAGACTGGAGTTCTAAGCAAACCGGCAGGTTTTTGGTTTGTAGCCTTAAAACAAGCACATTCTGGACATTTCTTAATATAATCGGATATGTACTTTCTCATGCCTGTCCAATAATATCGTCTGGCGATTTTCTGGAATGTTCCCTCTTCTCCATAATGTCCAGCCATGGATCATTATGATGTCTTTCCATTATCAATTCACGTTCAGCAGTTGGAATGACTAACTGAGCTTCTGCAGAATCAGCATCAGGAACATAACGATACAAAACACCTTGATTCATCAAAAATCCACGTTCAGTCCAGTTTGTATATTCTTCAGTTTTTAGAGGGGATTCAAAACTGTCGATGATTTTCTTAAACTTATCATCTTTAAGCTGCGCCTCACGCATTTCTTTACAACTTCGTGTGGGCATATCAGCTATCATGATATTATTTTCTTCGCAAAAGGATTCTTCTTCTTGAGTAACTGGGCGAGATAACATGTCTGCAACGACATTTGCTTTACCAGGAATATACTGTACTTTCAAGTTAAAAGACTGGATTTCAAGTGCCCATCTTGCAAGTCGTCCGGTTGGAGATTTGAGGTTTAGAAGCCATTTCAGAGGTTGGTGGTCGGATGCCACGGTTATTTCTGTTCCTTCAATATAACCACGAAATTTCTTCAAAGCCCATACCACAGCAAGGGCCTCCCTCTCTGTGGTGGAATAATTGCGTTCTGCTGGGGTTAGCAGTCGACTAGCGTATTCTATAGGATGTTCATCAGATCCTTCTCCTTGAAGTAAAACTGCTCCAAGGGCATAATTGCTAGCATCTGTTCGAATAATATATGGCTTAGTACCATCTGCTTGCTGTAACACAGGAGGTGTTGTAAGACTGTTTTTAAGGGTTTGAAATGCATTTTCTTGGTCAGATCCCCACTGCCACTTGACTTTCTTCTTTGTAAGATAACTTAGTGGACGTGAAATCTTCACAAAATCTTGAATATATCTTCGAAACCACGAACAAGTTTGCAGAAAAGATTGTAGTTCTTTGACGTTTTTAGGGGGTGGAATATCCAGTATAGACGCAACTTTTTCTGGATCAACTTCTATTCCTTTTTGTGTATTCCAAAATCCAAGATATTTAACTGGAGAAGAGGCAAAATGGCATTTTTCTCTATTTGGTTTAAGTTTGAAGTGTAAGAGTCTTTCAAAAATAGTTTTAAGATCAAACATGTGTTTTTCAAAAGTTTCTGACAAAACAATTATATCATCTAGATAAGGTAGTGCTAGAATGTCTTCCAGACCATTACAAAAATGGTTCATCAGTCTTTGAAACATAGCAGGTGCGTTGCACAAACCATATGGCATTCGTAAGAAACGGTAAGTGCGCCAAAAGGACATACAAATGCTGTCTTGTCTTGATTTTTAACATGCACTTTAACTTGATGGTATCCTGCTCGCACATCAAGTGTAGACATGAAAGGAGTGAGTTTTGCTTGATGTAACAAGTCATCCATTCTAGGAAGAGGATAGGTATCTGCAACTGTAATTTCATTCAATTTCCTGTAATCAATATAGAGGCGAAATGTTCGATTTAGTTTTGGTATAAGTACCACTGGGGAAGCATATGGAGATTCACATTCTTCAATTATGCCTTCTGAGAGAAGTCTATCGATTTCTTGTTTTAATATTTCCTTCTTGGAAGGATTCATTCTATAAGGTGGCACTGCAACTGGAAGATGGTTTCTTGTATTTATACGATGTTCAATAAATGGTGTAGGCTCTCCCCCTGGTTGAAAGCATTCTTCATACTTTTCCAATAGTGAATTTATTTCTTCCCGTTTTGGAAGTGAAAGGTGAGTACCTTCATTTTTCTGAAGTTGACAAAGATGTGGTTCAGGGTCAACAGTGAGCAGAGCATTGATATTAGGAGGCGCTTTCACGAAATTATATTTTCTGTGAGACGTTTCAGTGAAGTACCATTGTTTTCTTTGGAGATCTAAGACGATCCCTGCAGCTGTTAAAAAGTCTATGCCTAGAAGGGTTCTGTTACCTCTAGCATTTTTCAAAATTAATAGTTCCATGGGAATGCCTTTTCCTTGAATACTAATGTCTACAGAAGTTGTCAGTATGTCTGTGGTTTGAGTACAACCGTCAGCAAGAGTCATCTGCATGGTTTTCTCTTCAAAATTCAATCCTTTTGTTTAAGTAAATGGTATAATTTTTCACCAGCCACTGAATGTGTAGCACCAGTATCAGCACAAACTGCTGCTTCTGTATTACAAATGGAAATTTGGATTATACTAATGGGATTACTTTCACTAGAAAAACTATAAAAGTTTGATTGATTCGGACTTGATGACAAGGCATCATCTTTTTGTTGAACTGGGTTGCAAGTGTGGCATCTTGATCGAATGATTCCAGGAGCACCACATCCATAGCAAGATACAGGAGTCTGTCTTCTTTTGTATCAACGATTTTCTTTTCAGGTATTCTGTCTTTGGAAATGGGATTCCGCCTACTGTTACTGGGAATCCTGGTTTCCCGTCTACTTTGACTGGGGAAACCAGACAGAGAATGTTCATACGACAACTTAGGATTTTGTGTGTAGCTACTTCTCCAGGGACTGGAATTCATTTCTTTTTGTTTCCAGCTAAAGTTTTTATTGTTTTTATTTCTCATGTTTTTAACTTCTTCATACGAATCTAGCTTATCCACTAGTTGTAGAGGATTGTTCCAATTACACCACTGGTCCAAAAAGTGATCTTTGTAATCTTGAGGGGTTTTCTTTTTTATTTGGTCCGCCACATTCAAATCTTTCAATTCTTCAAGCGTCGTAACTTTTGATTCTTTCAGCCACCCATCAAAATATGTTTGCAAGTCAAAGTAGAAGTCACACCAGGTTTTCACAGGATCTTTAGTGTGTCGGGAAAACATCTGCCAAAATTTTTCTGCACTTAATTTAAAGCGTTTTAGAAGAATTTGTTTGACTTTATAGTAGTCTTGAGCATCGGCAAAAGATTCTTTAGTGATTAAATTTGAAACTTCAGTTGGTAAAAGACCAACAAGGTATACCACCCACTGTTGAATTGGTACTTTTAAAAATGTTAATTGTCTTTTGAAGAGGTTTAGGTAAATTGTTATATCAGTTGTCTTTGGATCAAAAATCGGAAGTAATTTTTGGAGTTCTAACTTTGGCATATTGGAGTCTGAAGTTGTAGAAGTATTAGTTGCAATTTGGAGTTTTTGCAATTCAAATTGTCTTTGGTTTTCTTTTTCTCTTTGAGCCCGCAATTCGAGCTCATTTCTATCACAAATAATGCGATTTAGGCATTCACACGTAAATTCTGCATCATATCCCTCACTATTTAAAATTGCATCTTTTATGTCAAGAATTTTAAAATTGTCTTGTATTGTTATACCTAGCGTTTCCGCCAATTCAAGGAGGTCCTGCCTGCGACCTTTTGCTAAATAGGTCATTGCGAAATGTCACTTAAAATTAATTACAAATTTATTCGTTGAACTTTAAATTAAATTTAACCAAATGTTATGAATTAATTAATAATACAGTATTATACAACATAAAAATAATATCTTAATTACAAAATGCAATTCGAAAAATTTGTATGAATCACAAAATGAAAAAAATAAAAATATTCTCGTAGATATCACTTATAACTCAAACAATCTAAGTAAAAATACTATCAAACATTTAGCCAAAAATAAAAACTTATAAAAGCATGTTAAAAATCATCACTAATCTAAAACACAGTTGAAATATCTGGCACAATCAAGTTAAAAAATAAATCATATACTCATAAATGAAAGTTCTACTCAGGGGAAACAAAATTTCTTATTAATATTCAAAAGAAAAACACAAGTTATTACAGTTGATTCCATAAAAAAAAAAACCAATTGCATAGAACTCAGTTATGATGAATGTTTCATATATACAACCTTGAACTATCTCAGATTCTTCCCCCCTACTTTATTTTCCCTTACATAGCATAAAATATCTCATCAGTTTCATAAATGAATCATAGCTTAAAAATTAATACTAGCAAGAAGAGAAAACGGGAGATATATATATTCTTTTTTCTTTTAAACCACTAAATATATTATTTAACTGAGACAAATCTTTCAACATATAATGTACATTTTACACTTAAAATTATACACATAAATGAATATTTTTTTTTAATTTTTTTTTTTTTTTTTTTTGAAAACAGCATGTAACAATACAAAAAATTTTCCAGCTTAAATGCTTTCGAACAAGAATTGTAATCATTCAGAGAAAATAATATACATAAATACATATATATTTGGTTTTGTGTTCTCACTTAAGCTTTTAAGTAAACAACGCTATACTTATTAGTTTAAACAATACAGGAAGTATATTTTAAAAACACATTGAATATAATTTAACTGTATATTATGCTGTTTAGCAAATTACACAATTACATTTCTTGAAATAAGAAAAAAAGATTTCTTAATTTAATTCGAACAGGACGTTCTAAATTTAAATCAGTAAAGAATGTTCTCTATGTCAGAACAATGAAGTCAATTTTTAAGAAATTAAAACTTACACAATTCTTTAGGATATTAAATCCAATATGCATTTGGGGATGCAATGGTTAATTTAGTATTATAAGGTATATAATACTTAAAAGAAAATTCAAAGTAAAAACTTTACTTGTTCTTCAGGTGAAGATAAATCCAACGATTTTGTTAAACTTGCTCATTCTACAGGTGAGAACGGATCATTAGCGGTTAACCTGAAAATTATAATAGCGAGCAACAGCCAAGCGTCTTTAACTATAAAAACACGGGCGTCAAATTATAAGGGGTGTGATCCAATGTAATAAAGGGACACGCGGGGAAGGGATTCTTAATTAAGTCCACTAGTTAATTAAACACGTTTATTAGACAAAACAAACATTTACATACATAACTAGAGAACTAACAGTTACAATAGAATTGAAAGGGATCAGAGCGCATGCTCGTACATCCTTACAGTTCCAAAGCTTGGCCATTACTGAAGATTGTTCTAGCCGCTAGAGGGCGCGATAGTCTTTCTACTGTTCATATGAGAAGAGTTTAAACTACGGGGGGTTACACATCTTAATATATTTCTGAATGATGCAAAAGTAATTAAATTTCAATTGCATTAATATTATCTAAAGACCTTCACGATTTTAAATCTCATTTTAAAATTTTATTACAAGAAACGAAGATTCAAAATGCATAGTAATTACTTCCATTTTATCCTACAAAAATTCTATTTTGTGTCACAATTTATTTATATGTAGAATTTGAAATTTTTCATTTTTAGCCCTACGGTAGCAACAACTCTAAAAAATCTAGGTGCCCTGTACAGAAGACAGGGTAAATATGAAGCTGCAGACACACTTGAAGATTGTGCCCTGAGAGCTAGAAAAGAGGTTTGAAAATTGTTATGAATTTATTATTTTTAGATTCAAAATGGTAGCAATGAAAGGAATTTGGTTTTTAAAAATATATTCTGATATTTTGTTTCAAATACAGTCCTCACATCATTGACAATTAGTGATTTAAGGTGACACAGTACAATTCAATTGACTGAAATAGTTAAAAAAAATTCAAATAAATTCTTGATATAATTTTCTATAATATCCCAAAATTCAAAAGTTCTAAGTTAAAAAAAATCAAGAGCTGTGATAACTTTTATGTTTGTTTTTATTCACATCCTAATGGTAAATGAAAACTTTTAACTGATTTATCTCAGAAATATAATTTAGCTTGTCTTCATTTAAAATGCTAATGCTTTTTCTTTCGTATTGTGCCAAATGCTTTGATATTTTCTCTACTTATTGTTATTAGTACACGAAACATAAGTTGTATTTTATAATCAAAGCCATACTTATTTTTTCAAAAAATAGCCTGTTTTTGGATTTATACATTTTTTGAGGAATTTTCAAACAGAATTCACAATTTTTTTTTAGAGTATCGGTCGCGATAGAAAACCCATACTAACTTTTGTTACACTTAGTTTGATGTATCTTGTATCTGTAAATCAAGTTTCATGTGTGTGCGTCGTTTATTGTATGAGGTGTAGCACTTTAAAATCCCTTCGTAATTTTAAAATTTTTCCTTAATAAATTAAATGGTTAGCTTTTTGTGGTATTTATAGCTCAAAAGCTGTTTTACGTAATACATATACATAGAGGACACCCGGAAAAAGTTTTGAAAATCATTAAATCAAAGATTTTTTTATAAACCGTATCATGTCCCCTTAACTATTTTTAAAGAAATATGTTGTTTATTGGAAAATAAGTTCATTTACTTTTCCTTTCAGAAAAGCAGTTTCAGTTTATTAAATATTAACAATATACACAATTAAAAAAATTATTTAAATTTTTAAAACTTGTGAAAAATTTATGGGTTAAAACAATTAAGTTTCTAAGTTATTCTATTTGTTATAGCATGTACGGATATTGTGCTTTTGAGATAGAAATGAATCCAGAACGAGTAATGCTAAAAATGATTTTCTTTTAACTGCCATTTGAATCAAAATAGGAAATCTCTGTTTTGCTTGACATAAAAGAAAAAAACTTGAATTATGATTTCAAAATGGCTACTGAATTACTTGCTGATTATTGATTTCAATTTTTCTGGCAGAAAGGACTTAATGCTGTTAAAAAAAATGTAGCCATTAGAGAGCTGTTATATATGTATATTGAAAGGTCGATACAAGATAATTATACAGCTTAAATTGTAAGAAAAAAAAATTAGATCCCAAAATATAAAATTTGACTAGACAAATGTGATAAATGGGTTAAGTTAAAATGTGAACTTAGTAACAATCCGGAAATTTTTTCTTGGAATTTTTTTCTTAAAAATTCAGAATGTTGAGGAATAATCTCATTTTGTAGTGATGATGTTGTTTCATTCAGTTGACTTACACCTATAAAATATGTATAGCAAGAAAACAACATTTTTTAAAAATAAATTTCAAGGAACTTTTAACAATGATATTGTTTTTAATATGTTAATTTGGTTTCAACATGGATTTAAAAAAAAACACCTGATCATTTTCTGCCCATTAATTTTATGTTTCATATAAATGTGATTTTGAAATTTTAATTTTTTCAGGCTCTAGATTCTGGACGACAGGGTAAGTCCCCTCATTTCTTAAGTGCTGACTTAACCGCTATTCCTAAAGACAAGCGGAGATCCAAAGACTTTAGTCGAAGAGGCTCTCGAGAATCTCTAGACAGTATGGCTTATGATCACTGTACTGAAGCTGACGACGTAAGTTTTGTTTATTTGAAAACTATTTCATTATGTTACATTTTAGTATAATGTTTAGTATGTAGTAGAGGGTAGACAGTGAAGGAAACATTTTTATGTAATGTAACATCCATATTTTTGAATAATCTTGTTTCATATTTCAGTTATCAGGGCTTAGAGAAGCTCCTTTGTTTAAAATTGAATAATAAATCAAAATGGAAGAAAATACTTAAAAAGTCAGTGCACTTAATAGCTGTTTTTGTTTATTGGTTTGTTAATGAGAAGTATGTTTGAAATTCATTTTTATCAAGACTCCATTTTCTTAAGTTAAGATCGAAATAATCATAAGTTATTTGTGTACGATCGAAATAATCATAAGTTATTTGTGTACAAACTTTGTATTTCTTTTTATCTTTTTTTAAAATTTTATTTAATTTTCTGTTATATGCAATTTTTTCTGAGACTGCTGTTGTATGCAGTAAATAAATATTTGTAAATTTATCAGAAATGGGAATTCTTTAAAATTGGGTGTTTAAAAAATTGGATAAAAAATTTCAGAACTCCTGTAAAGAAATAAAAAAAAAAGTGTGGAAAAATGATCAGACAATCATAAGTGCGAATTTCTGCCTCGTCAAAGATCTCGATGTTGAACCTAGGGCCATTTTTGTTAAATCCCTCACTATTGCAAATCTTCTCTTGTTATAGTTTGAAGTTTGGGTTTCATCTTCAATATCATGGCTCAGAATATTTTTTTTTTAATTTTTTGTTTTATTCTTTGTTTTGAATATAAATTTATTCTACCTTATGTTTTTCATTTGTTGAGTATTTTGTGAAGGGAATATGAAAAAAGATATAGTTAATCATTCTGTAAAATAATTATCAATGTTGCATATTAATATATGCTGTATTTTGCATTTTTATATTTTATATGTAAACAAACAAAAAGAGAATTATATACTCCCCCTTCTTTTGTTAATTGAATTTACATCTTTCTTTTACTACTTCTCCGTTTTCGAAATTTTCCTACGTTTTGTTCTTTCAACTATCCTAAAGCTATTCATTTACAGGTGTTACATCTCATTTCAGAACTCATTTACATATTAATGAATCGAGTCTAAAATAAATCATGGGGCAACAAGTGTTTCTCAATTAAACGAAACATTTATTACAATATTAACATGGATGCATAAAAGTATTTAATCTGCATGCTCAAGGCTGTCTGATCTTCCAAATGCATCAAGAGGAATTCACTCTTTTCTTTTTCTAAGCGCTTCACCTCCCCCTGTTGCCAAAGGTTAGAAGAGAAACCTCAAGTGCTTGTCTGTCATCTGTTCGTACACTTCTCTCCGCATACTTCCTTCTCTGAATACGTAACAACAAGTTTTATGAATATCTCTACAAATGGTACTTAATTTTTAATAGGAAAAACCGTTTCAAACATTTTTGCATGCATTATGTCCATATTGAAACATTGGTTTTCAGCATGTTTTTAATATATTTTGGTTTGAAGTTCTGAGGGAAGAAAGCAGCTTTGTGTGAAGTACTTTGAGCAAAAATTGCATTCTGATAATGAGACAGCAATTAATATTTTTTGATTACCTGAAAGGTTTGCACTTATACAGTGTTATTGAATTTAATTTTGCTTAATTTTTTATTTGATCATTTTGGTGGAGCATTTTGCCATTGCTTATTTTATCACCTTACTTAGGAATTAAATTGCCAGTTATTTCCTATTTTTATTTAGATTTGGCTTTTTATATCCCTTTATTATTTGTTATGATTTTATTTTTATTTAACCTGTATTTGTTTTCTTTTGCTAACCAGACACTTTTCTTGGATTTAATTTTTAATTTATTTAATTTTTCCCAACAACTTTTTAGGACCAAAAAAACTTTTTAGGGACCCTCCAAAGCGCTGCAAGAACTCTCTTAAAACCTGTTAAATTCAGAAAAGAGTAGTTTAAGTACCATTAACTACAATCTACTGAAATATTTCTGCATTTATTAGGTGAGTGTGAATGTACATATTTAATACAATTGTGTGGACATTTAAAAAATGTGGTGGTGATTGGTGATGGTACATGAAGGTGATTGTGTAATTAGTGATGTTTGAATGGTCAGAATTAATTATGCAGGAATAAGTAAATATTTTATCTCAATTTTTTCCCCTTACGTTGTGCATCATTTTGCTAATAGTCGCTTTTTCATTGCTAACTTTGCTAAAAGCGTATTTCTTATTAATAGATTAATTATTCAATGTTTCCTTACTGTCTGCCCTTTGCTGTAGAAATTGTAGTTATTGTAGAGGTTGAAATACTAAAAAATGTTTCTCTCTATACATAACATGATTCTTATATACAAGGTTTGGTAGCTTAAGAAAATCTATTTCTTGTTTTTTAATCATATCAAAAACACATAAGTAATGTATATTGTGGATTTTGCTTTCAGTTTAGTTAAACACATATAAATGCTTTTCTCAATTTCTCACAAGTAAAATGATTAATTTCTTCAAGAATATTCAGTTCTTACAAAATTAGCTTTTGATTAATGTTTAATTTAAAGCAAATTGTATTTCAGATGTTTTCTTCTTCAAGGAGTAATATTTCTTAATTGGATAAAAGTGCATTAAAAAAAGATTGAAAATTCTACAGATGAGAGAGATTGTCTCTTTTCTGAACATGGGTTTTATAAATTGATAGACATACAAAGATTTTTAATTTTAAGACAAGTTTTGCAATATAATGCTGGGAATAAGAAGGAATTTAACTTTAAAAATTGTAAAAAATCTGAATTGGTGGTCGCCTTTTTTTCTGTTGAGTTCTTGCATCATTAAAAGGTCTACCATGTAGAGGTGCTAATGCATGTTACAATTATTGAGGCTCTAAGTCTTTATGTTGAAACAGAGTCAGGTGTCAAAAGTTTGATTGTTGTTTTCATAATCTACCTGTAAAGTAAAATTATGAGGTCTGTCAGCCCTTGTGCTGTGTTGAAATGTAATATTAATAATTAAAGAATTAAGAAATTTAAATTATTTTGAGAAAATATTATGTGATGTCCCTCCCCTCCCAAAATCTTCATCAAAATATATCTCAAGATCATTTATTCACTTCATCTTTTAAAATTTTACCAAAGTAGATGCAAGATTTCTTCAATTCTTTTGATTTTTTTCTTCTACCTATCTTTCACCTTTTTTCAAAGTGATATCATAGTTAATAATCACATTGCATTCAAGAATGTGTTATTGAAGCAAACTTATTTTTTAAAATTTTTCTAAAAGAAATATACTGTTTTTCTTCTAAATTGATTTTTAATGCACAGTTTCTTTTTATAACTTATTTTATCTCCCAAGTTTTATTTGTACCACTTTGAAAAACAGAAGAAGTTTATTTCAAATAGTTCTAGAGAATTATAAATTTTAAATTCTTTTATTCTCCCTGGTTGTTGCAAAACATACATATATTTTTTTCCTTAAGTTTAAGGATTGAAGTAAATTCACTTTAATGTGAAAAGAGAATGCTGATTAAAAATTATACTCTCAGCATGTAATATCAACTAAAGTTAAAGAAATTTTCTTAAAAATTCTATCAGGTAAATAATGATAATATTTGTCATACTATGTGATTTTTCAAACTGAATCGTCCTTTTTTAAAAATGAAAATAATTGATTATAAAATTATGGATTAGTTTAAGCTTGAAGGATAAATTCTTAAATAAATGTAAGGAAAAAATGTGTCCCAATTCTCCTAAAAGAACTTACCATAGATACTGCTTTAAAAGGTAGGGGGTGAGGTACTTAAATGTATAATTATTAATAAATCTGTCATTTATAATTTTTCAAATAGTCTGGCATTACCACTTCATATTTTGAATGTATTAGATACAGATTGTCTAAAATTTTTAAATTTTTAGATATTAATAAATAAAGGCTAAATCTGTCATGGATACATTTTTGGGGCTAAATTTGACTACCTATATCTGGTTTTACCACACCATTGCTGTATTATCAAGTAATATTTCAAGACACTAGTAAAGAAATATTCATTATATCATTCAAAATGTAATGATGGTTCTTGATTCATTCCTTTTCTTCACATTCAGAACTGAATATTTTTTTTAAGTTGTAGCTGAAAATATAAAAATGGTCTTCAAAATTCTGGAAGTAGTCTGTTTCTTATATTTTTAGTCAATTTTGAGATTTTATGTCAAGGTAATAAATAATTTTGATTTGCTTTTAAATAATTTTGATTTGCTATTTAACACAAATTAGATAGTTTTGTCTTATGCATTAAAACAGTATATATATTTCAATATTTGAGGGTAACGGAAGATTTCTCACAGGACAAAATTTTAAAATCAGTTATTGGAATGAAGTTTATTGATACATTTTTTACAATATGTTAAACTATGCAAAGCAAATATTCTTGTATCAAAAATGCAAATTTAGACATAGGAATAAATATTTTCCTCTACAATTTAGCATATAAAAACCCATTTGTTTTTACAAAGAAACTGGAGTATGAATTGGTATTGCATAGCACTTAAAATGAAGAAAAGGAGAATGTCTGAAATGTTTTTATGTGATAATTTAATCCTGCATGTTAAAGCATAATTTTCTAT
Organism: Trichonephila clavipes; assembly: GCA_019973935.1. Taxonomy (NCBI): domain Eukaryota; kingdom Metazoa; phylum Arthropoda; class Arachnida; order Araneae; family Nephilidae; genus Trichonephila; species Trichonephila clavipes. The sequence goes on from BMAU01000939.1 coordinate 201,150, forward strand.
CTTTCAAATAAATTAAAAAATAGCTGAAAAATATCTATTCTTCTGCTGCAAAACAAATTCTATTTTCTTGGTAGTATTTGCTCTAACATAATATCAGAGTTTCTTGTTAATGACATCTGAAATATTATGTAGGAAGTTACAATGAAATAAATAGTTTTTATAAACATTTTAATTTAATTTTAAAATCAAAATTTTCATATAGTTTTGAATAGTTTTTTCTGAATTCATGTGAAAATTAGTAATAAGGTTTATTGCTTGTAAGTTTTTTTCCCTGTAAAAAGTATTTTTTTTATTTTTTTGCTGATCTTGTTTAAATTTATGTGAAAAGCTACTTGAAAAAATTATATTGCATTTGTTTCATTGTTGTAATTATCTCCTTTCCTATGTGTTGTTACTTAAAAGCATGATTCTTCCCCTAATAATTTTCTATTTGTATTTTGAGTTTATTATGTTTTTATTTTTATTGCATTTATTATCTATTTTATTTTTGAGGAGAGGCTGCAATGGTTTTTTTTAGTTAAATAATTTTAATATATAATAAATCAAAATAAGTTCTCTTCTGACCATCAGGTGTGTTATAACACTTAACATATTCTTCAATGTTTTATTATTAACATGTAGACTAGATATATATGTTTACTATTACATTTATATATATAATGAGAGCAACAGTCTGTTATTTGTGTAAGATTTTTTCTGAAAGAGATTTCTATTTCAGTATCAATAAATATTAAGTTTGATTTTTTGGTTACCAAGTTTTAAGTGATTATTCTGACGTTCTGTATTTTGTTTGCTATTACTCTCTTACTCTTAGCTTAAAATCAGCATCTTTTCTTGGATTTCTGGTACATTAAAATGCTGGAATGGGGAGAGAAAAAAAAGTAGCTGTAATCTTTTTCCACTTGAAATTTTTGTAGCTATGAACTTCACAGGATCACTTAAAATAAATCTCTGAGACAGACTCAATTATATCAATATAAATTTCATCTCCTTCATAATTCTGATATTTACAAGTCCTTATTTTTTTTTCAGCATGTTCTGTCATGCATTTATTCCTTGTCAATTTTTTCCATAAGTTTTGATTTATTTTTCTTTGAATAATAAATTGACTAATCAATTTTATATGAAGAACTGTAATTGCATTTTCTCTTTTATGTGAGCATTAGTTATAATATGGAACTGGTTAACAGCTGTAAATGCTACTTCTGGTGCATTGTATTATTTAAAGCCTGCACACAGTATAATTTTATATATATATCCATAGAAGATGATTAAAGATTGTTGGATTATATTATAGTTACATATATATATTCTATATTTCTAATTAAAATTTATTTTTATTACATTCAAATGCTATGATTAAAATTATGTTAAATATTATTTTGAACATAGATTTATATATATTTATATGTATGTTTAGATGTAGAATATCTCTCTTAATAAAAATGTTTAAATTTTTCATAAGTTAATTTAAAGCTTTAAACATATTCCCTACTTGGAAAACATAAGTTTTCAGAAATTTTTTTTGAAAGATTTTTTTCTCCCTTGAGTAAAATTATCTGTTAATCTCTCACAATTACCCACACTCTCCAAAATGTATTTGTTTTATATTTTAACTTTAACTTGATTGAGAAGGCTCCCTCCCAATGAGAATATGGAAAGCAGTTCATACATTAAATATGACATGCACATTACAAGCCACTACCAAACTTTTTTTTTTTTTTTTCCTCTTGTCTATAATAGCTTGTATTTCTTTTTAAAGATTATGGTGCTGTCTAATAACTTGCATCCAAATGGCTATTTTCTACTTGGCTTAAAAAGCATGTTATCTTTTTCTTACTTTATTGTACACTTAATGTGAATAACACACCTGTGGGGCAGGAGTTAAGAACTAGAGCCATGCACATTTTTTTAAATATATCTCTATGTTGCATTTGTGTTTACCTGTAATTGTGCTATTTATGTATATGGGGATTACAATCTTTATCTTGGGCCTTTGTTTAAATCTTTAATTTTAATTGCATGTCTATATTTTAATCTCTCTCTCTTTTGCCTATCATGCATTTATTTTTATTTTTTCTGTTAAATTTCTATAACTGTACTGAACATCATCTAACCTTAGTACTCTCTCTCTACTATTCTAACTTTTTTTTTTAATATTCCACTTTTTTGGAGACTTGGACAAGTTAGCTAATATTTTTTAATAAAAGATGTATTTTGTAAGCCATAAAAGTAGTTAAAACATACCTTGGGCGCAATAACTTGTAGAGCATTAAGATCTAGGAAACAAATATTCAAATGCTATTTTTCCATTTGCCAGCTTAGTATTTTTTGATTGATGGATATTACAGACTAAAAGTGAAATTTATTGCTAGTAAAATTTGTAGTTTAATTTATAACATAATTATTATTCTTACAGTAATGAAACTGAAATAGTATAGGTGAATTTAACTTTCTAAATTTTATTGGACATATAGAAGAAAACTGACTTTTAATGTTTTGTGAAACATTTTATGGTTTTTTAACAAATCTGTACATTATTAGATTGATATCCAACTAGTTCAAATCACCTCAACTTCTTTGTTGTGTCTGAAGTTAAGATTATAAACAATTTTAAAAAATGATGAATGAGAGGATAGTTTTAATTTTTTATATTTTCCTCCTTGGTTGTTCTCTTTTAGAAGAAAATTTGGATGTTTCTCTTGTTTATATAAGAACATTTAAATTTACTGATAATAAACAATGGATAAAATCATTTATTTCACCATTTGTATGAGATTTATTTATGAAAACAAATTATATATTGTAGATATATGTAGAAGTTGCTGTGTTTCACATTAATTGATTAAATAATTATAGGGAAAATGTTATGCTTAAAATATTATGTAGTTTTTTAAAAAAAATTGACTAGTTTATTTATCTAGAAAGTTTAATGCTGATGCTAGATATTTCTTCCCCATTTGCATTTTTTATTGGGTTTGATTTTGGTCCATCCTAAGAAAAATATTTATTTTGTTAATTATATTAAATCTGTTGTAGAACTTAATTACTGAAAAGTATGGTTTCAGTTAGAAAATACTGCAGGATTTCTTAATAAATATTTCAGTTTATAAATTCAAATTGTTTACAAAAATAGAATCTTTGATTGCATTTCTTTACTGTGTAAGTGATCATGTTTTTGCTCTGGACTCTGCGAGTTTCTTGACTCCCCTTTTCTTTTCCTCTTATAGATAGCTGCCTATGCCTACCTTGTTCTTTTGGAACAGTTATGGGGCGAAATACTTTCTATTTGTGCTATTTACATGCTGTCGAAAATAAAAATTAGTCATATTTTAAAAATGTTTTCCTTAGCAAGGAATGTATTATTTATACGTATATTATTCATAAACTAATGAGAAAACATTGATAAAACTATTTAGTACTTTAAAATTTAGTTTTGTTTATTGTTTTTAAAAAATTTTTAACTTAGAAAGGGGCTTAAATGATATGCAATGTAAAAGCTGCAATTAAATTTTTTAGCTGAATGAGATAATTATATTATTTTAATTATGCTAGAGTATATCAAGTGGTTTTGTTAGAGTATATCAAGTGGTTAAAATTTGTGCCATGATTGATTTTTTCGACAGCAGGTTAAGAAACGTTCTTTTCTCAGTGAAATATGAGATTACCCCCCTCATTTTTTTGTAATTTCTAAAATATTTTTAAAAAAAAACAATTAAGTTTTTATTGTTTTTTTTTTTTCAAAATGAAGTTTATTGCAGTTAATTTCACAACTGAGGCATCTTTATAATGATTATTGAGCAAACAATTTTCACTTGAAAAGAAATGCAAATCTGATTTTCAAATTTTTAAATATTAATATGATTTGACTACTATTGCTGGACCCTAATGAATAAGTTTTTAGTAGATATTCAAAGAAATAAAACATTATTTTTAAGTATTCATTAAATTAAATTTTTCTACTAATATATGTTTTCTCAATAGTTTTGCCGACATGTTTAAATTTTAAACATAGATTAGTGGTATTAATTTTCTCATAACAGCTGTTACTTTTCCTTCACCCTGTTTGTGTAAATGTATAATATCCACATTAATAAAAACACATTTCGAAATTTGTTATGTCCTGTCTTGATTTGTACTGTGTGCATGGCTCTAAAAAGAGACTTTTTTGGGAAAAAATACAATACAATTCTTATATGTTTTAAAAGGATAGTCTCTCCTCCATTCAGTTTAAGCTATTTTAACTGGCACCCTTACGTGTTACCTACACTTGACCCCTTAGACAAATGGAAAACTCAAACGAAGTAGCAGCTTCAGCAAATTGAGGGCTACTATACGACACAGTAGTGCCAAGCTTCTTCTAAAACTGAAAGGGGATCCAACTGCTATTGACAACATGGACAGTTTTACTGCCAGGTAGGCTCTTGTGTGGTTTTATTTTATACAGAAAAGGATGTGTTGTTGTGGCATTGCATGATTCATAGAATTTTTATTTGTCAGTATTTTATAAATTTGACATGCTTATAAATTTATTTCTGTGTATTTTTTATTTCAAGATTGCTTTAAAATAGTGTTTTATTTGTTCGCTTTATTTTTTAAATGCTAAATTATTAATTTTTATTTCTAAAAATGTTGACAATATTGTAAACTTTTTGTAATTATTTATTGCAAATTTCATAAATTGTGTTTTAATTACCCAGGTTCACTGCATCATAGGCTAACACTCCTTGCAATATATACAGATTACATTAACTCTCAAAAATCAACAATATATTTGTTGCATACACATACAATAATTTATAGATATTAATATTACCAGATAGTTAAAGCTAAAAATGATTTTGAATGTAGGCACAAAATCGAGGCATTTTTTTATTATTTTCTTCTGCAATCATGTAAAATATATTTTCATGAATAAACCAAGAATTTTTGGAACTTTTTTAAAACTAAAGTATGGGGTTTTGCTTATTTATGAATCCACAAATTTTGGGGTGGGACAAAATTTAGGGGGAACCATTCTTTCTTACATTTTCTGTTAGTCATGCACAAGCTTTTTTAATCTTTTTACTTTTTGGATGTTTTGAATGCAATTGGATGTTTTGAAAATCATTTTCAAAATCAATGTGAGATTCCAAATAGTTTGTGCAATTCACATTCACTCATTGGAATGTTTGAATGCATGTGATGGTGTAGCAAGTTTTTCTGCTTGAGTGTGAAAATTGACGATCAAATGCTTTTTATTTTCTCTTGTTTCTTAATTCAAAATGTTTTTTTTTCTTTGCTCTTTAACCTTATTTACGAACAAGTACAACTCTTACCTCTTATTTATGAAGAAAACTGAATAGTCTCTCTGTTAGAATTTTTTACAAATGTGACTACTTGTAGTTTGAAATTTGCCATATGCAAATCTCTTCCTATTAATTTTACAAAAAACCCTGCAAAAATAACACTAGAACCTATATGTTTAAAAAAATGTTTGTTTGTTTTTTTTTTTGCTAGTGTATATGATAATAAAAGAGTGAGAAAAAAAAATGGGCTAGTCTAATGGTGACATGTTTAAAAATAAGCTTTTTCTTTCTTTCACAGTTTAGCTTATATACGAGTTTTTGAAACATTTTTGAAGAGAAAATGCTTTCTTGGCTTATTCATGAATCAGCTTATATTCAAAGATTATGCCATTCAACTTGTAACAATGTTTTGAGTTTTCTTATTTTCAACACATTTGAAGTATTAAATTACACATGTATTCAATCAATTATGTTCATTAAAGGGTTTTTTTGTTAGTGTGAATAAGTTTTATATACATCAGTTGTGTCAAAGTATATCTCCATAAGATTTTTTTTATAATAGTCATCGTACGTACCATACCATTATTTATTAAAAGCCTTTAAGAATGGTAATATTATCAATAGTAATGTAATATCCTAAAATCTTAAATTTAAACACAAAATTTATGCTTTTCTTCCATTAGTTCTATTATGAAAAACCAAATTACCATATTTTACCACTCAATGGCCAAATGGTTATGGGTATAAATTATTTGACCGATTATTTTAAAAGTAAAAAAGAATTAATTCATTAATGATCAAGTTAATTATTTATAAAAAAAGTAATGAGCAAATATGAACATAAACATTATTTTAATTATCAAAAATAGAAGTTTTATGAAAAGTTAGGTTAAAACTTAATTATTATTTTTTTTGTAGAGTTTGGGAAAATGTGACTTAAATTCTTAATTTTTCTTAAATTCTTCTTAAATTTTAAAATTGTTCTTAAATTTTAAAGCTTATAAATATTGTTATTCTTTTAAATTAGCAGTTTATTTTTAAAACATATAAATGATTTAGACAAGGATAAAAGTTTTAAAATACTGAAATTGGGAGTGTTTACACATATTTAAACAGAGTAGGATAGTAATGATTAAATAAAAAATGCTTGTTCAATGTTCAAAGTAAAGTGTGAAAAACTTCTAAATCCTACAAATATTCCTTTTGTTTTCAATCAACACAATCCAAATCATGGAAACTTTTAAGTAATCTTGATTACTGATATTTCTAATAAGGCTGACAAAAACTTCATTCTCTCTCTTTCGACAAATTTCAAATAAATATTTTAAACTTTGGTTTTCCTCTTTTTTAAAAGGGGGGAAAATTATATTTGCTGATTTGAAAGATTTTACACAAAAGTACTTTTTATATGTTTTTGCAAATTAGGCTTTGTTTACTGAGGCTATTGCTAAACTATTGTCACTTTGCTCTCAAATCAAAATTTTTAAAAGAAATTTAAAACATAGCCAAACAAGACAGAATTTTTATATATTTTTACATATGTATCCCCCCTCTTTAATTTATTAAGTAAAATTATATTAATTTTTTTTGTTCCTTATTAATCCTAGCACCTTAAAAAAAATTTGTGTAAGAAAAATTACTTAAAATTGGTTTTAAATCTTGCTTATATGTAGTATAGCTTTATTTTCAAAAAATAGATTTTGAAATTGTAAAATTGAATACATTAACAAGTTCATAAATTATGAAAAAAATACTTTTTTTAGGTACCCACAGGAGTATTAATTTGAACCTTGAAAGCTTAACCATTGAATAATTACAATCTAAATATTTATTGAGGTCATTAAGAAAAAAAATTTTTTTTTAATGTTTATAGTTTATGAAACTTTCCATAATTAATCTTGTTGTAATCATCAGTAAGTTTTTTTACTTGTGAATTAAACATTTTTATAATTTATTTTTGGTTATTAAATTTATAAACTATGCATTGAAGTATTATGAATGAAAGGAAATTTATATTTAAGGAGTATATTATTTATAAATATTCAGTTATTAACCTATAAAAGTTATTTAATTGTAAAAAAAAGGATCAACCGAACTTTCTTTTATAATTTTAGGTAAGTGCACTTTAGGCACGCAGACAATGAAAAATATAACAAAAATTTGTTCAAAGGACTAGTATTTACTAAAATAGTATTTAAATTTGTAAAAAAATGTTGAATACATTAAGTTAAAAAAAATGTGTATTACATTCATTGATGAAAAGTGCATATTATAAATTTACTGCAAATTTCAGAATATTTTCAAACACACTTTTTAAATAGATATTTGCTTATGCCATGTAAGCCAATGTAAAAATCCTTTTAAAATGAGAAAATTATTTTCTAGATCAGAATATTTATCCATATAAATAATTTTTGAGAAAAAATATTTTAAGTAATTGAATTTTAATTTTTTTTGTTTGCCTCAAAGTCCTGCAGTAATTTTCATTAATTGCAAAAAAATCCAAGCTTTAAGCTCAATGGAATTTTATCAACATTTTTTAAGCTTTGTTAATAAGCACTGTCGCTTTTAAAAATTGCAAGTTTAATGCACTGGCTTATGCACCACATACAATATGCATTGATGCATTTCTTTAAACTAGTTTTTTAAGTAAATGAATCACTTGTTGCCTTTGCTTTTAAGCATGTTCATTAAGACTAGTCAAAGAGTAATCAAAATATTGTTTACTACAGAAGAAATAAAAATAAATGGATGTATTAAATCAGTGAAAAAAAATGGAATGTACATCTTAAAATAATTTATCTTTACTGGACTTCAATAACCTACCTCTTGAGCAGCGAAACACAATACTGCACTTTTTGGAGTTTCAAAGATCATTATAGAGATTTATAAATAAATTTTATTTGAATATACAGTGAAAATAATTTAATACGAAACTGAGGGGACTGAAATATTTTTTCATGTTGAAAAATAGTGTTAAAAAGAAATAAACAAACATATATTCAACCAAATTGATTTTATTATAGTACATTTTATTTTTCATAGATATGTATATGTATGTAATGTATTTAATAAAAGTCAATAAAACAAAAACATTCACTACAAACTTAATGAGTTCTTACAAAATTTAGTAATACCTAACTCTTAACAGATTTCCCTTTTTCATCTTCAGTTTTTTATCAATAACCTTAAGAAGCTCAATCTTCCTTTGAAGCAAAGTAACAGTTTTCCTTCCTGAGCTCTTTGCCATTGTGCTTGTAGAAAAAATTCTAAAATATGGGGAGGGGGATGCAAACGAAACTCGCTGATTTTTACTCACACTGCAATGTACTTTTTTCATTACCAAATTCCAAAACCCAACTGTTGAGAGATGAGATGTTTTTGTGTGGTGTTTGTAAAGGTGGAGGGTGGAAAGTAGCTTAGATTAAAATTGGCTCGTGTCACAGGCTATTCAGAGGGTATTTCAAAGCCCAGTTTGCCTCCTTTCTACAAAACATGTGAAACCACCTCTTTCACTTTATACCCCTCTTAAATCTTGCCTGCGAGGCTAGTGCTATCTGTATTTTGCTCATTTCATGTTAAGAGAAAAAAATTCATGAAAATACATAGTGGTTTGTCAGGACGGTTGTATTATTTTGTGTTAACCGATCTTTCATCTTAAGCGTTTTCACAGTAAACGTGTTTCACTGTAATTGTATTTTGAAGCTTTAAGTGGTTTTTTATGTATGTTTGAAGCAAGGAACTGGCTCGAATGTTATTGATTCACTTACCCGTAGGTCAATACAAATATTTCATTATAGTCTTACTATGATGTTAATTTAAAGCAAACCTTTTTGAAAAACCTCTTTTTGTCAACAAGCGTTTCAATGTTTCATTCGTAAAAGTTTTATCAAGTTCCATAAAATTTAAAATGATTCTCAATTAGTTTTTCTAAAATGTCCATGAAACTGGTTGAAGTCTCATGTGATTTACAAATATTTGTTGCACAAGATATATATAAGAACAGGTAAGTTTCAAATTGATATAGTTAGGATAAGTAGTTTACAAAAGGAACAAATATCTGGAATAATAATAATAAAATTTCTGTAATAATTTAACAGCTTTTCTAAAGTGAAGTAAGAATTTCTAATAGCATTTATTTTTAGTTTTAAGATTGGGGAATGTTGATTACTTATTTTTTTCATTGTATGTTGCAATATTAATCTTTCAACAGTATTGTTGTAAAATATATGCTTAATTTATCTGATATATCAAATTATTCAATGTTCTTGTGTACAAATATAATTTTATTTTGCATTACTACTAACTTGCATTCTTTTCACATTAGTGAAATGAAACAATTGCAATTTTAAGTGCACATAAAGAAAATTACCTTCATGTAATAGTAATCATATTCATTCATATGCACTTTTAAGTTTTATTTTCTACTATGTGTTTTTATTTGCATGTATTTTATTTTAAGTATTGCCACGTTTTGCACACAACACATGCTTTTCTGTTTATGTAAGAAAGGGATCAATTGCATTGAGTTATCTTTGTGAAAAATGCATTTCAACTGTTAGACACATCTGAAGGACTTTCAAATAAAAAAAAAGGAATAATTAAGTTTTTTTAAAAAAAATTGTTAATTCTTTAAATATTTATTTCAGTGTATCCCGATTTTCTTAGGCTTTTGCTGTTTATTCATTTTTATGTAGAATTTCTTCCTTTCTTTGGCATTTCTTTTTTATGCATTTTCTTTTGTTTATTCCTCCTTCCCCATTGAATAATTCTGTACAATTTGGTAGTGATACATGTATGTGTTTTTGTTCTCTTAGAATGAAACGAGCCAGCTCAATGTCAATGCTTAATTCTGAAGAACAGGTATTTTTCTTCAATATTCATTCACTTTGTTGTGCATGCATTTACCAGGAAAGCTGCACTTTACTTTTGTAATTTAATTAGTTTTTTGTATGAGTTTCACAGTCATTTTTATTTTATAGTTTTGTATATTATAGATTGCTGCTCTCATTTTTTAAAAATATTATACAAATACCTTTTTTTTAATAAGATTTTTCAATTTTATTGTTTAGTTTCTGCACTTAGTTAAATTAAGTTTTGTGTTTTAAAGTAAATCTTAAATTTATTTTCAAGCATGCCTTTTTGTAAGTTTTAATTTTTAACTAAGGCTTTTTCAGGTATTAACAAATAATAGCACTGGTTTTTATGCGCTTTATTTATTTATTACAAAAGATAAACTTTTGGCTTTTATCTAAATTTTGAGTGTAATATTTTTTAGACTGATTTTATTTTTAATGAATTGATTTCTCAAATTTGTAGTGTTAAATAATCTATGAAATTCTGTATTTTGATATTTAATTTTAATTATTTTTGTATTTTAAATTTGTGACCTTATGTATCATAAAGCGTGTAAAGATGTAATTAAAATGAAAGCTAATATATAAGCTTAGACTTTTGAAATGTCTTTTTTCATCTGCTTTAACATGTTGCTAGTAAATATTTTTATAGAAAATTAAGATTAATGAATTTTAATTTTTTCAACATTAAAACTTAGATAAAAATTCATAAAGGAAAAATCTGGAATTTTAAATTTGAATTAACAGGAATTAGCTGTATTTAAAAATGCTGTAGATTTAACTTTTTTTAGTCTTTGAAAGAGTTTGGTAAATTTTCTTAAAATAATACTTTGAGAAAAATATACATTCTTAACCATTGTAGAAGTTGTAGTGTCAAGTTAATTTGTCAATAATGGTGAAATTTTTCTTCTTTAGAGGCTGTTTTAAACTCATAGGTTCCTATGCATTTTGATTTTTATCAAATAATGGTCTAATTCTCATGAAGAAAATTAATCCTAATTTATTTGTATCTTTGTAATTTTGTAATATAATTAATCAGTTAAAATTAAAAAAAAAAAGTATATTGAAGCATCTTTAAATAAATTTTAATGGGCATTAAATGTGTAAATAAATTTTGTACGGAAAGATTCTTTATATCCAAGAACTATTAAATGGTTTGTGGAAATTGGTTTTGCATATGACTTAAATACGCCTTTTAAGTAGCTTTGTTGCAAAAAATAAATGTGAAATAATTTATAGATCAAACAATTCTTGAAAATTTTTATAACTTAGTTTTAAGCATGCAGGGGATAATAGTATTAACATATTAATAAGTTTAAGTGTAAAAGAATTAAGACTTTTATAATTTCATATTGTTTTAATCACCTTAGAACATCCAGTGGCCGAGTCGTAGCGCATTGTGCTTCCACGCCAAAGGTCTGGGATTCAAACCCCAGGCTGGGTAAGGTCAACTCAGACTGACCACCTGACCCGAACATCTGCTCATGCTCCTCGGTGCCCAAGGTCACAAAAACAGATGGCACAGTAGACATTGGCCCTCATGGGCTGTTGCACCACTGAGTTTAGTTTTAGTTTCTTATAATTACCGTGATTTCCAGTTGAATGGTTTGAACAATTACTTTAAATAACAGCTGTATAATTTCCCATTTTAATACATTAGAATTTTGTATAAAGTAATTTTTTTCCTCTTTAAGAATCATTGAGCTAATTAATTTTTTGTTTTTCTTAGGTGAAAAGTAACTTAATGAGCATGCGATCCAAAACAGCAAGCACAGACCAACTTCGAAGCCGAGAAACGCGTTAACCAGCATCACTTCCCCAGCATAGGTTTTTATTAGGACTTAGACTTTTTTGATCTCTGCACTCTAGTATGTCGCTAGTAAATATTAAAATGAAGTAAAAGGAATCACCTCGAATGAAATTGTAAATAATGCAAGAGATAGCTTTTTTCCCCTTCTGCAGACTCGGGTTCTTTATGTTGATTTGTACTGTAAATAGCGAAGCTTGTTTTACTCTGCAGTCGCTGAAAAAACACTGCTTTGGATTTTGTATCTTCAGTTGAGTGGAAAGTAATCTGATTTTTTGCAATTTAAAGAAATGTGATATTATTTTTTATTGAACTACTTTATGCATTTGGTGGAGTAGAATTTTTTTCCTTGCATGATTAATTGTATGTACATTACTTTCATTTATATTCGAATGTGTGTTACTGTAATGCCTTTGTGATTTTAGGAGGTTTGGGCAGTATATATGAATAGATTAATGTACAGAGAAATTAAGATTTAGTATACAATCATAGTTAATTAAATCTATAACATATTTGATCATATTTTTAAAGTAGGAAATCTTGGGAAATTATGTGCATAAAATTTTCACACTACATAAATTGAATTTTAGGGAAAAATGCTGCGTTTTGTGTGTGCTGCAGAATCGCTTCAGATTTACAATTGTTTTAGCTTCATTAAGTATCTTTTCGTCTTTAATAAAGTATGAATGACTTTTAACTAATTTAGTTATTTCATAAAAATGTTAATTCTTCATAATTTTAAAATCTTCTTACTTCAATCTGTTAATTTGAAACAAAGTGAATGATTTTTCTCTTTTAACATTTATGATATCTGTATTTTATATTGTTAAAATCATTTTTATTAGTTAAATAATTATCTGTTTTGCTTATTTCTGGAATATGATGTATTATCTCAGCAAATTTTACTTTTGCTCCACTTTGGAGCAATTGTAAAGTTTAATCTCCCTTCTGAATTAAGGATGAACAATGAAATGATATTGCATTTAATATTGCTAAGCATAGTTGAAGAATATATTTTTTTTTTGTATAAATGAAGGTGTTTAATATATATTAAACTCTTTGGACTTAATATAATAATTACATCATAAAAAATTGTGCTTTTTTTAAAAAGATTTTTGTGTTTCTTTTTAATTAACTGAAGAAAAATGTTAGGAATAGTTCAGGTTTGGGTTATGACTTGAGCTGTAATCCATCTTCAGTTAATAAAAAAGCAATGTGAATTTAAAAATTATTATTTTTAATTACAATTCGCGGCTACTTTTAGGACAACAAAATTTTATTTGTTTTTTAAGAAATCGCTAATAATTGGCTTTTTTTATTCAAAAAAATTTTGGGTGTATATATTGTAGAATTTTTTTTAAAGTTTTTTTTAAAAAAAATATTGCATTAACTTTTTTAGCTTGAGAGTAAGAAGCAAGTTAATTAGTTTTAATTAATTCATTTGCTTTTTCTCCCTTTATTTCTGATATTTAAAGCTTGTAATATTAATTTGTAGGTATTCATTTTTGTCTTTTATGAATATATTTTTCCAAAATATTTAATTTGGTAAATTATCAAAAATTAATTTTTTAAATTTATTTAAAAGAATATGTTTGTTTAATTTTTTTTTAGAATTATTTTCAAGTGTTTAAATAACAGTCTGAAGCCTAATCCTCCTATACTTTGTTATATTTTGTAAAAATCAGTAACTTATATGTGTAATTAAAATAATTTATGTCAGTCATATCGAGCATGTATTCCCTTGTTGAAGTTAAGATAGATTCTTATTATAAGTAGGTGCATCCTGTGGATCAGGAAAATATTTATTAACAATAAAATTGTTTTGAATGATTATTATTTAGCAAATATTTATTCCTGTTTTTCCTTGAAAGAATCTGAATACATACCGATTCATTCCTAATAACTCCTTCTAAATTTTATTAAAATCTTATATTCTTTTAGTTGATTTGTTTAAATGTATTTTACATTCAGTTCATTTAGTATAAACTAAAATTCCTATTTTATTTATGATTTTTATCACTTTTTTAAAAAAATAATTGTTACCTAATGTTCAAAATCTATTAAATTTGTTATGTTTTAAAATTATTTCTAGAAATTAACCATGCATAAAGTACTTAGAGGTACATTATTTTTTATTGTTTATTTATCTATGGAAACCTTTTTATCATTATATATCATTGGTGAGAAATTAAGCCCTTCAATGATTCCTATGTCATTGTTTTCCTAACATGAATGTTGGGCTTATGTGTATGATATGTATGAAAGTTATTGTCTGCACACAATTTAAATAATGCAGATTAATACAATGTATGTATGTCTCCTCTAATAAAAATATGTTTTGTGTGTAAGTGATTCATTCATTTAGTAATTGTCATTTCATCCATTTTTCATTTCACACCACTCACTCTTCATCTGAATTAAAATTACTATAACATGCTTATATTTGTGTAATTAAAATACTTTTTTTATAAGTGAAGTAATTTATATTGTTTTATACGGTAAGAGTGGTGCGAGGCCCCTGACTACCATCCAAGATGTTCACCCTCAAAATTGAGGTGGAACCAAAAAAGCCAAATAGTACTGTCACCTGTATGGTGCGCAAAGCTACAGCTAACGAGAAGTGTACATCTACTCCTTTGCTGCAAAGAATTTCGTGGGCCTCAATTTGACACCATCAGACAGATGGCATTAGGAACAACAGTAATTATTTTTCTGGAAGGGAGTAATTAGGTGTCACTGAGATAGCAGAATCCTCACTATATTCAAGAAAACTAAACACTCACCTATGATATTATGCCGTGTGTTCAGCTACAATTGTAATGACATGCATTTCAACATTTATTGAAGTTTTCAGTACTCACATGCTTAATTTATTATTTTTTATTTACTTTTTTTGCGCATTTGACCATCTTTTTAAAAATCGTTGAAATTTGAATTGTTTGAAATATTTAATTCCTTTTGTGGTTCATTCAATTCCTACTATTAGCTCACACTCTCTATGTATTTATTTATCTTGATGGAATTTTCAATCGTTAATAAAATACGTTTTAAAGTGCTCAATTGAGCTGAAATTTTATATACATGATCATTTTGGATAATACAATAATTAATAAAAATTAATTGATCAAAACTAATTATTTAAAGAATTACAAATACAGCCAAGTTGGCATCATTTTTGGGGACTTGTGTCAAAACTTGAAAAGGTTTTTTTTATCACGTTTTAAAGCATTCAGTTGAACTGAAATTTTATAGGCAAGATTGTTTTGGATGATAATACGATACGTTAATGATAATGAATAAAAATTAATTACCTCTTATTGTGATTCTGTCAAATGTATATACATATTTATATTGAAACTATTTAATAAAAAGTAGCTAAAATAAAAATTTTTCTTTGTTGATCTAAGTAGGAATTGACTTTAATTTTTTTTTATATTACTTGTGTGTTTTTCTGATCATAGAAAAGCAATCATCTTTCAGCATTTAAATAAAAATAATAATAAGACAAAAAATTTTCAAACGTTTTAAAATCTTTTTTTTTTTCAATAAAAATTTTTAAAAAAACTTTTATAAATGTTTTTTAAAACCTTGTTTATTAATTTGATTATCTTTAGTATTATTTAAATGGATTTTTTTAAAACAATCTATTGATAATTTGAGTCCCTGATGAATAAATATTTATGTTAAAATATAATCAATTTAACGAGACTATACTTGTTCCCTAAGGCATAGCAACCTTATTGTGGTACCAAGTGCTACTGGGAGACGAGAAAATTTGGATTGATGGACTCTGTTTCAGCTTTTTTTTTTTTTTTTTTTTTTGTAGCTGTTGTATTCTTTTTTCTTTATACTTCTCTGCTGTAACTGCTCATAACCGACCATTAGAAATTAAAAAAACCTTATTGTGGTATGGAAATATTCAAGGTTGAGAAAAATATTTATATGCATTAGTCAGGTTTTTAATAAAAAAACGTTTTTGATGTTATATATCTTTATTAAATATGACAATATAATTTTTTAAAGTCAATATGATATGTAAAGATTTTCTTTGATACATTTGTGAGGGCATTGAAAGGTTTGGAAAAAAAACTGTATAGTAACAAAATTAAGATGAAGCAGAGTGAATTTATTGCCAGAAAAAAAAAAAAATTAACAATTTAAGATCAATATTAAATGGAAATTAAAATTTTTTATAAAAATATGTTAGAAATGTTACAAGACAATGGGCTCAATTCATGAAGTCACATGATAAAAACAAACACGTGTTTTCCATTGAATTCAAAACAAACATTAAACTAATTGTACTTTTTCTATTTGTAAAACTCAGATCAAATTTCATATTTGGGTAAAGATGTTTAAATGTTGAGAGAAAAAAATTTCTTCAAAAAGATTTTTTTAAATTAAAAAAATCATATTTTATGTTTATAATTTTAAATAAAATGCATTTTGTATACATATGTACTTTTTAAGAGAAAGTTTCTACAAAGAGCAAAACTTGGCAACACCAGAGTGTGTGAACTGATTAGCTGGAAACACAAAAATAGTTTTTATGGTGTGAGTATGACGTCACATGAGTTTTTGAATTGTGATTGTGTGACTATGAAGTCATACACTTCATAGTCATGTGACTATGAAGTCACATGATAGTGAATTACAGAAATACTGAAACCAATATATAGGATTTGTCAAGACATGACTCTAAAAAAAAAAGTTGGGCTTAGGTAGGCACTGTGGTCAATGTAAATATTCTTCCTCAAATTATTTTAATATTTTGTAATGGTTGCATGTAAATAGCTTAGCGGATAAATGTGCATTCTTAGGTTTAGAGTTGGGAAACCCTGCCTTAACAAAATGTTATTAATCTATATTAATATTTACTAACCTTTATATTAATTTTTATCTGATTCATTAATACTTTCATAAACAGCTTTAGGGTGATATATATGCATGTATATACTATAAATTATTAAAATACAAATTTTTGAATCTTGAATACAATTTTCAAGATGTGGATAGTGTTTTTAAATACAGTAAGACCTCGCGTAACGCAGGGGAATACGTTCCATCAAAGTAGAGCGTAATATGAAACAGTGTTAAACGAGGTTATCTCATCATGTAAATAATGGGGTTAGGGGAAGATGGGTAGAAAATTAGTCTGGTATATTTTACTGTTAAATTTATTAATTATGTTTTTATAACAAAACAAAAATTTATTTCTTACAAATATAGAAACATAATAAAAGAATATGCGTATAAAATTCTGTCTTTATGTTTACATTTCAGATCATTCAGTCTCTTCTGTATTTCCAATTTTCTGCTATTTTATCAAGAAGGTAGATTGGCTTAATGGCATTTTGCGTTCTATTTCGTCGTCAATCCATATAGAAAGTTGTTTTTCCATTTCCTCTATTGTATTATTTCTAGAACGGGTAATTCTAGTTGCAGAGCTTGTCGTAGTTGCAGTTACTGATGCCGCCTGGCATATATCTTTTGCCTATATGATTTAGGCTTCTTCTACAGTTCTGATGTGAGGTAGATTTTTCTGCCACTTTCATAAAGACATTTCAAGCGACTATTTATAAATGTAGCCAGAATAGTCTGGGATCCATGGTCATATCTGATTTCCAGCGAAGAACCAGGGGATGTTCCATTGGTGCGAAGGTGGAATGCGCCATATTAAATTAAGTTTAGACCTTTGGTTTGAGTATAGTTCTTGATAAGAAAGCAAAGTGTGCCAGTAGTCATTTCAATCTTGCTGCTCTCTTTGGCCAATCTATCAGTGATTTCATGACCTCTAACGCTAACATGTGATGGGATCTATTGGAGGTGGGTCTGAGAGATCATCGGAGTGGATCCCTCAGTTTGGAAGCTGAGAGAATGAAGCATCAGCTTCATCACACGACAGGGAAAGAGTGATTGGGAAATATGAAATCCCCTATTGTGCCCTCGTGTATTTGTAGAAAGCATGTTGGTTCAAGTTAAGGCAAGTCTTAGCCTTGGACATTCTTGAAAAGTATGGCTTGAAAGTAGTTTTCGATTTTGATCAAAATGGTTCATTACGCGTTCCTTCTGCAAGATTTGATGTGTGAGTCCAAGGAACAGAAAACTTGGGACTTTATTTTACAAATCAAGGATTAATAATCCAAATATTTTATTCGAATCTCCTGCTATTTACAGATGACAGCAAATTTAACACGTTTGGTTCAGAGGGGCATGGGGGAGAGAAATGAAGCATGCAATCCTAAGAATTGAGTTGGATCATTGAAACGTAGAGGTGGAGACTTCCTTATGTGGTTGTGTATCAGTGGCGTACGCAGACTTCTTATGGGGCAGTGGCGTTACGGAGAATATTAGGGCCCCTCTGGAAAGTCAGATTTGGCTTTGAATATTGTATAAATTTGTTCAATACGTACTTGGTGTCAGTCAGGTTTTGGGGCCCCCTGCAATGCGGGGGTGCTCGTTACAACACTGAGTGAGGGGGTCTATCTACGTGAGAGCAGAGGGGTAATCTTTTTGGTAAATATTGAAAATTTGTTGGTCTTTAGGGGAATGAGCCCTCAAACCCTCTTTATGTACGCCATTAGTGTGCGTGTCAAGGTTAGGATTGGTAGTTTAAGATTCATTGATGTCTCACTCAGTTAATTAAAAATACTTTTCATGATTCTTCACTGGCGCAACATCCACCTATAGCATTTCATACCAAGCCATTAATGTTTTTCAATTCTTCACCTTAATTATCAATCTTTTTCCAAGCATTCAATGTAAGTTTTGGTCTACTTCTTTTCTGGGTACCAGATGGGGTTTAGCCAAGATTTTTTTAGTTTTTCGACTGTCATCCAATCTGATTGGTATAAATTTAATAATATCTGGGCGTTTAAACAGTCCGTAAATTTTCGAGTTGTTTCTTCTGCAATAATTATCATATTTAATTCCACCAAATATTAATTTATAATCACCATCCCAAAATTTGGGTACTAATATTTTTTTAAAAAGAAAATTACACACTTTTATCACATCTTATGAACGAGGGCGGTCTTTAATATTCGCCTCTACAACTTTTCAAAAGTTTTAAAAATACCAGTCTTAATGTATTCAACAAAATATTAATTACAAATTAACAAAATATTGCAATATTTCCTTTTATGCATAACGGTTTATTTAAGTGAAGGTATTGTGTGGTAAAAGCTACCTCAAAAAAATGCCTAAATAAATAAAGTTTGCCTTTTAAATATTAGAGAAAAATTAGACTTCCGCAAAGATTGAAATACTGTTTATTTAAAAGAAATGACACATATCTTGCGAACTTAAAATGTTGTAGTTCTAGAAGTACACTATTTATATATTTAAAAGCCAGGGATAATACCTCGAATAAATGTCTTCAAAAAGTAAGAGTATTACAAAAGTATATTTCAGGGGGGTTGTGAATGAGAGGGTGCGCGTTATACGGCAAATATACCAAAATGTTCAGCTTTAAAGTATTGGTGAGCGTTATTCGGCGCTGCGCGACATATACGCAGGATTTTACGGTACTTTTTTTAAGAATAAAGTCATATTTAAAAAATTCCTACAATGAAAAAATTTAGTAGATTATAGTTGTATTTTTCTGAAATTTAATAATCTTCAATCATTTTGAGGAATCACTGTATCAGGAACGTCTTAAGGTATGGGCCAACTGGGCCTCGGCTGCAATGGGGGCCTCCTCTTGTTCTCGACTTCGTATTAGTAAGATCATAATTCGAATAATTTCAACGGTCAAATGTTATTTCCGGTTGTATTCTCTGAAAAACTAGAAATTTTGGACAATAGGTCAACTGGCAACATTTGATGCCCGTCTTCCACGTATAGACCTAGGCCTACCACCATACACCATCTTTAGTCAAACTGGTTGTGAAATTGTAAGTCATGCACATTTGTTTCAGGTATTATTTGTACGAGTATTTGACAACGTAAGTTACTTTTAAGGGCCATAGATGGAGCCTGCATTTGTATAGTGGCCCAGTGCCTACATTTGTGTAGAGTCACAGGGCCTACAATCGGGTAGGGGTCCAGGGTCTCAAAAAGTCTTAAGATGTCTCTGCACTGTATTAAATTAGGAAGAAATTGAATGTCAAGCTCGAGTAATGATGAGTCGAATTTTCGAGATGTAAAAAATTTTTCAATGAATTTGGAAGATTTATATGCCATGTAATGATCCAACTGATAAGACCAATTCTATCAATGAGAATCGATAATGATAATAATTTATTTTAAAGAAAATTTTACTTTTAATAATACCTCACATTCACCTTTTATCAGAACGTTTCCAAAAAGATTCTAGGATAAGAGACTGTATCCAGTCTGCTGTTTACTAATGGACAAAAGAAATGAAAAAACAGTTATGGATTACTTAGACAAAAAATGCGAGAATTAATCATTTCCAAGATAACCAGATGTCAATAAATCTTTACTTCTATTTTTTTTTTTTTTGTCAGTTACCTCAATTAATTTAGAGTTCTGTTGATTTCAGTGCATATTAAAATAACAAGTGATCGGTGTCATGATGGTGAATAGCAATGATAAAAAAACTGAAATGATTTGTTTTATGATCATCTCTTTCTGTTTCTTGAGCCCCCATTTATTGTTTTTCATTATAAAGGCGGCCTATCTTCGATTTTATGATAATATAATCTCCAGTATCATCAAAAATTAATACCTTCTGTTGTTCTCCGTAGTTTAGTTCTTTTATATGATGGTACTCGTTTCGCTGCATTTTTATTGTTACCAAAAATACAGCCTCCTTCTCATGTGGCGTCAAGCGCAGATTTGTTTCTTTATTAAATTCTCATCAAAGATTGGAGCTCGCAAACTAAAGCTCGTTAAAATGGTCCATATTTCACGAGGTTCATTCCACAAGTAGAAATCAACAATAATTTAAAATTAAAATAATCAAGACTAACTGTCTTGAATCAAAAGCTTTTAATTGGCTACTTTTGAGACACGCTCTGTCATATATGCCTTCATTCAATTTAACTTCTTTTGCCATGTTTTCAAACGGCTTGCTTGTTCTTATGAAATTAAAGTATCTTGTTTCGTAATGTAAAATATTTATAGTTCTGTTTAAATTTCTTTTCTTTGTTTTGAACTAATTTTTAATTAACAATTTGAATTACATAGTATTTGTAGATATTGTGTAGATTAAAAATTCTCTTCCATGTTATTATCGTTTGCTTTAATTCATTAATTTTTGTAACTCGTATTTATCTAATCGTTTGCTGTTAAAGTTATGTTCCTTAAGTTGGCATCTTTTGTAATTATTCTAAATATGTTTTTTAAGTTAGAGAAAAAGAATTGTAATGCATAATTGACGCTGGTTACATCTAATATGTAAGTAATTTTTGCATTTTTCTAGATATTATTATTTACATGAAGATAGTTTTGATTATTTGATGATTGTAGGAATAAAAAACGGTCGCGTATATATATATATATAGAATAAACTTTGGCTATTATTATTTATAATACCTAATATAATTTTAAAAAATCACATTCTCATTCCGTTTCTTTTGCTGTTTTTACTGCCTCATAGAATTTTAATGAAAAACAAGCAGCTTTTATATTTTCGTATGGAATATCGATTAATAACTTCACGCTTTTCAGCACACCGCAGGATTGTGTATTTATGCTTTGTTGCTTGCGAGTAAAATGATCATTTCATGCTTTAAGTTATTCTTGTGTTAAGTGTTACAACTGTAAAGAAAAAAAAATTATATTTAACGGAGCAAACAGATGTTTTGTATCAAGAAATGAGAACGTATAAATAAAATTATTACTATTTTTTAATACAACAAACTGATGCGTACTTCTGTACTATTTAATCATTAGCTTTTCTTTAAAAACTATTTTTCGAATTCATTTAAATGAATTATTCTATAAACATAGTCGGACTGTGTAGAAACGATGACTATAGTCACAAATACGCATGCGCAAAACGAAAACTCAGAATGCATAAATGGCAAAGTAATGAAACGCAAATGAATTTTTTAAAAATTAGCTGTAGAAAGAAGTAATTTTTTCAAATCTTTTGAAGATAAATGGGAATACATTCCATTTGCTTATGCTTTTAGTTTTCTCAAGCTTTTATGCTGACTTCTTCATGTTTGGACTCGTCCATTGAAACTGGACATAGTATGTTAGAATCATAAATCCTAACTCCATCCTGAATAATTTAATTTTTTTACTGTATTAAAATACGTGATTTTTTCCATTCGTTCATTATTTCTCAAATTCCTCGGTTTTTGCCTTTCCTAGAAAACTATTTTACGCCTCTCATCAATTTCAAATGATTTTTATTATTATTATGCTGATGCAATTCTTTTCGTTTGTTTCACTTGAATTGTTCGTATTCCACGTGCTTAACTTATCTAATTTACTTGCATTCTAAGACAAGATTACTGAAGTTTTTCTGTTACAAAATGATAAGAGGGACAAGAGATACAACTGAATGTGACGACTATAAGATAACCAGATGTTCTTGAAAGTTAATTTTCTCCTAATTTTTTAAAAACTATTTTAGTTCTGTGAATTAGACATTTGTTTGCAATTCATGTTTATTCTGGAATACACTATCAACGCTACATTTGTTATTACTCTAGAAATCAAAATGTTGCTGTGATGTTTAAGGAAAAAAAGAAGTTGAATTTCTATTTGCTATAAAATCTTGTCAACGTGAATTATAAATACATGTTTATGATTCTATAAATTTAATGTTTCCTGTAAGATTACAATGGTAGTGAAAATAAATTCCCAAAGCAAAAGGTATAAAACTACATACAGTAATACCCCAAACTTACGCGATAGGTAGGATTGAGAAATAACCACGTAAATCGGGATATAATTTCTCATATAAATATGTATAAATTATTTTAAATGGTGTTGGAAAATAATAATTTAAAAAATATTTAATAAAATCTTTCATAACACAAATACAAAACCGCAAACCGAAGTTATTTTTATATAGAATGTTTCATAAAATGTAACCAAGTAGTCTGCCGGTTCTAGTGCTTTTTTGCTCCCTCAAGATTTCCTCGAAGCATGCTAATAAATTTTTTTTATTCCTTGTTTTGTTGAAAAATATGCTCTTCGTTGGAGTACATATTTTCTAAAATTTGTAACTCTTTTTCATTTAAACTGAGGCCTTATGTAAAATTTCCAACCGTCATGTGATTTTCTGATTGAACTGGGTCTAAATACTCAAGTTCTTCAATGTCTTGCACTTGCTCGTGCATTTTTATGAGCTTATCAATTGTCTGCTCTTGATTGTGAGAATATAGAAGTTCTTGAACGTCATCATTACCCACATATGAATTTATTTGCCTGATAAGATTGACCATTTCTTGAATCATATTATCAATTTCACCAGGCTCTGATAATACTGCCTGAGTTTCAATGATTTAAAAAAATCGAGAAATTACTGCATTTAAAAATAAAGAATTAACGTTAGCATCTCATAAATGTTAGTTTTATTAAATGTTTTCAGGAATCTTTTTTTTTGTTATAAAAATTTACAACCGAGAAGTATATTGAAAAAGCTTTGACACTACTTTTTTTCAAATTAAAAAAAAAAACTTTTGATCTTTATTCTTTAGCCAAGATATTTAGTAAAATGAGACCGTGATATGGGTGCATTAGAAAGCTTAAGTGGAGTAATGTTGGAAAGAGGGCAATGTTTCAATGCTGATTATAGCTGCATAGGCTTTAAGATATGATCTTCTATTTTTCACTGGTTTAGTTAGATTTCTAGAAATTTAATAAAAATAAAGGTCAAGTAAGTAAATGTACTTAAGAATTTTACACTGGTTATGTATAGATTACCATTTTTTCATGCATATAGACACAATAATGATGTTAATTTTGAGACTGTTGTCAATATGTTGAAAAAAATGGAGTTAAGATAAAGAAAAATATAAGGGTCTGAAGAAAATTACTCTTTTTAAAGGAATCGATGTCAGAAAAAGTTTGCTGACCCCTTCTCTAAATCAACAGTAAATATAATAATGGCATAGGGGGGAGTGGTTATAAATAAGAATTATTAAGATTTAGCCTTTAGATGAATGGATAAATTATACTGTTATTGCTTAGTACAGCGGTTCTTAAACTTTCGATCGTCCCCCCCCCCTCCTTTATGTATAAGCCTGACATCGCGGACCCCCAAGATTTTGAACACACCACCCCGACTCCCAACACATGGCTGAGTGATTTATAGGTTCTTCAATAATCCTAAGTCTGCCTCTGCTACTTACATACAGACTTTTTAATTTCTTTTTTTTTCCTTTAAAAAATAGTAAAGATTTAATTTTAAAAAATTACGCTTAAGAAATGGCTGTTTAGTTGAAATCAACAAAAAAACTGAATTGATATTCTTGATCGAAATACATGTGTTCTTGTAGTTTCTCACCCCCTCTCCCCAAAAGGACAATTTAGTTATTGTCTAGGATAACATATCTTTCCATTTTTTCAAGAGGTCTTTCAGAGTCTGTAAAAAAGAGGAAAATATCTTAACATTAAATGAGAGAACTTCGCGGACACCCTATAAAAGAGAGAGAGAGCACTGTGGACCCCCAGCGGTTCGCGAGCCACAGTTTAAGAGCCACTGGCTTATTACATTCAGGAACATTGAAAATAGCGACCCAAGAAGGAAGCTAAGTACAATCGCAAAACTTTGCAAATAAGTACAGCGTAATGTGATATGCAAATGATCCAAGTTTTGTGCCAATTCGCATACTCACACACCGAGGTGGCGCTACAATCAGGAAGAGGGTGCTATATAAGCCAGCGCAAATTCGAAGATTCATAAACATGACGATTACCCGCCGATTGTAGGAAGAATTTGGTAAGCGAAACATGCCAGGTAAACGTGCTAGAAGACGTTTCTCACAGTTAAGCGAGTTTGAGAGAGGCCTGATCATCGGGATGAAAACTGCAGGCTGGTCGACGCGCCGTGTTGCTGGTCAGGTGGATTGTTCGGAGTGTGCCGTTAGAAATTGTTGGGAGCAGTGGACACGAGAAGGTACCCACGCGCGGAAAACCGGGTCCAGCGACCAGGAAGACCACGAGGAGAGAGGATCGAAGGATCGTGCGGCAAGCACTTGTGGACCCCACAGTGACTCGTTCAACGATACGAGCAGACGTAGGCGTAGCAATTGTTCCACAAACGATTTCCAGACACCTTGCAGAAGCAAATCTTAAATCCAAGCGCCCTTTCCGTGCACTCCCTTTAACACCGGAACATCGGCAACTACGTCTACAGTGGTGCCAAGCCAGATCAATGTGGAATGTCACAGATTGGAAAAAGGTTGTGTTTAGTGATGAGCCCGGTTTGTTTTGGGGACAGATGATAACCGTGTACGGGTGTGGAGGCGCACTGGTGAGCGGTACAATTCCCCCCACACTGTTCTACGTCACACTGCCCGCACTGCTGGTGTAATGATCTGGGGGTCCATAGCCTATGATAGCCGGTCCACTTTGATTGTGATGCGTGGAACCTTAACGGGCCAACGTTACGTTGATGATATTCTTCGACCCCATGTAGGATCTTTCCTAAATGGTCTCCCAGGGACAATTTTCCAGCAAGATAATGCTCGTCCCCATACATCAAGAGTTACTCTAGACTTCCTACGTCATTTTCAGACTCTTCCATGGCCGACCCGCTCCCCCGATTTGTCCTCTGTAGAGCACGTGTGGGATCAGCTAAAACGGCAGCTGCCATCGTGTCACTCTGTACATGATTTAGAGTTCGCTGTTCAAGATTTGTGGGCCCATTTGCCTCAAGACAACATAAGGTGTCTAATCAATTTAATGCCGGACCGTGTGGCGTCATGTATTGCAGCTGGAGGTGGTCCAACGCGCTATTGAAGTTGCCCAGTATTTGTGTCGTTGCACACCCTGTATTCGTTTATTTGTCTTGTTTTTGAGATCAAGTGAATCTCTCATCTGTGTCATTATGTGTATTAAATTTCATTTCTATCCGATGCTTTCTTCTTGGGTCGCTATTTTCAATGTTCCTGAGTGTATATCCACGCAGGGACTGATAGTAGCGTAACGGAGAATATTAAGGCCAGTCACTGCGTGGGTATTAGGTGCCCTTGTTCAAATTGAAATTTGGCGCCCCTTTATGGGGTTCTGTTGCACTCTTATAAAGTGCTGCAAATTATAGGTGAAATACTCTTTTATAGTATTCAAAATTTGACTTTTGAACTGAAAAGCTTTAAAATTATAACAATAAGACACGTTTGCCTTATTGTTTTTTATTATTTCATAAATTTTAAAAATAAAACAACGGTAAAACATTTCTTAAGTAAAATATTAAAATTAGAAAACATATATTCAAATTCTCTTAGCTGTAGCAGCTACAAACGCTCGTATATCAATTCCTTTATATTTAATTTATCCAAAATTTCGCTCTCTATGGATATAATTGATAAGTCCGATAATATTTCCAGCGCCATGGTAGATGGTATGTAGTTTTTTTTTTTATAATTTTAAGTTTTGAAAAACTTCATTCTCCAATAGCCGCCACCGAAACTGACAGGGTTAAAAAAATCTGCAAAGCTATTACAATATTTGGAAATGTATCGGTAAGAGTGTTTTTATAAATATAATTTAAAACATCTATAGGCGACATATCCTCTTTGGTAAAGCATCGCAAAGATTTTATTTCTTCGAACAAATGTAATCCATCAATGTTCTTTTCATTAACATTTTTAGTATCCGTTAATTTTTGATCTAATTCTTTACAGTGATTTAAAATTTCATTGTCACTCCAGTTTTTTAAATTAGTATATAGTGTACTACCTGGAAATAATTGTATTGTTCTTTTAATTGACTGAATCTTTCAGTAAATGAAGAAATAGCAGTATCTAATATTATATTGTAAAATTTAATCTTAAATTTTTCTTGGAATGTTGATTGGTTCGTCGGTTTGTTCATCTTGAAATAGTTTCTTTTTAAACCTTTTTCGACTTTGTAGAAAATCAGTATCAGTTCGTAAACAACCAACAGAAACGAAAACAAAAGTGAAGTAAAATTAAAATGAAATTTTATTTTATTGCGAAGAAAATATAAAACATGCAAAATTGCAGGTGTATAATTAACAACTTTTATCCAAGTAACATTAAATTAAACTATAAGTACTATAAATTTTGCCCCCCCCCTCCTTTGGCGCCCTTGTACGGTGAACAATTTTGCCACCCCCACGCGGCGGCTCTGATTAGGGCCCCCTGCAAAGTCAGGTCTTGGGCATCAAACCGGATCTTACAAAAAATACATACTTAACGTCAGACGGGGTTTGGATCCCCAGGCCACTGGAATTGATGAAGTGACGCAGTAACGATTTCTTGTACACGTACCGCTTTTTTAAAACTTTGTTCGAAAAATTTAAACACAAAATGAACTTACTAAACAGAGCGTTATCACAGATTTATCATAAAGAATTTATACTTCAGAAACCCTCATTTAAGTACATCACTACTTGTTATTGAATGAACTGAACACTTTTGGATGAATAGAGATAAGAAAAAATAGACAGTCTCTTATCACCGACTTATTATGCTGGTGAACACTTTCTCCGCAAACAGTTTCGATTTATCAAATAAAAAAAAGAAGCCCTTCGATTTCCTCTGCTGCAGATTGATTGACCTTAAAAAAAATCCGAAAATGGCGCTCAACGGTTCGAGACGAGAAAATAACGATTGCTTATCGGAAATGTGCGTGCTAAACAATCGAGAACAACTTTTTCAAATTTATAGTCAACATGAAAAGGGAATGTTGTGTTCCTAAACCAAGTTTGAATGAATTTTTTTATGAGTCAGTGGAACAGTCACGAGTTCAAAAATTAAGAGTTATGAAAAAAAACCCAGACGATTATGCAAAAAGAAAAAAATGACAGACGTTTTAATTTCGACAGAACGGAGGGGGGGAATGTAGTGGTTACTGTTACGTAAATGTTACGTGTTGGCATTTTTGAGAAGAAAAAAAAAAAATCATTTCTCCTTATTTGAATTTATTTTCTTTTGATAATCATATTGCTGACTTGTACATACGACCTTAATTTGTTCCACATACGTATTATTTTAATATCTTTTGCAATTTTTTTTTCGTTCCACTAAAACTCCTCTGATTTATGGTACAGTATTTGCTTTATATGACCAATTTTATTGATCCCTAAAACTTATCAATAAAAATATGATATTGATAGACTGACTTGTAAAATTGTAAGAATTTGTTTTTCTTATTAAATCTGATTTTAAAAGAAGGGAAATGTTTCAAAAATATAGGGGTGAATTGATACATTAATATTTATATTTTAGATATTTTAATTTTCTTACTAGAATTATATATTTATGAGATATTAAATGTGTATTTATATATCGAAATGTGTGAAGAAATTTTTTATTAGAATTTTATCCTTTTTGTAGCTTCCTTGCTTTACATTAAAATAACCCTTAAAGATTATGGAATACATATTGATTTCCTCTCCCCTTCCCTTCTTTCCCCTTCACTTAAAATGAGCAATGTCTGCTACGGAAAAAAAGAAATGTCTGCCAAAATTGTAATTATGGTATACAATTATGGTATATAAGGAAATCATTCTTTTTTTTAAAAAAATTTATTCAAGAGAAATCGCAATCCTAAAAAATGAGGAAGATTACTGGGAAATATTGAAGAATTTTCTATGGGAAAAACATGTAAAACTGTAATTGGAAAAAAAACCCGAATTATTTCTGTATTTTTTTTTATTGGTTTTATACATACTCCTCAAAAATCCAAAATGTTTCACGAGTTTACCATAACATTTACATCGATTTCTTAAACATCACCTTGGCAAAATTAATTCCGAATGATTTTCATGGAGAAAAAAATCTTGAGACGACAAATTTTAAAACTCAGAAATAATTTATTTGTACTTAAAACTATTAAGGAATTTTTTGTACTACTGAATGTAGGATAAAAAAATTGCTCTGTATTCTCATCATGTACCGCATATTTCCGTGTTCAAGCTGAGAATTTTCGGAAAGTTTATTAAGTTAAAAATAAGAGGGTCGGCTGAGATACCGATCCGCTAATCTCGAGAGAAAAAAAAAAAAAAAGAAATCTAGGAAAAACTTTATTTTAAAAAATTTCGCTAGCCATGCAGCACTATTTTAATCTTTTAGGTTTTGGGGTGTTTTAAACAAATGTTTAATTCTATAAGAAAAAAAGTCACAAATTCTTTAAAGTTGGTGTCTGGATGCAAAATTTTGAATGGTTTATAAAATTCGTACTCATTCTTTTGGCTTTCTAAATGAATATGCTCATCATGCAGCGAGTTCTTCCATCCAGACGTGAAACATAGGTCGACGATCACATACACACAAATTTCTTTTCGCTCGTTTTTCAAAGAAAAGAAAAATGTGGTAGAAAGTATGACTAGCACACACACACACACAGAGATAGAAAACAACAAATGAATGGAAATTATGTATTAGTTTCTGATAGGATTAAAACTATCGTCTGGCGTTTTACTTTGCGGCAGTTTGATGTAAAAATATTCCACTCGCTTAATTACATTTTCGGTAACATATTTAAAAATTACAGGATTTTTTTTTTTTTTTTTTCGTTTCAATTTGGCAAAAATACGGGTTTTGAATTTTGGGTAAATTTCTGAAGAAAAAATGCGAAACAATTGATTTATATTCGGAAATACACGGTTCTTTTCATTGACAGTTAGTTATTGCTTTATGTATGTTAAATACAGCAATAAATGGAATGCTTTCTTAAGGCAAGGGAATACCATGTTTTTGAGTAAAATTCTAAATAAACGTTCATCAAATCAGGATCTACAATCAAAGAATTACAAATTTCGATTTCGAAGCAATATTTTATTGCCTTAAATGAATTCGAAAGTATTCTAAGTTTAAAAAAGATTTCACATTTCGGCGTAGAACGGAAGTCTGCAAAGTGATGTAACAGTTCAAAGTCATAGATTTTATCATCTGATAATGTTTTTTATTTACGAAATCTATTATCTGAGTTATGTAAATTGTAGAGTTTAGTAAAGGGAAATAGAAAATCTAAAATTTATACTCAAATAGAATTTCAGCACGAAAATATCTTTTCAATTTCATTTCTTTTTCTAAAAAAATTTTCATATTTTATCACCTGAAATTTAAATTCCTTTTTTTTTTCAAGTTGTCTTTGTTCTCAGTTTGAAATTCAAAGGGAATGGTGTAACTACAAGTACCAATGATACAAATTTTTCTTTTCTATTATTATTATTATTTTATATTTCCTCTATTATTATATGTTCTTTTGGTAAAATAAGTTTATCCTTTTTTTTCTTGCAAGATATATTTCTACTTTTAACATTACATCAAGTGACCGAATTATATTTCTTAAATTCATGACTATTTTGGAGACAACGTTTATGGTGCATTTCTTTTTTCTCTGCAGTGTCTTTAATATTCTATCATATAATTTTATTCTGTATATTCTTACACTTATAAAAGTATTTATTCAATGCAGCACTATATTTCGTTGATGCTGTTTCGAATTCTTCTGTTAACACATGAATTAAGTTCTTTATTGCAATAATTGCTTAAAGGCCGAGGTAGCCTAATGGTCGAGGTCGCGGACACGTAGCCGGCATGTCACGAGTTCGAGCCGAATGTGCTGAAGACCCATTATGTAGAGGGGCTGATGCACGTTAAATCTATTGGGGCTCAAACATCGTTCCCGTTGATGTGGTGTGGAAGTTAGGAGAGGGGGTGCCAGAGCTCAGCTGTCGTTCTCGTCACTTGACCATGATTCAAAATTACGAGGTCCGTCGCCAAAAGCCCTCGTGTTGCTGAATATATATATATATATATATAGGTTATATTCACTCACTCACGCAGTAATTGCTTCCTGGAATATTTTTTCCTATTTAGAATATTTTTTCAAAAGTCGAGAAGAGAGAGGCCGTTTTGCTTTTTGAAAAAAGTTACTGGGGCTTTTGAAAATTTTATTTACAATGTAGCAGGATATTCACCATAAATTTTATTTTGAACAAGTGTTTTCGAAAAAGGATGGTGATTTAAATTATTTTTTTTCCTTTGCATATAGGAGATGTGAAATTCATTTTCAGATGAGCACAAATCAAGTGGGTCCCACAGCGTGTAATTATAGCGGTATTTTTTGTTTTCATAATTTCCTTTCGGTGAACAAATAGCACTTCCTTTGATTTGAGTCATAGCACGCTTTTCAGCATTCTATTCTTAATTCGCAGTAATTACTGCACTGCATACGATATACACAATTTTATGATTCTCTAAGTTGAGAAATAATTGTATTTCATTCACCCTCGTTGAGAGGCTGATGTATGTTAAAGCTTCCGAGGCTCGCAGTCCTCATGTTGGAGTAGTGCGAGAGTTAGGAGCAGGAGAGTAGCTACCGCCGTTTCATCCGTATCAATGATACGGGGCACCCAAACTACAGGGGTCCCAACATGTGAAAGTATAGCACTAATAGGGCTTTTGTTTCTAAAAAAGGGTCTCAAAGGAGTTTTGATACGGAGCCCACTCAGAACTAGCTACGCAAGTGGTTAGGAGAGTGGGGCGTCAGCTCAACTGTCATTGTCGTCACTTAAACGAGTTTCAAAATTTTGTAGTAAGTTGCCAATAGCTCTCGTATAGTTCCGTGGTACGAAGCTAATAAACAATCAATTCGATTCCATTCTTTCTTGTGATATTTTATCCAAACCCCTTTTCATCTTTTTCCCTTCCTGAGGTTGAAAGTGACGTTTAAGGAATTAAAATTAATATTGAACACACACATAAATTTAATATAAATCTAGAAATTTTGAAGAGAATTGTTTGGTAATTAATAATTACTTAATTTTTTCCAAAGTATTATATAACAAAACAAAAGAAATGGGACAAAATGAACTTATGGTATTGAAAACGCGAAAACAGAGGTGCATGCTAGGCTTAAAGTTACCTTTTAGACTGTCGTTGTCCTTAGTTTTCCTTCTGATCATAAGGAGTAATGTGGCTTTAGAAAAATTATGAAAACAAAAAAGACACACAAGAGGAACGTTTTTAGTACTAATTACAAGAATTTCATAATTTAAGAAATAATTGGAATTTGTGTGTGTATTACTTGTATTTATTTCCAAATACTGTTTACAATATTTTTAAATTTTAAAAAGATTTAACGAATTATCGAGCTAGTAACATATGAATGAAAAACTTTTGGTTTATATATACATACTAGAGGACCCGACAGACGTTGTCCTGTACACACATCTTAAATTCAAAAATTCCAAATTTTTATTAATAAGCTTTAACAATTTGGACCGTTTTGAGTAAAATTTGAGTAAAATTTCTAACACTAATTATACATCTGAATGTAATAATTTAATTAACACACGATTTATTTCAACAAAATATTTTCCTGAAATGATCACAGCACCAACTATCGGGACCAACTTGAATTATAATAAAAGATTTTTGAATATTCGATACTGCGATCGTAACGCAGTCTGCCGGATCCAATGTAAAACATTCCAAGATCAACAATTAATAAATAAAAAATTAATTAAATAAAAATTTCTAAACCTAATTATAAATCTAAGCCATTCTCGAGTCCACTGGAATAGACAAAAACTTTCATCAAAATCGGTCCAGACGTTTAGGAGGAGTTCAGTTACATACACACGCACAGAAGAGTTACATATATAAAGATTATTTGAAAAGATATTAATTAAAAACGCTAAAAAGCGTGAATCGTCTGCATTTTCGTAACAATAAAGACCGGCTTTGGCCAGTTTGGGTCGGCCGTGGTAGCCAAGTGGTATAGGTATCGGATCGTGGCTTGCCTTGTCACGACTTTGAGCCCAGTACCACTAAAGACCCGCCATGTAGGGCAGCGATGCACGTTAAATCTGTCGAGAGCTGAAACGTCCTCCCGTTGGTGTGGTGTGGTAGTTAGGAGAGGGAAGTTCCAGCTCAGGTGCCGTCTACGTCACTTGACCAAGGTTCAAAATTACGTGGTCCGTCGCCAAAAGTCCTCGTGTAGCTGAACAGTGCGACGTTAATATTCAATCAATTGGCCAGTTTGGCTGAAAATCAATTTTCGACGCCAACTTACATCTTTTTCAATTCCTACTATTAGCTCACGATCTCTATACATATTTTGTTTGTTTGTTTATTTATTTATTTATCTTGGTGGAATCTTTAATCGTTAATAAAATACATTTTAAAGCGCTCAATTGAGCTGAAATGCAATGTACATGACTATTTTGGATGACAATACAATAATTTAATTATAATTAATAAAAATTAATTGATTAAAACTAATTATTTAAAAAATTACAAATACAGCCACGTTGGTGACTTAGCGACCCTTTTGGCGACTTATGTCAAAATTTGAAAAGGTTTTTTTCTCACGTGTTAAAGCATTCAGTTGAAAGGAAATTTTATATACACAATTGTTTTGGATGGCAATACAATACTTTAATGATAATTAATAAAAATTAATTACCACTTAATGTTGTGATTCTGTCATATGTATATACATATTTATATTAATTGCAACTATTTAATAAAAAGTAGATAAAATAAATTTTTTCTTGGTTGATATAAGTAGGAATTGATTTAATTTTTTTTTATATTTTACTTGTTTATAACAATAGCGTTGTTACAACAATGCAGGTGAATGTTGAGTTGTATTTTTTTAATGTTTTTAATTAGTATCTTTTTAACTAATTGCTATATTGGACCGAATTGTGAATCTAAACCATTCTCGAATTTACTTGAACCCACACAAAAAATTTCATCGAAATCGGTCTAGCCGTTTAGGAGGAGTTTAGTGACATACACACGCACAGAAGATTTTTATATATAAAGATACATTAATAGTATATTGTTATTTTCACTCCATATGTGTGTGTGCTGCCACATATAAATGCATGAATTCAAATAACTTGCGTCGATTCATTGATCTTCGAGCTCCTATGGTAAAAAATATGTCTCGATTTCCTAAAGCGACAGAGTTTTAGAAACAGTTCCCGTTTAATTCTCATGCAAATTAAGTGATCTTGTTTTACCAGTTTCAGTTTCTGAGAATCTGTCTTACCGTGTCTTAGAATCGTTGAAAGAAAGAAAAAACGGAGAAAGGTAAACAAGCTGAAAATGGGTTGTTAAGAGTAGTTTATGTCAAAAGTTAATTGATAGTAATTTAATCGTCTACCCGAAAAAAATAGTATTAGATTGTATAGTGGAAGCTATAAAAGAATGGTTTCTGTTGCCCATTTGTTAATACATCGTTGTAAGAAACAGAAAAATTATTCTGAATGTTAAAAAGGAAACTGTGTTGCTTTTGAGAGACAAATCTGCGAGAATTTTATTGATGAATCGTGATACACAAATCTTATTTAGAATTATTTAAGTGAAAAAAAAGCTCATCAAATCATTAGCTAGTATGTAAAAAAACATGATTTACGCAATTTTAAAAAACATTTTAAGCTTTTTTTTCTTTCTTTGAAAATAAATCCGTTCATTTTGATATTCAACATAATATATTTTTGCCCTTCAAAAAAGTAATTTTTCCTTTTTAGTATAGAATACATTTTTACAAATACTAGCCCTGTAAAATGTATAGCAAATTTTATTCTTATATTAAATATGGTGTTACATATATAAAGTTTTTGTGTGTGTGTGTGTGTGTACGAAACGATTTTCTTTTCAATTAAAAAAAGCATCTTAAAATTTTTATTGATTTTTTAAACTTCTTTAATATTGATTGATGTGTCTTTTAAATTAAATACATGCGCGAGTTACGTATATAAAATCCGAAAATAGATAAAATATCTCCAATCAGGAACTAATAAAAACTGTTCAACTCACAAATTTAAAAAAAAAAGAAACGTAATCAATATATAGTCTTTTATAGTATTTTTAGATTAAAAAAAAATCTCAATCTATAAATATATCGCACTATAAAATTAATTTTTGTAATTCCATTTATTTGAGACATGAAGCATTTTCATTTTTACGTGTCGCACTAACACGTTTTTTCTTAACGTTTTTCATAATTTAAGCACGGTAAATTTAAGTAAGTAAATTTAAAATTTCCCCCTCTGTCAGCATTGTAAGCTTCAAAAATTAGCCGAATTAACAAAAAAGAATGGAATTTCCTTTTCCTAATAGTTGACAAAATTTGTATGCTTTTCCTCGCTCTCTTTCTTTAAAACTTACAGAGTAAGGCGCTCTGCTTGACCATTATTATCATGGTTTCGGTGTAGTTAAAAAAAATCTCATCTGAAGTTCTACAATAATTTTTAAATAGCATCAAAAGAACTAAATAAATTTTACATCGGATACTTTAATGGTTGGCATTCGCTTAAATATCTATTATTGATTGTAATACACCGGCTAACAATGCCGGTTTATCCACTGGGCGCTTGGGGCGGGCGCACAGGGGCCCGGATAAGCTGCACTTAATGAGGTTTTCTGATGATAAATTTCGATCCGCCAGTGCCAAAAGAGCCTGTAGATTTTCTGCGCCAAGGGCCCGAAATTAGCTTAAACCGGCACTGCCGACCCCAACGCCAACAATTTTCATGTGTATAATTTTCTCATGTGAAATTTGACCTTGCTTTTGTTTAGTATTTAACAATAGTCAACATCAAAATTCTTTGGTAAGTGAGACCTGCGCGTTTGAAACAAACAAAAAGCAAAATAAAACCAAAATTTTAACTGGATTTGCAAGAATAATTACTACAGTTTCCTACTCTCTACCTTATTGGAAATTTTGAATTAAAAAGGCCGAAAGATATTTTATTTAATGCAATTATAGGTATTTATATTTATTACTGAGTGACTTTGTGGAAAATTGAAGCAAACTCTCGGGAACAATTAAAATGACCTCGGCAGCATCGCTTTGTACGTACGCGACTACTGAATTAATTACTTATATGTACTCTAAATATTATGTATAATCTTGTGGTTCTTGGGAAATTTTAAGCGCATTTACCCTGTTCGATGGGGGAAATTCAAACAGCTAAAAGAGAATTAATTATTTCATTTGGAGAAAGGCAAAAATATTTCTTGTTCCGCGATTTATTTTTATTCAATTGATTTCTGTGTGTAACATCATCGTCTGACATTTATATTGTTTTTTTCGTAGTTGTTCTATCTGCCGCGTGTGGTTTAGTTTGTAAATATAATGACAAAGGAAATTTTGCAAGCTGTATATTTAATTGAACAACACGGACATTGGAATAAGGAAATATATTATAGGAATATCGAGGCGAAAACAAAATAAAATACAAACTCATACTTCTCTATTTCAGAGTACAATTTGCGTGAAAAGACTTCGAAGTATAAAAATATTAATACATTTCAGAATAGAATCGAAAATGATATTCAATAAAAATTCATATTCGGGATTGGTAATTTCCAAGATGAGATTATATTAATCACGGCCATAATTGCGAATAACGAAGTACTTAACTCTGCTTGTTTAATGAGAGCGAAAAGCAATACACTAATTCCAAGGAATAAAAAAAGTTACACTTGCGCTCGATAATTATGATAATTTGGAAGATAATAATAAAATGGATAATAATTGCGAATAGCGAAGAGATATTTAATTTCGCTTTAAGATCTGAAGAAAAGTAGAACACTATAAGTTACGTACAACTGATTCTAGTTAGGGGTAAATACTGCATTGATTATGTAAATTCAAACAAGAGAAATGTAACAATTTCTGACATACATGTGTCGTAATAAATAAAATGAACAATAAAAACATGCTTAAAATGAACGAAAAGAAAAATTTCTATGTTAGAATGCCAAAGGAGCTTGAAAGGTTTAAAAAAGGAAGAAATTTTATAAATGGCAATAAATACAATAATTTATAGAAAAAAATTTAAGTGTGATTGTGTGTGTGTGTGAATTTAGTTTTTGAGATTAATATCAGAAAATCATATACTAACAAAATGCAGAGTAATTCCTAGTACAGCCAATTGATAGCATTTTGTATTAGGCATTTCAATATGCGCTACGTGACTGTGAAAGTGGAGATCAGAACTTGAAGTAACTCGGCATACAGTAAAAACAGCTGTTGAAGAATAAGTGGTATTAATTTTGAAATGATACTTGTAATACAGAGCGAGAAAAACGTCGCTTCTATAGGTTGTAGGACCAGCGCAGTGAGTGAATATTAACGTCGCACTGTCCAGCCACACGAGGGCTTTTGGCAACGGTCCTCGAGGACCACACCTGAGCTGGCATGCCCCTCTCTTAACTACCACACCACATCAATTGGAGGACGTTTGAGTTCTCGACAGATTTAACGTACATCGCTTCCTTACACCGTGGGTCTTTAGTGGTACTGGGCTCGAACTCATGACATGACTGCCATGATCCGATACCTTGATCACTGGGCTACCGCAGCCCTCAGGACCACCGCAGACGACGATACATAAAGCAACATTTCTATGTCCTTACCTAATGAGAGTACAAAAGTTGTCTTGTGTGAGGGATGATTATTCATTCTCTTTCAAATATTTGCCACAATATTGGTGCTGGCAGGATATACAGGCAATGTCCGATCAAGTCTCAGATGTGTTTTATTGGAGAGCGATCAAGTTCCCAAACAACCAACTATACATCTTGCAGAGTAAGTTGACTGACGTGCGTAGTGTACGATAGAGCGTAATACCGCTGGT
This sequence comes from Trichonephila clavipes, assembly GCA_019973935.1. Taxonomy (NCBI): domain Eukaryota; kingdom Metazoa; phylum Arthropoda; class Arachnida; order Araneae; family Nephilidae; genus Trichonephila; species Trichonephila clavipes. Next base: position 238,827 of record BMAU01000939.1, read on the forward strand.
AAAAGGCATTAGGCCAGGGCCCTTTTAACCACCCCGGTGCCCTAGGCTCTTCAAATTGTTACGCCCCTAACACTCTTTTCATAGCACCACCCCCTTCCTTCAGTTCTTACCTTGCCATTTATTGTTCGGGAGGGATTTTCCCTGAACTCTCTTACTCTTTCTCTTTCTTTGTTTTTGCTGTTTGAAGAGTCTTACCATTATCCACACCTATGGAACCACCGTGTCCTGGATTGGTAACTGTAAGGAAAGGATAGGGGCATGGTTTGGCCATTCTTGCTCATTTTTTACCTTACGACATACATGGTCTGCCTGCCCTTTTGTAAATTAGTACAGTAAATTAATGAAATCGTTTGCAATTACTAAACTGTCTGAACTGTTTTCAACTTGTTAATTATCCTCTTTTTCATTGCTTATCGCTTTACTATCTTTACTTTTAGATATCCTTATTCTTTGTTGAGTCGCTGTCATTGTACTGGTACAACAAAGGTTTTCTTGAGCTTTGATTAATACAAAATCATTAATAACATCATTGCAATCAATTTCCATGGTAATATCATCTTGTGTGTATAGCAACATCGAACTATTAAGTTTTTCATTTTCCATTGGGAATCTCATTTCAGTCTTTACTCTCTAAGGGCAGACATGCTTCTTTTATGCCTCGTTAGGTGTTGGTATGTTTACTCTTACTTTAATTTTTTTCTCCTTTTTTTAGTCCTCCAATTTTTTGCGCCCTTAAATCTTTTGCACCCTAGGCACGTACCTAGAGTGCCTAAGCGGAAAAGCAGCCCTCCCTGAGGCACCACCAGAAGGAATGAAAATATCACCAGCCATAGCACAGCTTCTTTTGATCGTTAAACCATCATAGCGCCCTGAATATGAACTAAAGGTGACCTGCCATTGTACGTGTTGGTGCTCACTTCATGATGGCCCGTTGTTGTTTGATAGGATGTGGCAGGATTAGACCCTTCACCATGTCGGTGCCATATTCGTATGCGAAGACTACCATTGGACAAACAAAAGGGTGGCGCTTGTACCCTGAGCCATTTGTAGTCCACATTGCTCCAGTCCAGCACCTTTTTAAGCGGAGTCGTCTCTGGTGTTGAGTATATGGTGATATTTTTAAAGGACGCCATGAATGCATCCTTTTCGATATTAAAAAAACAACGTGTTTCCTACCCATGTTGAAATACACTCTGTCGCAAAAAAATATATGCACCCAGAAGAAATCAAGCTACAATCACGAAACTCGGCAAGAATGTAGTCTGGTAAGAGATATGCAAATGATTAAAATTTCGAAGCCAATGAGACAAGGCTAAGTGTGCTATGCGCATATTAGTTGCGCAACTGGGAGAGTTTAAAAGCATGAGTACGAGCGCCGTACGGCTATCCAAACGAATCTGATGACTTTGATAGACGATATTGAGACTTAGGATGCCTCTAAGACGTAACCGGCGGCAGTACGAGCAGCTGACGGACTTTGATATGGGCCGTATAATAGGCCTCAGAGAAGCAGGTTGGTCGAATAGACGTATCGGCCGCCACCTCGGTCGGAGCGATATGGTAGTTGCTCGGTGTTGGCAACAGTGGATCACAGAAGGTAGAGTGTACCGTCGCGGAGGGTCAGGACGTCCCAGGAACACAAATGATCGCGAGGATCGTGCAATCAGAAGAGTGGCCACTTCGGCACCAACAACGTCGCTAGCATCGATTCAACGCCACTTACCTCCTTCCAGACATCCAGTGCCATCAAGAGAAACCATAAGAAGACGACTGACCGAAGTTGGCTTGAGGAGCCGACGTCCGCTAAGACGCTTACCACTGACCCCACATCATAGGCAGTGTCGACTGGATTTTGCCGACCTCGGGCAACTTGGAGTGTGACAGACTGGAGACGTGTCATCTTCAGTGATGAATCCCGATTCAGTCTCAGTGATGATGACCACCGCACACGTGTCTGGAGGCGCACCGGCCAGCGGTCCGATCCGGCATTTATTGTCGAGCGGCATACAGCAATTTCACAAGGTGTGACAGTGTGGGGAGCAATTTCTTGGGACACACGATCATCTTTAGTGGTCCTTCAAGGCACTTTGACAGCTCGCAGATACGTGGACGATATTTTAACGCCGATTGTGCTACCCATGCTATCAAGTCGCCCAGGTGCCATTTATCAACAGGATAATGCTCGTCCACATACTGCGCGACTCTCCCAACAATGTCTTCAAGGATATGACGTCCTACCATGGCCTGCCAGGACACCAGATCTTTCGCCAATAGAGCATGTCTGGACGCGCTGGGAAGGCAACTGCAGCCGTCCCGAGATACAGGAGAATTAACTGCGCAGATGCAAAGACTATGGCAGGATCTTCCACAGGGGGTCATAAGTGATCTAATTGAATCGATGCCACGCCGAATTTCGGCTTGTATAGCTGCCAGAGGTGGCTTTACTACTTACTGATTTTTAACCTTTTGCAAGCTGTAACCGCTTAATAAAATGATATTTTGTTCTGAATTTTTAATTATTTGTTTATTTTCATATACACTACATGCATACCAAATTTCGTGAATGTAGCTCAATTTCTTCTGGGTGCATATATTTTTTTGCGACAGAGTGTATATTGGCAGAAGTTGTTTACGAGGCCGCGTGGCCCCTTATTGGTCCTGACTTGTTGCACTGACGCCGTTCTGGTCCCACCAGCACCTTCAGACTTGTCCCTTTTCTATGTCCCAGCCATATTTGTTACTGCTGACGTATGAGCTAACCGAAACCTGCTTAGTCAAATTACAATCTCCTTATAAAATCATTTGTCTGCTGGAAAGGCCTCCTTTGGCAGTGGCCTGGTATTCTTTGCAATTGCTCGTGTACTCTGAAACGAGAAAAACAATTCCACAATGATTACTCTGGCGGAAATAACGTTACCAATATTACTCATTGTGCAGATTCTTTCCCTTATATTTTGCTCAACATGCGTCAAATAGCTGTGCATTTCACAATATGTTCTTTACTCAGTGAGGTACACCTGTCCAGAAATCATTCGTATAATTTTCTGGTTAGTCCTCTGGAACTGCATTTTTAATGTTAAGTAGTGCAAATAGCAACCTAGTAAGATTATTTATGCAAAGTAAGGATAAGTAGTAAGATTATTTTATTGGCACCTTCAACTTGCCTTTTTTGCAAAGGCAGCTAGGTTTAACGTGTATATAAATACCTAGTTCTTATTTCAAAATCAGTAAAAGAGAAAATTTAAACTTTATTGTCCTTAAAAAATCAATGTTCAAAAAGGCTTAATTTTCGAGAAAAAAATTTTCTTGAAAAATAGCATTACTATAAATAATTATAACAACAGCAAAATTTATTCAAATTTATCTATTTTTCCAGCATTTAGTTTTTCCTTTTTGGAAAAATTTTCAATGGCTTTTTCATTTTTAAAAATATTTATTTATTTTTTTAAATAACTTTTTTTTTAAAATTCATCATAGTTTTTGAGATAGGTGGAACATACCTCACGAGATATAGTGTGGTAGTTAGAAGAATGATTTATCTCATCCCAGATGTCGTCTGTATTAAATTAAACTCAGTGGTGCAACATCTCATCATAATTCAGTGTGCCCATCTCAGTATTCGTGTACTTGGGCACTGAGGTTCATGAGCAGATGTTCTGGTCAGGTGATCAGTCTGACACGAAACTCCAAGTGTTAAGTTCCCAAGCAAGCTTGGTACCCGCTGAAGAGATGAAAGGCTGAGTCAACCTTGTCCAGTCCGGGATTTAAACCCCGAACCTATGGAGTGGGAGCGTGAAACGCTACCACTCAGCCACTGGCCTTCCGTTGTCTTTATTAATTGAATTGAACTTAAAATATAATTTTTATATAAAAAAATCTGTCACACCCAAAGCTTTTTAATTGTTCTAGTGCAGTGATTAACCACTGTGCCAAGGCACTTTCGCACACAATCGCCAAATTCTTGAAGTATGGAGTCAATTTTTTTAAAAATTATTATTTATACTCTGAGAAAAAAATAAAATCCGGAACTGAATCATTCAGCTGTTTTATTGAAATAAACTTAGGGTTTTCGTGGTATATTTAACATCCTTTCGTGGATGGATATAAATAAAGTTGATTGGGTTCGTAATCCATTTGTAATAGCGGATACTTTTGCATATGATTTTGCTTTGAATGAAAAGAAAAAACTAATTTCGCTCTATAATAATCAAGATTTAATTTCAAAACATTCAGGAGAGTCAATGAATTCATTTTGAATTAAAATTGGAGAATTAAATTATTTTATAATAGATTAGATTCAAATTAAATTATTTCATAATAGCCAAAAAGCTTTAAAATATTGTTACGATTTTCTACATCTTATTTGCGAAAATTCGAATTTTTAGCGTTAACAAATATAAAAATGAAAAAAAGATCGAGACTTTTAAAAATAGATGTTTAAATGAGAGTGTGGCATTATCTCATTTTTACGACCAAATATAAAAGAAATTATCAAAAATCATCCAGCTAAAATTTCGCATTAAATGCAGTCTTATAATTAAATTGTGAGTAATTACTCAATAAACATTTTATTTTTTTCTTACATATTTTATTTATATATATATAAAATTGGAAATTACTATCATAAAATATTTTACGTAGTGTATTATATATATACAAGTAAGTAAAATTTTTTTAAACTTATTTTATTGTTAAGCTGCCGCAAAATTTTAAAATTGTTAAAAGCGTACCATAACAGAAAAAAGATAGAGAACCTTTGTTCTAGTGTGACGCTGGTAAAAACCCACACATTAAACAATTTAATATTTGAATAAATTATTTAAATTTGTAATCTAAAATTTAGAAGTCAAATATCCACACTAGAAGAAAAGAAAGCTAAATATAGTCTTCTTTTACTCAACGAATCAACTTAAAAAGCTCAGTTTGTGAGAGATTAAAAAGCCAAGCTTCGATAAAACTAGAAAATTCAATTCATTTTCACTCTTAGTGTACTTGCTTAAACACTTCTGGGAAGAGAACGTGGGATTGAAGGAAAAACTAATAATAAAATAATATGAAATGACATAGTAAAAAAAAAAAACGAAGCAATCATTTGTGATTATAATTACCATTATCCGCGTTCCATTTGACTGTATGATTTATCCTTATTTACATTTTCATTGTAAGATTAGAACAAATTTTTTTTTCGAAAAGACATCTCTGTCAGAAGCCATTTATAGAAACTGTTAAACAAGCAAGTGAACACATGGCGTTCATTTTTTAAATAAACTTAAGTGCTTCTGATGCTCATATAGCCTTTTTAATGATAGGAAGCTTTCAAAAATTATATACACTTGAACCTGTTTTTGTGCGGTAGACAGGGACCGCATAAAAAAATCGCACAAAAAATATTTAAAAATTTTGTAAATTCTTACATATAACAAACTAATTCTCGTGGAAATACTACAAAAAACTGATTTTATGCTGTGGATAGAGACCGCATAAAAAAATCTCATTTATAAAATATGCCAATTATTTACGAAATTTATTTAAGAGTACTTCCATATAATAAAATAAATAATTAAATATTACACATGGAAACATTTTAAAAACATATAGTTACTCATTGTATATACGGATAAGTCTGCAAAATGCACATACATAATTCATCGCTACTCATCGTAATCCTAAGTCCCATAATGAATAAGTTCAAAATCGCTTTCGTCACTTGAAGGTGCAATTTCAATTGATTTATTTTTTGGCAACATAAAGTAAGAGATAAGTTTTTGTGACGAAGGATGGGTGGCCAGTTGCTTGTAAATGTCACGATAACCAGAAATACATGTAAAAGCCCTTTTCGGAATTTTATATTCCTTTCTTAACTAGTATCTATTTTACGAAAATGCTTTTCCAATTTGTTGGAAAGCTGAATCGCTGCATATTTTTATCCGCTCTCAAAGAATATGGCTTCTTCTCCGTCTTCATAATTTATCAAATTATTGATAATGTCACTGTCATTGAAAGTTTCGTCTTCAATCAAGCGCGGGCTGCTGGAGCGTTGAGAGAAAGCAACTGAATACGCATTGTCGGGAGACTGTTTATAACAAATGAACACAGCGTCTTGAAGCGTCTACGTTTCAGAGGCGTAACGTACACTCCCGCATCACGGGGGAGCAGGACTCTAGGAGCCCAAAGCCTAACTTACATTAAATACGTATTTACCTAATTTATAAAAGATTAAAGGCAAAACCTGACTTTCAGGGGGAAGGGGGTTCTAACATTCTCCGTTACGCCACTAGTTTTTGCTGGAAAACATTACAGTGGCGCCAAAGCCATTGAAATTCATACACCGCATAAAAAAAATATCGCACATAAAAAATAGCATAAAAAAGACTATATTTATGGAAATTTTTTAAAACTCTTTCCGTTATATTAGTTATATAAGTTACATTCCAATATATGTGCTGTTAAACTAATCAATTTTTAAGAAGAGTACAAGTGCTAATGTTACATATGGACATCAGGTCATTGCCTTGGCAACCTCTTACAGGGAACCTTTAAAACAAATGCTATTTTAAAAGAAGTTCACCGAACTCGGTGAAAAGTTTGGATATCAGTTCCAACAAAACTTGTGAAAACCAACACAAGTCACCCGCCATGTAGAGGGGGCCGATGCACGTTAAATCTGTCGAAGTTCAAGGTTCTCCTCTTGATGTGTTGTGGTAGCTAGAAGATGGTGCTGCAAGCTCAGGTGTTGTCCTCATCAGGGACGCCTTAAGGCAAGGGCCCACCGGGCCCGCTCGAGCCACGGTCTCAGTGGGGGCCCGGTCTCGTTCTCGACTCAGCCTCAATGATATCGTGATCCAAATAATTTTAATGGAAAAATATTTCCAAATGGGAATTCCTAACAAATATTCCCCCTGAAATTGGGATTTCGAATTATAACCCTTTCTCCTTTTTCTAATTGCTGAGAAAGTACACCAACAAACGGTGAAAGGTCCGCTCCGTTTCCTTAATTTCTGGGAAAAATATGCTTAAATTGGTGGTCAAGAATTCTGACTCCTGTTCCCTAGGGTTGGAATGGCCTCCGGTCTGAGTTAGTCTTCCATTTCCCACGCATCTCAGACCACAGTGAATCTTGATAGGATAGCCCCATTATGAGCAGTAAAAGATCCCGCGCTCTGAGGGCCCAAGAGATGAAAGAGAGCGCCGAGGAGACCTGGCAGTTAAAAAGCAGAGAGAGAGGGCCCCGATGGATAGAACTGAAAGAGACAGTGAAGGCGGAGATAGAGCGAGCGACGAACGAAGATCGGCGTAGAATTAACAGTGACGACACTTTCTGAAAGCTAAAATAGACTAATAAACTGTGGACACTGTTTACTGATACCTTTTACTGGTCAATATTTCAAGAGCTTTACAATTAAATAAATATTCTTCAGTTTAGCTGTACGAAGTCTTTACATCTTCGTCTGCAACTAAACATCCTCATTACTCATTCAATCGAAAGGCTGCAATCGGTCAAGCTGGTTTATGAGTCACGCACATTTATTCGTTACCGGTTACCGTTTTATGATTATTTGACTATTTATACTATATACCAGGGATGGCCAATCTTTTTCGGAAGAGTGCCACTATCAGATAAAAAAAAGAATGCGTGCCACTTCCAACTTTTCTAGCAAACAAAAGAATATGAAAATGTAAAAAAATGTTACTTATAGGCTTATTATGGAATTTTTACGCAAATAACACATATTTTATGCATATTTAAGTAGCGGAAATTTAAAAATAATAAATAACAAATAAAACAATGGCACGAACTTAAGTTTTATTGTTAATTTTTTTGTACAGTTTAAATCAGCTTTGTTAAGTATAAAATAAAACTGAGTAGCCAGAAAAATTTAATTTTCAATAATTATTAAACAGTCTGAACTTTCTTAATGTGGTTTTTCAATTTGTAGATTTTTTACTTAGTCATCTACTTTAGGATTAGTTCTCGAAGATTCTAACAAAATCAGGTTGTTTTAGGAGTGCATCGGTTTCTCTTTTTTCTCCGAAATCGAGACAAAAAAGCAAGAGTGTGTTCACAAAGGAAGATATATTAAGCTGGGGAAAAAGAAATCCATTATTTTTGCATGAAATTCAAGACTTTATTTAACATGTTTCGAATTGTCCGATTTGGTCAAATATGCACCGTTTTATTGTATAATGTGTTGCCATTTTAAAGGTAGTTTCATAATGCCTCTTTCATAGAAGTCTTCGTCTTTATTGGCGAAAAACTCTAGTAAATCGATTTTCACAATCTTCGCTTGATCCCAATTTCTTATCACTCAAGAATTTTCACAATGCGAGAAAAAGGTGGTAATCGCTTAGTGCCATGTCCGGACTATATGGTGGGTGCATTAAAACTTCCCAACCAAGCTCCCAGAGTTTCTGGCGAGTCACTACAGACGTGTGTGGTCTGGCGTTGTCCTGATGGAACTCCACACCTCATTTGTTGGCCAATTATGGCCGTTTCTGGTCAATCGCTAGCTTCAAACGGTCCAGTTGTTGAAAGCAGATATCTGAATTTAGTGTTTGGCCTTACGGAAACAACTCATAATAAATTATTCCTTTCCAGTCCCACCAAATACACGGTAGAATCTTCCTGGTCGTTAGTCCTGATTTGGTCACTGTTTGAACTACTTCAGTGCGCTTTGACCACGATAGTTTTCGCTTAATGTTGTCGTATGTGATCCATTTCTCATCCCTAGTCACTATCCGTTTAAGAAATGGGTCGATTTCATTCCGTTTGGCCAAGGCTTCGCACATGGAAATTCCCTCCATCATGTTCTTTGGTGTTTTGGTGTGGTACCCAAAAATGGAGCTTCTTTTTGAATCCAACTTTGCGCAAATGATTTAAAACTGTTTTATGGTCAATCTTTAGCTCCTGGGCGAGGCTACGACTACTAACACGTCGGTCAACTTCGATTATTTCTATGATTTTATCGACATTTTTGACGACGGGTTTGCCTGTGCAAGGAACATCTTTAACATCCAAATTGCCTGAACGGAATCGACGAAAACAAAATCGCACTAATTAGCTGTTACGTTATCGGCACCATAAACACCATTCACAATTTCAGCCTCCTGAATTGCATTTTCGCCTTTATCAAAGAAAAACTGTAAAATGTACCGAATTTTCTCTTTTTTAAACCCTATAACTCACACTGAATGGACCAAACAACAAGAAAAAGTAAAATAATTTTTTAATGTGAAATGTTACCTTGACAACGAGCATAAGTTTGAAATTGTTTGAACGATATTTCACGAGATATCGACACTACAGCCATCAACCGAAAAAATAATGGATTTCTTTTCCCCCCAACCTAATATTATCAATCAGGATTGGAAAAGAACAATCTTTTCCAAGAAATCTTAAATTTAAATTATTTAAATGTCTCATAGTATCGGGGTAAGAAAAGCTAAATCTCAGAGACTATCTTCATTCTTGAGAAGAAAGCAGTCACTGGGCAATTAATTGTTTTCTTCCAGATATTTTAAAACAGGCTCCCTTAAATTCCAGAACCTCACGAATGCACTTCCTTTGGAAAACCAACGCACACAACAACGAAGGAGTATTGTCTTCATTATAATTTTCTATTGTAATTTGATTACCATAAAATCCGGTGTATAACGCGTACCTATACTTTCAAGCTGTAATTTTTAATTTTTAGATACAATCACCGTATGAAGCGCACCCTCTTTTTTAACGAAGACACTTGGAATACAGGTATGCGATGCTCGTATGTTTTGAAATAATTTATTCATGGTATTATAACAGGCTTTTGAATAAAGAGTATACTTCTAGAAATACAACCCTTTAAGTTCGTAAGAAACGTCATTTTTTTTTTAAATAAACAGTATTTCGATATGTGTAGAAGTCTAACTTTTTTTCAATACTCATCTTTTTTTCATTTTTCAAGCTCTCATTTTGATACCCGGCATATAACGTACACCCGTAAATTTCGATCTTATTTTTTGTGTTAAAAGTGCGCGTTATATGCCGGATTTTACGATAAGTGTATTTAAAATAAATTTAGATGTTTTGTTTTGTCTAAGACAACCACCTTTCGATAAAACAGCAAAAAAAACCCCTATTATTTATTATTATCTTTTCAATTTTTAAAATTTTTCAATAAGTTTTCGCGTGCCACTCTTACAACTCAACCGTGTCACACTGTGGCACGCGTGCCGCGGCTTGGCCACTCTTACAATATACTGTCTACTTTTAAGGGTCACAGGTGAAGCTAACTTTTACAAAGGACCCAGGGACTCGACAAATATTTAGAAGTCTCTGGTCCTTGTCACTTGACCGAGGTTCAAAATCGGCGAGGTCCGTCGCCAATATCCTTCGTATTGCTTTATAGTTCGGTGTTGATATAACTCTCATTCACACGCTCACCAACACGAGTCAATAAATATTCTGCAGTGAGTTTTTGTTTTTGAAGAGTTAGTTTTGTCAAAATCCTCCATATACATAACCAAATTAATTATTCACGACCTACCGGAAACCTCGCCATTTGAAAGCACACTAAAGCTTGTAATTTACTAGACAAAAAGCATTGGAAGAGATCATGTCGAAAGAAATGTCATTGCTGTACACCTATAATTAATAAATTGTAGAGCTAAAAATAGATAGCTAAGTGTAGATAATTATTAAAACTTACCTTCGTATTTTATCTTCACCTATTGCCACATCTTGCAAATATAAAAACCAATATAATATATATATATATAAATTGGTATGTCTTTTTCACTTATAAGCACTCTCATGAAATTGAATTCTGAATTTTCCGTAGTACGTTTACTTCATCTCTCTCACGAAATATTAAAAGCTTTTTTGATGTAATCAAAAGACTAATAACTTCATTACGAAATTCTGTCGTTTGTATTGTGTTCAATGGGTGAAAGGAAATGTATCGGTTGAGATATTTTTAGAATGAAACATGCTCGAATTTTAACGGAAAGGCTTAAAGGGTGAAACATGTTTTGTTATTTAATGTCACTCGGAGATTTTATAATGAGGCAGAAAATATAATTAAAAATATGCAAACAGAATCATTTCTAAATCATTAAAATTATTAAGGCAATCGATGGAACCATTTTGTTCAGGTTTTATAGTGTACATTCAAAGGAATTAAATTTCAACAAAAAATTATCTTCGACGTGACTTTAATGTTGTTATATATGGCTTTATTGATCAATCCAAGCGTATTAAACTGCTCAGGTATAACACAAGAACTATGATAAACAATAAAAACGAACAGACATTTAAAGCAAGAACCAGGAAAATTAACATGGGAACAAATGAAAAAGTTAAAAATTTAAGCAAGAAACGGAATATAAGAGATGTAGTCTTTTACAAAGAGATTAAGAAAATTCTGGCATTCCAGTATATATTTTACTTATCTCACCACGTTTTTGAGACTCTTTATCTAGTTCTGGGCATACAAGAAGATGCTCTACATTCGTGATGACCGAATTACAAACTTGGCATGTACAGTAATACCCCGAACTTGCGCAATAGGTGGGACTAAGGGACAACCGCTTAAGTCGAATTCGCGTAAATCGGGGTATAATTTCGCAGATAAATGCGTACAAATTATTATTAGTTGGGGTCGCTGACGAAAGAGAAAAATGATTTAGAAAAGAAATGTTTAATAAATTCTTACATAATACAAAATCGCAAACTAAAGCTATTTTCATGTAGAACAGCGAGAATATCAACCTGCGACCCATCGAGCCTTTTTAATTGGCCCGATCATCGCCAATTGCTCTGAGAAATTCACTTATTTAAGAACAAAGTATTAAAAATTTGGCGAGAATTTTTTCAATCAAGAAATCAAATATATCAATTTGGCTTTTTGCTGTCGGTGTCGTACGGTTACGAATTGATATTCTTTTTCTATTTGGAACGGTTACAGTTAATGATAACAGACAACAGTAGAGTAGCGGCCATTTTATGGGTGGAACTAATTTTCAATTATCTTTCCTATCTTGCGATCGAAAAATATGCGAAGAAAACGTTTCAAGACGATTCAGAGGTTGACTATTTTGTAGTGAAAGACAAACATGGATCAGTAATTGTTCGATTTGTCACGAAAGGGCTATATTTAAAAATACTAATAAAAAGGAATCATTTAATGACACATTTTCCTGAAGATCTTTTTCAAGAGGAGATAAATAGGCTTTCTCTTGAATAATCTTTGCAATAGCAACAAAATGGTTTGTGAGTGGTAATATCACACAGCCGTAACAAAGACATCCAATGAAGTTTGTTATATTATTGGTAATCATATGAAATCGTTTACAAATGCAGAATTTGGAAAGGACTGTTTCTTAAATGCTTCTAATTTAGTGTTGAATAAAATAAAAATATGAAAAAATAATAATTAAAAAAAGCAAAACATGAGCTACGCAATATTTTGATGAATTTTCCGCGTATTTAATTTCCAATGTTATCTTAGTCTTAAGGCACGTCTCCCCCATTTATCCTCATGTTGAGGCCCGCGTCAAATAACTAACATATGTATGCGGCCTGCGTGAAATATCTGACATATGTATGTGGCCCAGCAGAAAAAAAGGTTTGAGTACCCCTGATGCAGAAGGTTTCATAGAATCTAACATGTAGTCTGCCGGCTCAAAGAATTTTTTTTCTCCCGCAAAATCTCCTCGTGGCACGTTAATAATTTTTTTATTCCTTCTTGGGTTGAAAAAATACGCTCTTCGTTGGAGTATGTATTTTCTAAAATTTGTAACCCTTTTTCAATTAAACTGTAGCCTGTAAAATTACCAACTGTCATTCGATCTTCTGATTGAACTGGGTCTACAGACTCACGTTCTTCAATGTCGTGCCCTTACTCATGTATTTCTGTGAGTTCATTTGTCAGCTCCTGATTGTGGAAATCCGGCAGTTCTTGAACGTCGTCACTCTTCACTTCTGAATTTATTTGCGTGACAGGATCGACAAGATCTTTAATCAAATTAACAATTTCGTTCAGGTTTCTATTTCTGATATTTTCTTCTATCTATCTTTGATTTTTGCGTTTATTTTTAATTCTTATATTGAGGTTATTAGTGTGCTAGTGGGATTTTAAGAGATGCAGTTTGTCCTTGGTACTGAAATGCTTCTCATCCGGGGTTTTGTTTGTGGTGAAGGCGACAACTTTTCATTGAATGCAGGAATTTCGATTCTTGAAAATATTCGATAAAGAACAGGTAATGACATAGCAATGTGTAATTTGTTGCTTGAGAAGAAATAAAAATGGAAAGATAATCTAAAAAGGCCAATATTATTTTTGACCCCATTACAATGTAAGACTTAGTATTACAACATGCTACAAATATTGTGTGCATACACACACAAAGGACATGAAATTTTTTTTATAAGTATGAGATAAATTCTTTTAAGATAAATGAAATATATTTCATACTATGCAGAATGTTTTTGTGTTCCACAATTATAAAATAAAAAGTACAGTGAAAACTTTAAAATTGAACATTAAAATAAAATTCTTCTATTTTCACATTCTGTTAGGTATTATATGCTTAGTTATATGCAATAAAAAATGTGCCTGTTTTGGAACGTTTTGAGCAAAGAAGTTGACCGCTCATTGAAGTTAAGGGGTTAAACATTGGTAAAACCCCCTCAGTATAGAGGGCGCTGCTTGTAAAAACATGCTTTGTTGACACCAGAGATCTTGTGTACGTGACCGAGTGCAGACGCACTCCATATTCCATTAAACTTATTATTTAATCTTACACTTGTCTTCGATGATTTATTGAATTTAATTGAGTCTAACGATTGTGATGATATGAGCGTTGATTGATATAAAAGCATTCTACCACTGATTAACTGAGCCACCGATGATAATAACATTGGTGCAACGGCCTGAAATTAATGAAAATTGATGAAATTGATGAAAGAATCATTTTTTTGATAGCCTCGCGCGCGCGCGCGACCAAGAAGTTAAAATATCATCATCGACAGTGAATTCAGGTAAGCCGAATTTTTATTGAAACTGAATTATACCTGAATAGAAGATTAAAATGTCAGATCTCTCAAAATTTAAAAAGAAGCGTACTGCGGTACGTTCTTCGTTGACAAAATTGATAAATAAAATTGAAGGAAAGATCAACAAGGAAAATGAACCTGTTGATCAATTTGAAGCTTTTATAGAGCAATTAAATGACAAAGAAAGTAACTTAAGTTTATTAAATACACTAATTGAAGATCGTTTGTCTGTTGACACTATTACTGAAGATATGGAAGCTCTTCGGAAGAAATTAAAGAGAAGATTATATTTTGGAAAACGAAGCTTTCTTCTAAAATTAGGAGAATAAATCCTGACTCTATCCAGGTTGATACAGTTTCTCGAAATATCCAAGTTATTGATTCCAATAGTTTTGAATGTATGAACATAAATTTACCTAAATTGCATATAAATAAGTATTCTGGAAATTATTCTGAATGGTTAGATTTTTATAATTTATTTGAAAGCTCTATTCATAATAACAATAGACTAAGCAAAGTTGATAAATTTAATTATTTAAAATCATATTTGTGTGGTAATGCGCTTGCTTGCATTAATGGATTTCCAATTTCTGATGATAATTATGATAGAGCTCTTGATTTATTAAAAGATAGATTTGGAAATAAAAACATGTTAATTAACGCTCATTTGAGCAATTTATTAAATTTAACACCTGTTAGAAACCCTACTGATATTGTGGGCTTAATAAATTTGTACGATAAAGCAGAAACGCAAATAAGGAGTCTTGAAAGTTTAGGAGTTAAAGGAGAATCCTACTCAAACATATTAACACCCATCCTGTTGAAACAGATACCCTCGGAACTCGTTTTGGAATTCAATCGTTCTCAAAAGGACGAAGGGTTTGACCTGAGCGCTCTTTTGCGGTTCCTGCACTTAGAAATCCGTAGTAGGGAACGAGCTTCTCAAATAAACAGTCATAAACTATGTCATTATTCCCCTTCGCCGCAAGACAGAACAAAAAATAAAGGCTCCTATTTTCCCCGGACAACGCATGAAGCCACCCCTGAATAGAGTACATTTCCGAGCACATTCATTTCCCACCCCCTGGGAGAAAGTAGAACCTAGAAACCGAAAATGTTTATACTGCAACAAAGGTCATGAACTCGACGCTTGCCGTTCTTTTAGTGCTAACGAAAAGCGAGAAATTTTAAGGAAAAAAGGCTGTTGTTTTTTGTGTTTGTCGCCCGGTCATAGAGCAATGTAATGTGTAAAAAAGGAGTCGTGTCCTATTTGTAATGAGTCCCACCATTTCTCAATATGTTTTCGAAATCGACATGATGACGACTTGTCTCCGAAAAGGGACACTGATAATATAGTTTCAGCAGTAATTAAAACAGATTCTGAGAACATTTTAACAATGAGTGTTATCGTTAATGAACAATGAGTGTTATCGTTATTTGTAAACAGCTTAGTGAATTTTGGGATTTAGAGAATTTAGGAATAGAAGCAGAGGTGTCCGATGAGGAAAATATTGATAATGATATAATGTCTGAATTTGAAGCGGGAATTTCATACCAAAATAAGCGGTATAAAGTTAAATTATCTTGGAAACCTAACATGAAAACATTGTTAGAAAATAATGAAGAAATTGCTAGGAAAAGATTTCTAAAGTTAAGATCACGTTTTAAAAATGACAGTTCCTTATTTGAGGATTACAAATTAGTTGTAAATAATTATCTTTCTGAGAAAATCATAGAACGTGTTCCATTTGAAGAAGAAAATCCAAAGCATAATATTTTTTATCTACCACATAGAGCAGTAATACGTACTGATAAAACTACAAGCAAATTGCGAATCGTATTTGATGCGTCATCACATGCGAAATCACAGCTATCTTTGAACGATTGTTTACACACAGGGCTAAATTTTATACCTAACCTATTTTTTCTATTAATCAAATTTAGAGTGAATCCAATTTCATTTGTAGCTGACATAAAAATGGCATTTTTGATGATTGAGATAGACGAAAGTGAAAGGGATTTTACAAGATTTTTCTGGGATGAAAATCCAGGAATTGATTTAGAAAACATACGGCTTGATATTTTCCGAATGACTAGGGTTTTATTTGGAGTAAAATCAAGTCCATTTCTTCTTGCAGCTACGATAAAGCATCATCTTAAAAATATGTGGATATTTTCCCTGATACTTTTAACCATCTTAACCAGTCATTGTATGTTGATGATTTTCTGTGTGGAAATGTCAGTGTCCAAGCAGCCTTGACGACCTGCATAGAAAGTAAACAAATTTTGGAAGATGCAAGTATGGATCTTCGGAAATGGAGAACCAACTCTTCCGAGCTAAATCAAAGGTTAAAAAATTTAAATTTTGAAGTAGATGAACATAAAGAGTCATTGAACACGTTGATAGCTTCAAAGGTCTTAGGAGTTGGTTGGAATGAAAAATCTGATACATTCTATTTTGATTCCAGCGATTTAGGAACATTTCTTTCTAAAAGAATTAATACAAAAAGATATTTGTTACAAGCCGCAGGTCGATTATTTGACCCAGGAGGTAGATTGAAACATTCGACCTTATCTGAATTCCAAAAACATCAAATGATGTTGCCAAAGGCTCATCATTTAACTGATTTAATAATTGAACACTATCACAAGAAATCATTACATTCTGGCTTGCAAACCACATTATATTTAATAAGACAGTTTTATTGGATCCCATCGGGTCAGAACCGTGTAAGAAGAATATTAAATAAATGTATTACGTGTTTTCGCATTAAAACCCAGACAATATACCAGATGATGGGAGATTTACCACGAGACAGAATTGTGCCTTCTAGACCCTTCGAAAAAGTTGGATTGGATTACGCTGGTCCTATAATCACGAAACCAAATTTAAAAAGATCAAGAGTGACTTTAAAATCGTATATTGCCATTTTCATCTGTTTCAGTACAAAAGCCACTCATTTAGAAGTTGTTTCCGACTTGACCACAGAAGCCTTCCTAGCATGTCTCCGACGATTTATAGCAAGGAGATCCAAGCCATCCGTCATTTGGAGTGACAATGCAACGAACTTCAAGGGAGCAAGAAACATTCTTAATGAATGGAACGAAATTTGCAAGTCCAACAGAATTCAGCTATTCAGCGCGGAAGAGGGAATCGAATGGAACTTCATTCCACCCGTTTCTCCCCATTTTGGTGGATTGTGGGAAGCAAACATTAAGTCCATGAAACGCATTTTATTGAAGGTAGCGAAATCAGCTATCATGAACTTCGAAGAGTTAACTACGTTGATGGCACAAATCGAAGCAGTTCTGAATTCACGTCCCTTGTCTCCACTTACTTCGGACCCCAATGATCTTAACCCTTTGACCCCGGGGCATTTCTTGACGAACTGTGCAATTTCATCCTTTCCTGAACCATATACTGCTTCGGATTCTTTGTCCTATCATTCCAGGTGGAAACTCATTCAATCCCTGAGAGACAAATTTTGGAACCGTTGGAGCACCGAATATCTGACCCATCTTCAGACCCGTGCTAAGTGGAGTGTACAGAACCCTAACTTGATGGAGAATCAGCTCGTTCTTTTAAAGGATTCCAACACCAAGCCCCTGGACTGGCCTATGGGGCGTATTCTTGAAGTATTTCCCGGTAGTGATGGTCTTGTAAGAGTAGTTAATGTGAAAACCTCAACAGGTATTTTAAAACGAGCCATCACAAAGGTAGTGCCTTTACCTATTCCAGTTGATCCTGCAACTGTAGAAAAGAACATTTGAACATTTTACAATTTCTTGAACTTTAACCTTTATATTATTCTATTTACATAATTGCTAATTTGATTTTTCAGTATTATTAATAACTCATGTGATTTAAGAATTGCTAATTTTATTTCAGAATTATTGATAATGCATGTGATTGAAGAATTGCTAATTTTATTTCAAAATTATTGATGATGCATGTGATTTGAGAATTGAATTCATAGGATTTTATTTTATTATTTCACATTGCATGAATTATGTTTGTATTATTTCATTTTGCATGAATTTTACTTGAATTACCTTAGAATTTGAATTATCTTAATGTAAATTCCGCAGGAGTTTAAGTGGGGAGTAATGGTAGAACCCCCTCAGTATAGAGGGCGCTGCTTGTAAAAACATGCTTTGTTGACACCAGAGATCTTGTGTACGTGACCGAGTGCAGACGCACTCCATATTCCATTAAACTTATTATTTAATCTTACACTTGTCTTCGATAATTTATTGAATTTAATTGAGTCTAACGATTGTGATGATATGAGCGTTGATTGATATAAAAGTATTCTACCACTGATTAACTGAACCACCGATGATAATAACAAACATGCTGATGTAATAATAATTAATAATCATAATTATGTTTTCTGAAAACACCATTGAACTGATTTCCAACTATTGGAAAGGAGACCAACACATTCGTTGTTAGTTAACTTTTTATATACAAACTTAATGATTAATATCACTAAGTACATCCTAAGCATTTTTAAAGCGCTTAATATCGTCGACTTAAGTCGATGACTGCTATGATGGGTCAACAAACGAGCTAACAATGAAAAAAAGAGATTTATCTCCACTCTGCACAATAGCTAAAATGGGACCGCGGTACTTAATTCACAGCGTTGTTTAAAGCGTATAAAAATGTCTCGTAAATTATCTCTTCTGTTTTCCTTCAATATGTATGCAAATAGTGAATGTTTACGATATTGTTTAGCCTGCTTGCCTATAAAAAGGCTTTTCTTTGTTGTTTTTACGGCCTTAGTGTCTTTCGGTAAACGCAGCCATACTTCAACGACACACCTTCGTTTTAGTTTTTTATATCCTTTTTCTTTAGTCGATAGACAAAACAACCCTTTGTTTTATTTACGTGTTTAGAGATAATGAATCTGCTTTATGTCTCCTACTAGCAGAAAATGTTTATGACTCGGTGATGTATGTTAAAAAAGAAGGGAGGGGGTGAATTGTTAAAAAAAAGAATTCGGTGACAGTCCTCTGTTCACATAGAATCCGGTTCTTCGGTTGGAATGTTGTTGTGTGGTGGCGTTATCGATCGTGGTATTTTGTTCTATTTTACCTACACATTCTTTGGTTATACCCAATTAATTATAAGCTAATTAGTTCTGTTTTGATATGGAGTCATGTTCTGGGCTAAGTCCAATAACAGAAAATGAATTGTTACGTTACCGGTATCGTATAAAATTTTTGCTTTTTGGTAATAAATATTTCTTAAATCTTCAAAATGGATTGATATTGAGCAGAATTTATTGAGCGTGGATTGAATGATAATATTCTATTAAATTACAGGTAATTATAACATTATTACAGGGTAATTATAATATTATTACAGGGTAATTATAATTAAAGTTCCTCTTTAAAAATGTCGTAAAATGAGAAAGACTGCTCAAAATATGACTTCAAATTCATACTTGAAGAAGGAGAAAACGGCAGTGGCTTAACGTACACGCCCGCATCGTGAGGGCCCCAAAGCCTATGTTATGTCATTGTTTTGGAATTCTTTGTGAGATCCGTCTCGGGGCTCAAAACCTGACTTTGCAGGGGGCCCTAAAACTCTCCGTTACGCCACTGGGAAACGGTATGGGACGAGAAAAAAAATTCAAAGACGTTTTCATTGATACTTTTTATGCAGTTTTTGTGCCATGGACAGTTAAAAACCGATTCTTACCATTCTGTGTGGTGCGACCTTGCCGTGATGAATGGGCATTTTACTGATAGTGTAACAACTTTTGAATAACTTGGAAGTCCTTTTTTCCGTCAAAAACTTGAAACAATCATACACATTGAATAGTAAAGTTGGTTTAATGTGCAACTCATGCCAAAGCCGTCAATTCGATTCAAAATGCCATTTGTAGCGGAATCCACCTCCGTTAAGCCGCATATAGCGCTGTCTATTGATACATTTCCGAACTTTTTTTTATGCCACACCATTTCCCCTTTTTTCAAGTATATTAAGTTCAAATAATTTGAAATTCTTCTGACCAGTGTTTCTTTTTTTACAGCATTTTGAAAGTGGAATTTTCAGAATAATCACTTCGTACAAAAACCATATCATTTGACTCTTTTTTTTTGTCGTGGTCCTTTTTCTCAGGATGATGCATTGCTTGTAAATTATGCCTTCTTTCCTGAAGACAATTGTATTTTTAACCATCTTTCGTGCGATCCTCATTTGTTATTCTTCCATTAAAATCGTATGGTATTTTTCCGCAAGTGGTATCAAAGTTTGGGATTTGTCAATGTATAAGTAAACGACTATCCTTTTTCTTCAAAGCAGAAGTATTCTTCATTTAAAAAAAAAGAGTTTAATTTGATTTTTTTTATTATCGTCGCCCTGTTAAGCATACGGACTATTGGGAACGAATCCCGTAATTTTGAAACTCAATCAAGAGAGTGAAGTGGAAAACACTTTGAGAAAATGACTACAACCTTAGAATGATATAAATTATTTATTAAACAAAATGAAGGATAAATATTTAAAGATATATTCAACACAAAAGGGAAGCATCTTTCTCCTACGTCTAGTGCTTAGCGTCCGTCTGAGTCATTTCCCATGTAGTCCTTTAGTCGGACACTACTGGCGGGGTGTGACGTCAGTGTGGATTGCTCCACTCGAAATAACAGGGGGAGGGGGATGTAAAAGGCCAGATATCCAACCCTACTCTGGAACACCATTCTCCGAATTTCCACACCACGTCAACCTGAGGATTTTGATCCTCGAAAGATTTAACGTGCATCAGTTTCTATACAATCCGGCTGTTCTAAATCGAATGATCTCGGATATATGACTCGACCATGCTGACTACGAATTTGTGACCATGGCCTTCATAAAAAAATGACACTGTTCTAAAACTCACCTGAAGAAAATAAGCGCTTTAAAACAAAGCTGACTAGTCTAAAAGGATGTGTATCATTCGGTCTTGGTGAAATAATACAAGTAGTTTATTGCCTAGGGCACAAGATATTATATGAGACCCTCTAATATCGCAGAAAGAAACTAATGCCAATTTGAAGTCGAAAATGGGTGGTATGATTAAAAATATGTCACAATATGGGAATAAAAAAAGGACAGAAAACAATGTCAGTTTATGTTGATTTTTTCAACAATTATTTATTCACTATTTAAAGGCCTAATCCCCCACGCATGTCTTGGAACAACTCTAGTCTCTTTCAAACAACTATTTCAAGCATCTGTGAAGGTGAAGGGTTGCCGTAAGCAAAACGATTCGCTCTGACGTCAGACGCACCCTAACTTCACACTAAAAAATTACTCGCCGATTTTTCTGCTTCGGAAAACGAACATCCAATATTATTTCTTTTATGATTGACGGTCGTAAACAGAAATGCATCGCCATTCTGTTTAAAAGATTGCATGCCTTTAAAATATTACACG
This sequence comes from Trichonephila clavipes, assembly GCA_019973935.1. Lineage (NCBI taxonomy): Eukaryota > Metazoa > Arthropoda > Arachnida > Araneae > Nephilidae > Trichonephila > Trichonephila clavipes. The sequence goes on from BMAU01000939.1 coordinate 260,291, forward strand.
TAATTTCTGATGTGTTTGACGAAACCGAGGCTGCCATCTTGTTTATGACATAGGGAGTCGAAGAACCCCATTGTCTGGAATCTTGAGCAATTCTTCCAGTTCACTGAGAAAAAGTTGTTCGAAAACGTTGTTATGACAACTGGGCAAAAATCGCTCCAAAGAGTTGCTTGAAAGAAAAATTGCTCCAAATACGTATTCGTGTGATAAGGCCTTAAGTCTCTTTCAATGAATTAAAGTAATTTCATCTTGATTTAGTTATCCTCCTGACAATGTGGCCGCGGTAGCCTAGTGGTCATGGCCAGAATCTTACAAAAAAAAAACAGTTCATACTCAGTCAAGTTGTCAATCTCGATTGGAATCAATCATAAGATTTTTCCACACCTGTAAGATTTCTGAGAATTCTATCTGTTTACTTTAAATTCGCATACTAAATAGTAATCTGAGTAAGAAAACAATTTCGATTCTAGAACGAAAATTAAACAATAATGGTCCAGATTGGCATTATAGAATTAAATTAAACAATCGTCTTTCAAAACTGATGATCGTTTGGCAAGACATAAGAGATTAAGATAGTAATCAGTCACTTGATAGTTCATGGCCGTGCGAGTCAGACGGTCTAGATGTCAAGTTTAGTGTGGTGATGTTTCTTCAAATTTGATTTCACTAAGCATACGTCATGCTGAGAGAATTAGTTGGAGCTTAAGGTATTCGACTACATTCGGAACCGTGATTTAAAAAAAGCATATAAATGGATAATTTTTGATATTTAGTGTCACTTAGATTAGAGTACATATATAAAACGGTTTTAAGAATATTATTATTGTAAAAAATTATTTAAATGCAATATTTTAGCAAAAAATGAACATGGAATTACTTATTTTCCAAACATGCTCCTTTTATGGGAAATGATTCTATAACAATAATTATTTTCCTATATTTAGATCAGACCTCTGTACAGAGCATATTTTTGAAAAATTCACATTCTTTTCAGAGTTATTAATACATATAATCAAAGAATATCGGTGTTTTTTTTTTTTGTAAACTTTCTCCACTCTGTTGTATTAAAACATGGATATAAATCCACTTCTAAGTTATATAACTCAAAAATCCTAGTTCAGGCTCTGTACGGACGTTTGAGCTATATATAGGCAAAATATTATTGTTATAGAATCATTTTTCATAAAAGGAGCATGTTTGGAAAATAAGTAATTCTGTGTTCATTTTTTGCCAAAATATTGCATTAAAATAATTTTTTACAATAATAATATTTTTTAAACCATTTTATACATGTATTTTAATCTAAGTGACATTAAATATTAAAAATTATTTATTTATACGGTTTTGCAAAATAACAGTTCCGAACGTAGACGGATACCTCAAGTTTTCACACTGACATGGAGTAGTAGACAGTGCCGATTTAAGCTCATTTCGGGCACTGGGGGCAGAAGATGTACAGGCCCCCTTGGCACTGGTGGATTGAAATTTATAACCAGAAAATCTGGTTAAGTCCAGCTGATCCGGGTCCTGGGCCCCTGGGCACTCGCCCTAAGCGCCCAATGGATAAACCGGCACTGGGTGCGAATGTGAAGTGTGGTGCCACAGCTGAGGAGTAGAAAGGGAGATGCTGTGGTAAGCGCTTGCGTAGTGAGCCAAAAAACGTTCCTCAAACAAGCTAAGATAACACGCCAAAGGACGCTTCGGACGCAAACACGCTTTGTGGATTACCCAAATTATAAGAATGTTCCGTTGTAAGGGGTATAACTTTCTCTACAGAGCTGAAAATATAAACAATATTCAAATATATATAACTCTTTGAAAGTAAAATAAAATAATTCGAATCTTTTACACATTGTTTATAAAACAATGAACTTCAGAAAAATGTAAAATGTTTAAAATATAATCATAATTTAAAAAATTATAAGCATATTAAAATAAGAAATATTTCTATAAGAAATATTAATTAAGTTTTGCGTTGAGCAAGCTATTTTATAAAATAGTAGCTTTAATTACCAGCAATAAGTTGGTAAGTTAAATGCATACTTATTACACTGTAGTATTTTTATATAAATAGAAGAATAAATTATATTTTTAAAAAGTAAAAAAAATTACATTTTCAAATTTTTTAAAAAATTGTAATATTTTAAGAATATTTTGAAATACCAAAAGATATATTATTTTTAAATTCAGTAGGGTTGAAAGAGAGTATGACATATTCTATAATTCTATAAAGTTTTTTGTATCAAAGGCTACTATTTTAGAAAATAGCATGCGCAACGCAAAAATTACTTAATATTTATTACAAAATTATTTTTTTATTTTCATACACTTACAATTTTTAAAATTATGATTATATTTCAATCATTTTGTACTTTTTTGAAACCATAATCTTTTGTAAATAATGTGTAAATGATTCGGATTATTTAATTTAAATTTAAAAAATTGAAAATTGTTTTTATTCTTACCCCCCGAGACAAAATTAACGCCCCTGAAATCCCTTATATTTTTGGAAGCATTATACCGTCGATCTATTTCACCAAATAAAAATAAACATCGCCAAATTAAAAGACTTCACAAAATACTGCCATCGCTTTTGTATATATGACGATTGTGTTTGCACATGTGGGGAACAATTTGCTTTTAATTGCATTAGGCGACGTCTTTTCATTAGACTATTTTATTGACTATTTTATTTAAGTACCTAATTTTTTCTGAGAAAAATCCCTCCTTCTAACTTAATAAGGAACAAACTGATCCTAGAGCCTTCTTCCAGGTGCAGATATTCTGAATTTAAAATTAGAAAAACGGACAATGTGTGTTAAGATAATTTATATAAAATATAGATGCAAATCACACTGCAATCAACTTGTGCATTCTATCATTAGAATTTAAAAAACAACCTCAGATCGTTGCTCTTATTCAAGCAAAATACGTGCCCCGAAATCTTATTTTCTGCAAAGTAAGCTTCCACAAAGTCCCTCAAAACATGAATTTTAAACCTCTTAAATGAAATAAAAGATAGGAGGAGAATAAAAAGAGATAACTCTAGCGACAATCCTCGCATCCTTCACGCTCGAATGCAGCGGTTGAAATTCCATAAAGACTGGATGAAAACGTTCTCTTTTAGGCCAATGCCTACAACTTCCCTCTTTCCTTCTCAGAGATTCCAATCCTTTGTTCGGAGAACCCAAGATGGAACTTAAGTGAAGAAAAGAGAAAGAAAAGAAGCCCCGTTACTAGTTGCATGACTTTCCTCTAAAAGTGGCCATCTTTTTAAATGATGATTTTCCCTGTATGTGTCTACGGCTACCGTGTTGTCTCAGATGGCTCTGATAAGGTTTCAGGTGTTTACCCAGTTGGGCTGGATGTTTGTTACGGATATACTTTACGAGAGCAAAATAAGTAAATCACGTAAGGAAGGAGACGTGGAACGCTTTGAATGCCCTGATATCGTGGAAGAACACCGTGTTATGTTATTTTTGTCGTATAACTTGGAATGTCTCCGCCTTCAAGGATGTAAAAACATAGTTAAAGACTGCACGCTTCGCTTTTTTTCTTTTATTTTGCAAATACAAATTTCATTTCTTTATTCAGCTTTTTTTTTCATTCTTCATGGAAGATTGCATTAAAAATTCATACAGAATTTCGAGATTTTAGAACATGCATGGTAGGAAATATTATAAATAATAAATTAAAAAATGTTGAAGTTTAAATATTTAAATGAATGTATCAAACAAATAAGCTTTTACCGAAAGAGAACAGCAAGCAATTTAATAAATTTATTTAAGGTATCCGACTATAAACGTGATTTTGCAAAAAGTACGCACGAATATTTTTTAAAAATATTTAGTGTCATTTAGATTAGAATACACGTATAAAACTGTGTTTTAAGAATATTATTACAATAAAAATAATTATTTAAATGTAATATTTTGGAAAAAAAATGAACTTAGATTTATCTATTTTCAAAACATTCTCCTTTTATGAAAACTGCTTCTATAATAATAATATTTTGCCTACATATAGCTCAGATCTCTGTACAGAATCTGAACTAGGACTTTTGAAATATGTAACTTAGAAGTGAGTTTATCCATATTTTAATACATCAGAGTGGAGATATTTTAACAAAAAATCATCGATGATTATTTCAATGGGTAGTAATTCTGAAAATAATGAGAATTTTTCAAAAATCCTACTTCAGGCTCTCTGGAGAAGTCGTAGCTATGTATAAGCAAAATATTAATATTATGGAAGCATTTTTCATAAACGGAGAATGTTTTAGAGAAATAGGTAATTCACAGATCATTTTTTGCCAAAATATTGCATTTAAATCATTTTTTACTGTAGTAATATTCGTAACACCATTTTATACGTGTATTCTAATCTAAGTGACACAAATTATTAAAAAAATATTCTTTTGTACTCTTTTGCAAAATCACGGTTCCGAACATAGTCAACGATTGGTTCCAAACTTTCCTTTGTCTTGGCTGGAAAATATTGATCAGTGGTCACCAACAGGTGGTCATAAAAAAATCTTTGATGGTAAACAGAAAAATTGGGACTTAACTTTAAAAATGTGTAAGGGAGTGAATGTTTGTTAATTTCACACTATTAAGCAACACGAGGGCAACTGGTGACGGACATCGTAATTTGAACCATGATCAGATGATGAGGACGACACCTGAGCTAGAACTCCTTCATCAAACTTCCACATCTCACCAAGGTGAGGACTTTGAGCTTCGAGAGATTTAACATGCTTCAGCCTCTCTACACGGTGGATCTACAGCGTCACCAGGACTCGAACTCATAACAGGCCTGCCTGCCCGTGATCTTGACCACTTGGCTACCGCTGTCACTTTTAAGAAGTGAAAAAATTAAATAAACTTAATTTTTTTTATTTTTAAAAATAATTGTTATATAACTTTGCTGCCATAAATGAGTGCATTTAACGTTAATTAAATAAAAGTTTTCTGATAATTATAATATAAATAAATATATTTACCTTTTTTCCAAATTTATGTTAGAGATCCGCTAAATATAAAATTACGCATTTAGCAGTCTATGAATTTCTAAAGGTTTGCGACTGCTTACATAGATTTAGCGTGTGCCATATTCAAGATCTGTGAAGAATTATATGTGTTACCGTTAAAGCAGAAGTTTGTTAGTTCATAAAATAACTAGGTATTTCATGAATTACCTGATTGATACTACGATTTATCTAATTGTTATCTGATTGGTAAAGTATTCAATTTAGCAAATTCTGTGATTTGTATAAAATGTTTGTATTGTATTTTAAACAACGTGTTTTTGCCAGCTAGATGAAGTAGCTTTATAATTTATTTATGAATTGTAAAAATGCAACTATATATTTCTGCAGTATAATCTGCTTTTTTTCTTACTGTTTAACTTATCTAGCCAAAATATTGTATTATATATTCTATTCGACTTGATTATTTATTAATTAATTTATCCAATACGAAATATATTTTTCTAAGGGACTAGATATGTACCTTCAGTAAATTTATAAAGAAAATGGACTTGAAATTTTTAAAATTTTACTATGCAAAATATATTTTTAACTTTTCATCTGATACATATTTATTGTATTAACGCTTTCGAATTTCTATTTCTGTCCATCGCAAATATCTGCAAATCCTAGCCAGTAATTTTTATGCTTCTAAACCACGATCAGATGACGAGGGTGACGCCTCAGCTGGTACCCCACTCTCTGCATTCATGCCACGCAAAACTTTGAGCTGTAACTAATTTAACGTGTATTAGCCCCTATACAAAATGAGTGTTTATCGTAAACACGACTCTTAAACGCTGCTCAACTGAACCATTGCTGACCATGGGCTAATTGTCATGATCATTCGTCTGATGCGTCCAGATTTCCGGTACATTTACGCAAAATAAAAGATTTAAAGTGAAAAAATGCATAGTGTTACGGAAATTTCGGATTCCGTTTGCTTCTCTGCCGAAACGATATCGTGGCCGGAAAGATTGTTTGCGGGTCAAGAGATATTAATCTTTCAATAATAGTGAATGAAAAGATGTGTTCTTGGCGACAAATTTAGTTTCCAAATGTAAATGTTTCCATAAAAGTCCTGAAGATTCTAGAGTGATTATTTAACTAGAAAATTAAGGTTATTTCAGTCTTACCTAAAAACAATGCAGCGAAGCAATAATGGAGTCAAAACATAGACAGCGACTGTGCGTTTCATTGGCCTTGTACGTAATTGGGATTACTGCAATCGATGGAATTGCTTTAATTTAGTACCTTAATTATTTCCTAACATTAAGGAGATCTATTTTAACTTCTTGAGAATTTCTCTCTAGAATAAATTAAGTGATTTAATCCAAAAGAATCTGTTTATTGCGTGGACCTTTCCAACATTTGAAGATTATCTATCACGTAACAATATTCATTGAATTTTTCAAACTTTTAAGGATTTTGTATTGTAAACAGATATAAACAAATAACTTGTAGCCATACGAAACCCAAAAGCTATTGGCGACAAACCTTTACATTCTGAACCACAGTCAAGTATCGAGAATGACGTTTAAGCAGCCATCTACTCTTCACAACCAAGGAAAGCCAAGGTGAGGAATTTAAACCCTTACACATTCACACCTGATATGTTGTGGTCTGTTGGAATACGACCATGAATTTGTTTCTATACAAACTAATCTACCGAGGTCCCTAGCTAGCAAAGAGGCTAAGCGACCATGAACATTTGGTTGTCACTGTCGTGGTGTGGCAGCGCTTTTCTATGTAAAATAAGGATTTTATTAATGAGAAAATGAGTAGGAATACCGTTCGGGTGTCGCTTGGTTTCAAATTTCAATAAACAGCGCAAAAAAAAATACAGTATAATGTACATTAATTCTGGTACATGCCAATGTAATTGTAGAACTAAAGTATTCTGGTATACCTATGTTTTAAAAAAATTGTTTATATAAAAACTAAGCATTCTCTCTAATACATAAAGTAGGATTTCACGTTTCGGTCAAATTCTTGAATATTAGACGCAGACAGCTTTCGGTAAAGTTGGCCGGTAGCATTTTGATGAGATGAATCATCTTGCGTGATTTTAAAAGTTGCTACATTTCCCTCCTCCCTACCTTCCTTTAATTTCGTCTTTCAGATTGCATTTTTTTTCTTTTTACTTTTTTTTAAAATCGAAGTCGTGATTGATGTCTTACATGTCTGACAACTTTATATGTTACCCTGAACGAAGAGCAGGTGTTCAGTAATTACTACAAGTTTTTCTCTGAATTCGTGCAATAAACTGGTCAAAAATATGAAACCACGAAGTCTGGAGTCAAAACCAGGGGAAGAAGTGTCTCGTTGTCTCATTCAATTATAATGAACCAATATTAAATTACGGAATGATAATTAATATGGAACTTCTCTCTCTCTCTCTCTCTCTCTCGGAGAAATATTGGTATGTACATATATTTGCTGGTTTATAAAACATTTTCCATTTTTCCTTGTCGGATTCAAAAGTTCATTCGACATAATCAGTATATCTCATAATTTTAAACCGCGGTCATTTGAGTTATCTACATTTGAGTTATTACCCAGCAGACTATATATATATACGCATTCACTGTGCCAAAGGGAGGACGCTGTGTATGCCTGTCTTTCTGTGCGTGTTGGTATCGAGACTATTTAAATTGTGTTAAATATGACTTACTCTTTCGACAAAAAGATTTTTGGCATTTTAAAAGCAAGACATAAGTTCAACAACATTACATTTTGAACTCATAATTCTTATTCAGTTTATTCTCCATAAAAAGTATCTTGACCACAAATCATAAAACATCAATATTAAACCGCAATAATCTAGTACTTATGGTCGCGAGATTGGTAGTATCGGCTGTGTTCTGGTAGAACACAGTCTTACTACGACAGTCGAAGAGTACTCATCTCAAACGACATCTCAAATTCTACGTAGTCGTAGAGTTCGAGGCTTGATTCTCCCAAAGACCGGGGTCGTTTTTAACCTTCCCGGCGCTCTAGGCACTTCAATAGCTACGCTCCCTCTTCCTTCTTCAGTTCTTACTTTTCCTGTTTTGTTTCGGGAGGGATTTTCCATTAATTTTCTTACTCTTTTCCCTTTCTTTGTTTTTGCTCTTTAAATAGTCTTTCCATTATCCACCTCCTATGGACCCGCCGTGTTTTGCACTGACAGTCGTAAGGAAAGAATAGTGGTATGGTTTGGCCCCTCTTGTCCATTTCTTACTTTACGGCATCACGGACCATGCACCCTTTTGAAAATTAGTACAGTAAATTAATGAAATCGTTTGCAATTACAGTATAGAGTATACATTATTATATAAACTGTTTTCCAATTATTAATTATCATCTTTTTCATCGTTTTATTATCTTTACTTTTTGACCTTATTCTTTATGGGGTCTCAGGGGTGTTAAATTTCTCTAGAGGTCTGAAAATATAAACGATTTTCAAACGCGTATAATTCTTTTAAATTTAAATTAAATGATTCGAATCTTTTACGTATTATTTAAAATAAAATGGGGCTTCAGAAAAGTATAAAATTATTAAAATATGATAATAATTTTTAAAGTCCTAAGCATATGAAAATTCTATAATAAATATTAAGTATATTTTGCTTTGCGCACGCTATTTTCTAAAATATTAGCCTCTGATGTATAAAACTTTATAGAATTATACAATGCATCATACTCTTTAAACCCTACCTAATTTTAGTATTATATATCTTTTGTATTTCAAAATATTTGTAAAATATTGCAATTTTTTAAATATTTTTTAAAAATGCATTTTTTATTTATTAAAATATGTAAGTTATTATTCTATTTATATAAAAGTAGCTACAAAGTATTAATAATACATTTGTCTTTATAAATCAACTTATATATATATAGCTAGTAATTAAACCTACTCTTTTAGAAAATAGCATGCGCGACGTAAAACTTAATAAATATTTCTTATAGAAAAGTTTCTTATTTTCATATGCTTATAATTTTTAAAATTATGATTATATTTTAAACATTTTATACTTTTCTGAAGCCTTTATAAGTAATGTGTAAAAGATTCGAATTATTTAACTTAAATTCAAAGAAATTATACCTGTTTGAAAATTGTTTATATTTTCAGACCTCCAGAGAGAAATTTAACACCCCTGTGACCCCTTATTGAATCACTGTCATTGTACTTGTACAACGAATAGTTTCTTCGAAAAACGAATGATTTTTTTGAGAAAATCATTAAGAACTTCATTGTAATCAATCTCCATTCCAATATCATTTTGAGTGCATAGCAACATCAAATTGTTAAGATTTTCATTTTCCATAGTAGATCTCATTTGAGTCTTTACTCCCTTGGTATGCTTTACTTTCCAAGGGAGTGTAATGACTCTTTTTCAGTCTTTGCTCCCTTGCTGTCCCTTGAGGGCAGCAATGTTTCTCTCGCGATTCGCTAGGCGGTGGTACGTTCGCTGTAATTATTTTTTTTTCTCTTTTTTCACGCACCAATTTTTGGCCCCTCCCCCAATCTTTTGCGCCTTGGGCATGTGCCAAGCGTGCTTAAGCGGAAAAGCGGCCCTGGCTGTACGGAGTGATAGAGGCTGCTTCATGTTAAATAGACATCTAAATTCTCGTGTGGCAGTGAATAAAGAGAGATTCTAGCTCAGGTAACATCCACATTATTTGATTCATTTGACGAGATTCGTCGCTTATAGTCTCTATTATACCTCTAGAACGATCTGATTTCAAAGAAATCAATAATATCCATATTATTTTAAGGCTGGTAGGTACCCCCTATACCGACAATGTTAAATATAGCTTTTTTAGGAACCTGTTTCTCAAAAACTGTTAAATATAAAAACTTCAAATTTTGTCTGTATATTAATTAAGCTTTTTTACTTAAGCAATTGTAAAATGTTTCAAATATATTGTTTACTTTTTTTCAAAAGAATTCATTGTAAAAGTATCACTTTGAAATTTTTGAAAATTGTCAGTTTTTTTACGATAGTTGCTTTTCAGCAAAATATTTTGGGAAAATCTCCAAAAAAGTAGCTCCATTATATATAGTTGCATATTATTTACCTGTATGGGGCTCAAGGCTAAGGCCAACGACAGGCGTACATCTAGCCCCTTGCCACGATGAATTTCGTGGGCCTCGATCTGACTTTGTCAGACAGGTGGCATTAGCAACAACACCATATATTATTTATGTGCAGTAAAAATTGCATGTACATTCATTTTGTAGATTCTGAGAAAAAGGTACTCGCAGTTTGAAAGCAATCATTTTTTTGAGAAAATTGCATTTTTAATGTAAAAAGGCACTTCGTCACAAAAATAATGAATTACAACATGTATTTGCCCTATTTTATTAAACATTAGAATCTTTTTAATTTTTTTAGCATAAAATAGGCAACAAAAAAGTCTTAAAATGTTCAGAAAATACATATATGGTATTTTTCAGTTTTTGTTCAACTAGATTTTTTTTTTTTACCATTTGCATCAATTTTATGAAATTCTGTATCAATCCTTGAAGAATTTTCAGCTTCGATGCGTTACAGATATCAAATTTGACCTTAAAACATCATAAATATAATGTAAATGTATCAATATGTACAAGTAATGATTTGGGAATATGTGATTTTACGATATTGTGAAAGGTTTCATTATATGGATTTGTATGTTCACATGCAAACACAATTTCTAAAAGTTTCAAAATTCAAAATTTTCTCTAAACTGTACAAAAGATTTCTAAAAAGGTCAAAAATAAAACTGTTTTTATGTTTTTAAACATGAAATTTGTGTATTTTTATGCATGTAACAAGCTTCTCGCAATGAGAAAAAGCATTACACATCTGAGTTATAATTAGTTACCTATTATTGAAAAACCTTTGAATATTAAAGCTTAAAAATTTGTCTGAACAATAAATTAACATCAATATTTGCAATAAAGTGAAATATTTAAAATATATTGTTTAGTTTTCTCAAAAACATGTAACATAAAAATATCACTATGAATTTTTTAAAAAATTGACATTTTTTGTCACGATATATGGACTCCAGTCAAATATTTTGGGAAAATCTCAAAAAAACTCACATAAATATATGTAGTTACATATCAGTAACACGAGGAAAAAAATTTCATGTACATTTATACATTATATTCTAAGAAAAAGATACATGCAATTTTAAAAACATCATTTTTAAGAAAATTGAATTTTTACTATTAAGTGCATCTTCATCACAAAAATAATGAATTACAATATGTATTTTCTTAAATTCTGTATCGATTTCTGAAAAATTTGTAGCTTTCATGCATTACTAATATCAAATTTTAGCATAAAACATCATAAATATAATGTGAAAATGTATCAATATGGTTTTGGTATGAATTTGAGATGGTATATAAAAATACCTGATTATACATTTCTCAAGTTTTCAGGCTTTTGTAAAATTATTATTGGTTTTGTTGTTGCAGACAGTTTCTAAGTTTTAAGCTTCAAAAGTTACTCTAAACTGGACAAATGATTTCTAAAACAGCCAAAATAAAAATCTTTTTATGTTTTTAAGCATGATATTTATGTATTTTTAAGTATGTAACAAGCTTCTCGCAAAGACAACAAACATCACATTTGATGTATCATCTCATACCTTTATCTCAGAAACTATTAAACATAAAGACTCAAGATTTTGATTATATGTATTAATTATACATTTATATTTATACAGAAGTGAAAATTTTTAAATATATTAATAAGTTTTTTTCAAAAACAAACTTTTAGTTGAGTGAGCAAATATGATTATTATGAATTTAGTGAAAATTGTCTTTTTGAAGTTAACTTCTTATGGCACGGTAGGGAAAAATGACCGTTACGCGTTACCAGTTACGGTTAGCAATGAACGTAAGGTAGAAATGAATGAAGTTCCGAATTTTCCCCCCGTTTTAAAAAACACCATCTAATTCATACTATCTATCTCAGACAAAAAATAATTACAGAATCGGAAAGATCATTTTTTTCGCCACGATATGGTACATTTTTTTAACAAAATAATGATATTTTCTATTTTTACGATTTTTTTTAAACGAGTCCAAATTGATACGCTTTTATAAAAATGGTTTCTAAATCATTTCCTTTAAGTTTCCTTTCGAGTTAATGAATTGATATTCTATTCTAAACAAGCTCATGCTTTTCTCTTTTACAATCAGTCATAAAAAATAATGACGGAATCTTTTTTTTTTTGCCATTTTTCAAAAAATACTCAAAATTTTAATTAAATATTTAATAACTTCATTATTTATAAAAATAATCTAACGAAACTTTTCTCCATATGTAGAATAGTATTATCCGTAATCTGTTCAAATATTGAAGAAATAGATTAAAAATTACGGCTTTTAAAATTTCTTTTGTGTTTTTCGTCTATTAGCCCTGAGCTAGCACCCACCCTCCTCTCCTCATTCAACAGCAGCTTTAACAAGCCTTTTCTCTTTTAGCTTTGCGATACATACTTCGTTTTGTTTTTACGTTACCTAGAAGTCAAATTATAATCAATTTTATGAATTAAAAAAAAACTTTCGTGCGTCAAAAATTACATAAGATGTCATTAATTGATACAAATGGATTGCCTTATCAAACAGTTTATGTGAAAAATATTTATTACATAATTACTACAAACATTGATGTGACAGATGGATTGGCAAATGGTGCAGTTGGAAAGCTAGTTCATGTAGAAACAAATTATGAAGGATTAGTTAAGACAATATGGCTTGAGTTTCCAGACTTACCTCAAATAGGGAAAAAATTAAGACGCAAAGCAGCAGGTTACGCGGCAGAAATTAACGTCAGTAGAATGGCTGTACCGATCGTACTGAGATCTTCCAATATTCCATTCAACAATAACAAAACAATATTTGTTAAGCGTACGCACGTTCTGTTGGTGTATGCATGTGCTACAACAATTCATAAATCTCAAGGCAACACATACTCAGAAATTGTTTACGAATACGATCGACGTCACTCTCAATCATTATTATGCGTTGCTTTATCACGTGTAATGAGTATTGAAGGATTATATATTACGACAAAAAATAATGATAAAACATTTTACCATTGTCGAAGACTATCGTCATCAACAATTGATTTGCAAGAGGAATTCAAACGAGATTCATTGAACAAACTACAAACTATCAATGAATATTTGATTAATTTCATAACGAACAGACAAGGTTTATCGATTTTTTCTTTTAATAGCCAAAGTCTTACAGCTCACGCTGTAGACTTACAAGATTCAGTAATAAGAAATTCAAATATTTTAGTTTTATCAGAAACTTGGCTGGGCAATGAAAGTGATATATCTATTCCAAATTTCAACTGCATTGTGAAGTATAAACGACCAAATACGAGAGCAGGAGGAGTTGCGATATGACGCTGTTAACATTATAACTCCATCCATGGAATGTTCTGTCAGTCAATCCGATATTTATGGTACTATACAATTTTCAGTGGGGGGTTTGTGGTAGGCTGAATGCGTAATAGATAATGGACAAAAAATTATAATTGTAGCAGTATATATTACTCCGAACAAAAAGTTGGATGACATTATCGAGTTCCTTCATCTCGATCATTATTACCATACACATCAAGAGGTTCTGCTTTACTTAATAAAAATTATGATAAAATACCTATGGTTTTAAGTGGAGATTTTAATGTCAATTTTGCTTTAGACAAATCTCTACAAATGATTGAATTTTTAAAAGACAATTTCACCTTATCTCAACAAAACAACAGTATAATATCAAGGACAAAATCAAATACTGCGATTGATGTATTCTTTTCGAGAAACTTAAGCGATATTGAGTGCTAAACCTACATTTCTTACTTTAGTTACCACAAGCCTTTGATAACAAAAGTATGTACTGAAGCACCCATAAGCATACTGGAAATAGACTAATAATACAGAAGATACTTTTCTCAAAATACATACAATAATTTTTTTTTAGTATTATGTATTGAAAATGAAAATTTTGTCTATACTTATACCTTTTCCATCCTAATTATTTTTTTAAAATACAGTTTGAAATAATAATCATAATAATAAATTTGTTAATTATATATAAGATTACTTCAAAAAATAAAACTTTATTATACAATTCAATACATGTAAGCCAAAGAAGTTAACTTCTAACGCGTGTTCACACTGATACACGCTTTCTTTTTTGTTATATCTGCTTAAGAATATTTCAAATATATCACTTCAGTATACACAATTGTATTTAAGAAACGTAGAGTACATGCATACAGTAAATTTACACAATTTAAAAAAAGCATTTAGAAAACAATTTTTATAAAAAACCTTACCTTGTAAAAATATTATGTAGTTTTTAAGAATCACTTTTTTTCTTCATTATGCTTTATGCAAATATGAAATTTCATTTATGATTTTTTAAAAGCATTTTTACCGAATTTTTTTTCTTTTAACACTTAACTTAAACATGCGAAAATTTGGAATTCAGTAATAATAGCTAATTAAAATTGAATATAATCTAAAGAAAAGACCTAAATTTCAGTAAAAAATCACTACATTTTAAGTACAACATTTACTAAAACCCACGTGAAAATCTAAAATTGCCTCCAAAGGATTTTAGCAAATCTAACAGTTAAACTTGCAGTTATTATACAGATATTTAATGTTAATTTGGGTATTAAAAAATAAAATAAATCGAGCTTTTCAACTTTCCCCCAGTTTTAAAAAGACAATGTTTACATTTCTATCTGTCAAAATGGGCGTGGTAAATCAACTGATTATTATTTAAAAATCATTTTAAAATACTTCTAATTCATATAATGACTTGTATGTTATATCATTGGAAAGGTCTTGATTTGGAGATTTTAGAAATAAGAAAAACTCAAAATCGATTTCCAAAAAGGGTTTTACCCTATTGACCTAGGCGGATACCCTAGGTATCCGCTTAAAAGGTTCGGAACCGTGATTTTTCAAATGCGTACAAATGAATGTTTTTTTTTAATATTTAGGGTCACTTAGATTAGAATACACGTATGAAAGCATTTTAAGAATATTATTACAATTAAAAATAAATTACAATTAAAAATAATTTAAATGCAATATTTTGGCGAAAAATGAACATAGAATTAATTTATTTTCCAAATATTCTTCTTTTATGGAAAATGCGTCTGTAACAATAATATTTTGCCTATATATATATCTCAGATCTCTGTAAAGAGCCTGAACTAGAATTTTGAAATATATAATTTAGAAGTGGATTTATCCATATTTTAATACATCCGAGTGGAGAAATTTTAACAGAAAAACACTGATAATTATTTTAAAATATACCTAATTCAATTCGATTTTTTAAAAATACAATTTGTATTTCTGCTAAGGATAGCTATTAGTTCAAACAATCGTTAAAATCTTCCTATTCAATGACGTGTCATAATCGATTAATTATGACTGGGTGGAAGATGATTTGCAAAACATTAATATTAAATAATATTATCCGAATGTCAGATCGGTGAGCTCTGATTGGACGAATGATTATTTACAAAGCCTTTACATGGAATAATATGATACAAATATCGAATCAGTAATTCTGACTATGCAAAAGGTCATTTACAGAGCACTAATATCGAAAAATTTTATTTAGATGTTGTTACGACCCGCATGTGCAGAGGGCGCTAGTAGTCCTCCTTGTTTACATTTCGTCAGTATGCTTGTAATGCATCCTCGGAGCGGACGTACCTACCATCCTCAATAAACAAACAATTTTTAAAGTATACAGTCCACGCCTTTTGCTTGAGCAGTCAAGTTATACATAACTCAAAGTCTGCTCATAATCCGTTATAGACATTTCTAGAATAACCACACCATTTGTGGTTAAAATCAGAGCTATCGACCTCACCCAGTTTTGTGGTCGGTGTCGAGCCCGAGCCAAAAATCAAAATGGCTCCAAAGGAACTATCAGAACTCACCGTGTTTAACAGAAGGAAAGCACATCTGCTCGGTCAGATCACACGCATTAGAAACTCCTTGGAAAATGTGGAGTCACCATTGAATCAAGTTGAAAAGAGAGCTAAACTCGCATCGCTTTCTGAAGTGAAAGCAAAAATAGACAAACTTCGGACCGAAAGCTACAGGGTTCTTTCGGATGAAGAGCTCATGGATTTCGAGGCCAGTTTAGACACGATGGAAGTGGACGCAGATAATTTAGAGGTGAGTCTCAATACCTTACTTGAATCTTCTAATGTGAATACCTCTGAATTATCTGTGAAAAATGATTTTGCTAATTACAATGTGAAACTGCTATCCATTAATTTACCGGAATTTTCGGGACAATATATTGATTGGTTGCAATTTAAATCCCAATTTGTATCATTAATTCATGATAACACTTGTTTATCAGACTCGCAAAAACTATATTATTTACAATCTGCCCTGAAAGGCCATGCAAAACAATTGCAAACAGTAAACGATTCTTACTCATCTTTATTTGAAGCTTCAGAAGGTAGATACGAAAATAAAAGATTAATTGTAAATAGTCCTATTGCTGAACTTTTAAATCCTAACAAAATAAAATTTGAATCTGCTTTTCATCTCAGAAGTTTAATAGATTCAATTCAGAGTCATCTTAGAGCCTTAAAACAACTAGAATTAGAACCTAACGCTTTGTGTGAATCAATGTTAATTTTTGTTATAACTCAACGTCTAGATGATGAATCGCGTAAACAATATGAAATGGAATTACATTCTAATGATTTGCCTAAATGGAATAATTTTATAGACTTTTTAATAAAAAGGAGCCAAGCCTTAGAAAACGTACAAAGAAATTCTTCGTTGAAAAACAAGAACGAATATTCTCCAAAATTCGAACCTTTTGTCATGAAAAGCAACGAAAAAACCTGTCCGTTATGTCCTTCAGAGACACACCCAATTTTTAAGTGTAAAATGTTTCACGAGATGTCTGTTCAAGAAAGAAGCAACAAAGTGAGATCCTTAAACCTATGCTTTAATTGTCTAGGCCATCACCTTATTAAGAACTGTTTAAAACTGAACAGGAAATGTAGGGTTTGTAATGCGAACCACAATTCTCTTCTTTGCAAAACAAGTGTTCCCCGACAGATAAACAGAAACCTCCCCTCTCCACAGAGTTCATCAGGTGTCATTTATGACCCGAGTCCAGCCAATGTAATAAATCCTCAAACCGCGACGTGTCTTTACAATGAGAGTGGGGAGAAATCCATTTTGCTTTCGACCGCGAAGGTCAAAGTTCAGAGTGCGACAGGGGGTTGGCTTGTAATGAACGCGATCCTCGATTCAGGGAGCCAGAAATGCCTTTGTAGCTTGGAAGCGTCAAATTTCCTCGGGTGGGAAAAATACTCTATGAATTCAACTATTGTAGGCTTGAATGGAGCTTGCATTTCAGTGAGGAAAGGAATTTCCGCTGAAATTTCGAACGGAAGTTCATTTAAAAGAAAACTTAACTTTCTCATAGTCCCTAAAATTACTGGTTGCGTTCCTACACAGCCATTGGATTTAACAAAAATAAAATTGCCTCAAAATATAAGATATGCAGATGCGGAATTTAATATTCCCAAACGAATTGATATTCTCCTGGGAGGTGAAATATTTTATGAATTATTAAAAAGTAAACAAATAAAATTACATGACAATTCAATAATATTGCAGGACTCCGTATTTGGTTACATTGTAACAGGTTCCACTCAAAACGAACCATCGAACTATATTATTTTTGCAATTTCATCCAAGATCAGGTTGATAGAAATTTAAGAAAATTTTGGGATTTAGAAGCAATAGGAATTAAAGCAGAGTCTAGTTGTGACCCAGACGACCAAGCCATGCAACATTTTAAATCTTCAGTACGTTTCAATAGTGGTCGTTATGAAGTTGGGTTTCCTTGGAAGGGCCATACACAAGAGTTAAATGACAATTTTTCCGTAGCAGAAAAACGTGTAAAATCCTTAACAAGAAGATTCATTCGTGATCCAACTCTGTACATACAATATTCCGAAATTTTGAAAGAATATGAATCTCAAGGAATAATTGAAAGGGTTCTAGAAACTGAAAACCCAACTGATAGAGCAGTATTCTATTTACCGCACCAAGCGGTATTTCGCCAAGAAAGCCTAAAAACAAAAATGCGCATTGTTTTCGATGCAAGTTCTCATGAAGATGGACAACCATCTCTTAATGACTGTATATGGTCAGGTGGGAATTTAAACCCAAACATATTCCACCTGATAATTTCTTTTCGCTTGAACACGATTGCTATCACCGCAGATATAGAACGTGCATTCTTGCAAATCTCATTACGTGACGAGGACAAAGATGCAGTTAGATTTTTGTTTCCAGACATAAGATCAAATCAAACAGATCCCTACAAGTTTCAAGTGTATAGATTTAAGCGTGTGATGTTTGGAGTCAACGTAAGCCCCTTCTTGCTCTCCGCAACAATTAAGCATCACATCGAGAATTACCGTGAGCAATATCCAGCAGCAACTGAAATGCTTGACACTTGTCTCTATGTTGATGACGTAATCAGTGGTGCTGATGACATCTCCCAAGCCTTAAAAGTATCAAAGGATGCTGAAACAATCATGAAGAATGCCAGCATGAAATTACGCAAATGGAATTCAAATGATCAAACATTGATGAGAACTTGGGAAAGGGAAGGCCTTGAGACACATCCTTTTCACCCGGACGACAGTTCCAAAATCCCTTCGTCAAAGGTTTTAGGGATACCATGGGATGTTGTCCACGACTATTTTACAATTGATGTTAAAGGACTTCTGCAATTGGACACGTCTAAACCCATCACAAAAAAGAATTGTGCTTCAATCAGCTGGGAAAATATACGATCCAGTTGGGTTCTTGTCACCCTACACGATTAGGCTCAAATGCCTATTACAAGAACTTTGGCTACGGAAGTTATCCTGGGATGACGAGCTACCGCCAGATATTCATGCAGTATGGTCACAATGGTGGTTAGAACTTCCATTTTTATCAGAGTTAAAGATTCCGCGAAAGATCCTCGATTCCAGTGGAGATTCAAGTGAAGTCCAAATCCATACCTTTTCTGATGCCAGTCAAAAAGCATATCGAGCAGCCGCCTTCTTGAGAGTCAAGCACAAGGACAGAGTCAGCGTTGATCTTGTAACATCCAAGAGCCGTGTTGCTCCTCTGAAAAGGTTATCCCTCCCTAGATTGGAACTGATGGGCGCTCTGCTTGCTGCACGCTTAGCAAAGGAAGTCAAGAAAATCCTAGATCAGAAGTGTTCAACCAGAGCCTTTTTCCGGACGGACTCTCAGGTCACCTTACATTGGATCAAAGGTCCAAGCCATAGATGGAAACCCTTTGTTTCGAACAGGGTTCGCGAAATCCAATCCCTCACAGATCCTAACTCGTGGTTCCACTGTTCCGGCAAGGACAACCCAGCAGATCTACTTACGAGAGGAATCAGCGTAGACGCTCTTACAACCAACTCCAAGTGGTGGAATGGATCCTCGTTTCTACGTCAAATTGACTTCCAGACCAAAGGACTAGATGAAGCGATCCCAGAAAGAGTGTATTTAACGGAAATGAGAAAGAACTCAAATCCAAAAGAGGACATTTCCTTGACAATGACAGTGACTAAAAACAATTCCCTTGAAAACATTATTGATATTTCAAACAACTATGTAAAATTAATTCGTGTTGTAAGTTTTCTTTACAGATTCATACACAACTGCAGAACCAGAATTACAAAGATAAAGGGACCCCTTACTTCACAGGAGGTAAGTCATGCTGAGAACTGGCTGATCCACTCATTGCATGAAAGGGAGTTCTATGAAGAAATGCGCAAATTGTTGGCAGGTGAGCCTATTCCTATGAAAAGCAAATTAACTCCACTTAATGTTTTTCTTGATGAGAGCAACATCATTAGAGTAGGAGGCAGACTTGCCAATTCAAATTTAAATGAGAAGGCTAAATTTCCCATGATTTTACCTAGTAGAAATGTTTTAACTGATATTATATTGAGCCATTATCATAAAAAATATTTGCATGCAGGACCCCACTCACTTTTATATCTTGTTCGTCAAAAATTCTGGCCACTCAATGGCAGAAACAACTGTCGTAGAATTATTCATGAATGTGTGAATTGCTTTAAGAACAAGCCCATCACTATGAATCAAATTATGGCTAACCTACCGAGAGATCGTGTAACACCGAATTATCCCTTTAATGTCACGGGCGTTGATTTTGCAGGCCCATTCTTCATTAAGTTTAAAAATCAAAGAAAAGGGGCATTAAATAAAATTTATGTAGTAGTCTATGTATGTTTATGTACAAAAGCAATTCATTTAGATTTTGTGACAGATCTCACATCCCAAGCATTCATTGCAAGTTTAAAACGTTTTTTTGGTAGGAGAGGAAAGTGTGCAAAAATCACCACCGACAACGCTAAAACATTTGTTGGCGCAAATGCCGAAATTAAAAAATTGTTCAAAATGATTAAATTACCGGATCACACATTAGCAGAATTTTTGACAAATGAATCGATAGAGTGGAACTTTATCCCACCCAGGTCCCCAAACCATGGAGGGCTATGGGAAGCAGGAGTAAAGGCATTTAAATTCCACTTAAAAAGAGTCGTGGGGAACGCACATTTAACTCTCGAAGAGTTCATCACAATACTTTGTGAAATTGAGGCTGTGCTAAATTCCCGACCACTCACTCCTTTGACGTCAAATTTCGATGATTTCGAAACACTGACCCCTGGTCACTTCTTAGTAGGTAGACCCCTAACATCCATAGTTGAACCGCAAATAACTAATATAAACGAGAATCAGTTGTCGAGATGGGAAAGAGTAAAAAAAAATACCCAACATATTTATAAGCTTTAGAAACTCGATTATTTGAATAATTTACAAGAACGTCACAAGTGGAAATTTAACAAAAATAATGTTTCTGTAGAAACCTTAGTTTTAATCAAAGATGAAAATCTTCCTAGTACGAAATGGAGTACCGGAAGAATAACTGAAATTTTTCCTGGCACCGATGGTAAGGTGCGAGTTGTGAACCTGCGTATACCAAACGGAAATATATTAAAAAGGACAATCAGAAATCTTTGTATATTACCTGTATGAATTTTGTTATTAGTAATTATTGTATGTGTATAAATTAACGTCAATCGTATTTAAGTATCATAAAATGTATTGTGTATTTGCATTTAATATTGTGCATGCCTTTTTGCTTTGTAAATATTGTGTATTTTGTATGTAAGTATCGTCAATTGCATTATGTATTTGTATTGAAATTTCATTTCAATAGCGGGGACTCTGTTACGACCCGCATGTGCAGAGGGCGCTAGTAGTCCTCCTTGTTTACATTTCGTCAGTATGCTTGTAATGCATCCTCGGAGCGGACGTACCTACCGTCCTCAATAAACAAACAATTTTTAAAGTATACAGTCCACGCCTTTTGCTTGAGCAGTCAAGTTATACATAACTCAAAGTCTGCTCATAATCCATTATAGACATTTCTAGAATAACCACACCATTTGTGGTTAAAATCAGAGCTATCGACCTCACCCAGATGTACATCTATAGCGGTAAACTTGGATTATGCACGGTTGATCTTTACAAAGCATTGTAGCTAAATAATTTCGAGAGATGTAATAAAAGTTATATGCCTAAAGCACACAGAATATATATTGGAGAATATTTCCAATCCTTTAAATCACAACATGTACTTCATTAAATGTTTTCAATAAAACAAATGAAATTTCCTGTGAATATATGTTTTCGGAGAAATTTAATACTATATACACTGCTGGACAATTGCTAAGGACGGATAACACTATCATCCATAGCAACCACAAAATGAAAGGAAGCAAAATGTGGAAAATTAGAATAAGTGCGGGATATTAGTAAGAAGAAGTATGAGTATGCAAATTTTTTTCCCACGTCTGTTCATCACGTGATAGCGTTCATAAGAGCTTTAAAGGTTTTGACGCGTGTGGACAGTTGTTGTTTCAAGTCAAAGTTTTACAGGAAAGATTTAATAGACGAACTTAAAATTTTTGGCATGTCTTCCCGACATCACATAGATGATTTTATGCGTGGCCGAATTATTGGAAAGATCGAAGAAGGGCGAAAAATAACAGATGTTGCCAGGGAGTTCGACATCGGTCACAGCGTTGTTTCACGGCTGTGGAAGTCATTTAAAACTACTGGAATGTGTAGTAGACGGCACGGGGGAGGTAGTGTTAGAAGTACGACGCCTGCAAAAGACAGATATATCGTCCTATCAGCAAAAAGAAACAGGCGCACCACAGCTCAGCAGGTGGCGAATCAGTTTCTTGGTGCCTCAGGAAAGCAGATCTCCTGAAAAACTGTTGCCAGACGTTCGAGGGGAGGAGGACTATACGCACGCAGACCTGTTGTGTGTGTCCCATTGACCGGACAGCACCGTACTGCCCGTTTGCAATGGTGTCGTGAGCATCACAATTAGACTGAACAGGACTGGGCATGCGTACTATTCTCAGATGAGTGTAGGTTCAGTCTGTCATCGGATTGTAGACGCCAACTTATCTGGCGCGAGAGTGGTACTGCTTATCGTCCAGAAAATATCCAGGAAAAGGACCAATATCCGACATGCAGTATCATGGTGTGGGCCAGCATCATGATCAATGGCCGCACGCGCCTACATGTGGTTGCGAATGGGACTATGACGGGCCAACGATACATTGATGAAGTTCTACTTCCTCATGTTCGTCTTTTCCGTGGTGCTGTCGGTGATAAATTTGTTTTTATGGACGACAACGCAACATGTCATCGAACACTCGCTGTTCAGGTTTGTCTTGACAGCGAGGGTATTCAACGTCTCGTATGGCCAGCGCGTTTTCCAGATCTAAACCCCATTGAAAATGTGTGGGATGCTTTGGGGAGTTCAAGTTGCTGGTCGAAACTATCCTCCGACAAACAAGAACACCCTCATCCGTGCACTCACAGAGGAATGGGATAAATTGCCTCAACAGCTGCTGGATAATGTTGTGCAAAGTATGATACGACGTGTGGAATGTTGCATCACACTCCACGGTGGACATATCCCGTACTGATACCTTTCTTTAAGGTGCCTGCTGACTTTTAGATGCATTGTTGCATTTCTCCGTACACAGATCAAATGAACATTTTTTTTCTTTCAGATGTTTCACAGCTTTTGTACTTTCCAGAACAATAAATATTCTTTATTCTAATGTCTGAACAGTGTGGCAACTATATTTTATCCTACTAGGCCTCATGTCTCGCTTAATGTTATGCTACATAGCATTTTGTGATCCGTCCTTAGCAATTGTCCAGCAGTGTATATATATATATATATGTGGGAGACAACAAGGGGTCCAATACGTTGGTCTATCTTCTATTTTATTTTAACATTAAACAAAAATTAATTAAAAAGGTAGTTTTTACAGATAAGTTTGACGATGATATTCAGAAGGT
Source organism: Trichonephila clavipes (assembly GCA_019973935.1). Lineage (NCBI taxonomy): Eukaryota > Metazoa > Arthropoda > Arachnida > Araneae > Nephilidae > Trichonephila > Trichonephila clavipes. The sequence continues at coordinate 283,812 of BMAU01000939.1, forward strand.
AACGCCTGCTCGCGCACCTCTCGCGTTCTTCTTTTCTCTGCTTCTCTCTTAAAAGTTTTTGTTTTACTTTCACTAGTTCAACAGTTTCCACGGTTTCAGTTCTTATTAGCTGCGCCTGCGCGCGAAGACAGTGTTTTGCTTTTGGCTGCATGCCACAACGGCCAGCCTGACCGTACGCTGTCCGCAGCGGTATTTCCATGGAGACCAGAGGAGAATCTGAAACATACAAAAAAAAAACGGAACAGACAAGGACTATACGACAAATATATAGAGATTAAACATATCATAATTTTTTTTGAACTAGACAGTTTCTCCATCATGTGAAGGCACCTCTTCGACATCCGGAAGGTTCCACAGGAAAACATTGTGTTTCACCGGCATAAGAACATCTTTTTCAACAAGTTGATCTTTGGTTGAACGCATCTATATTTTCCTCTGTAGAGTTCTGGACGTCTGTTCAAAACGATTTTTCTTTTTCCTTCGCTTCCACTGCCAAGGCTCAAAAATTTTCCGGAGCAACACAAACCGTCGATAATTACTATTCATAGGTGAAGGGGTAGGAGATTGGGAGATAAATTCCACGGAACTCGTTTTCATGGCACCATTGGCTTTCTTACACAATACTATATCAGAACATTTTTCTCTTACAATACTCAATTTTAACTTAGTACTCTTAATGTTATTGCATTTATAATCCTTAATTAGAGAACTCGAATCATTTCTAGTATTAAAGTTCTTAACATATGGCAAATCATAACTAGAGTTTTCTATCACATTTGAAACAGAAACATTTGGAAAAGAAACACCACTAGAATAAGCATAAGCATGAGCACCTAAAGAGGATTCATTTTCACTCAATAAAACATCGCTCTTTGCGTGGCCTAGTTTCTCTATTTCAGAATATACACTGGGATGTATAATAAATTCTTCGGTCAAGGTCGGTGATATCGCCGTTCGCACACTTAGGCTAGGAGACTGTTGATTAAGAGAAATATTTATGGGTTTAACTTCTACCATACGCTGTTCGCCAAAACATGAACTTAATGTTATGATCTCTTCGGAAGGTGTTTGCACTCTAATTAGTGAGGAATTTAAAACTGGGATCTGGCAACCTGAATCGATCAATGCTGTTACGGGCCGATTTTCCACAAAAATGTTTACGTATTGAAGATTTGCGCATTCTTCGCTATTTTGTTTTTCGCTCTCGACTTTCAAAGTATTCACGTTTATTTTATTATGAATGTGATCATTAGATTCTTTAGGTTTAAAACGCTTCTCACAGTCTCTTGCGCAATGAGATGAATCACCGCATATAAAGCAATTTTTATTTTCTCTTTCATGATATTGGGGATAGTTCTCTTTAATCTTTGTTTTAAAGTTTTGTGATTTATTTTTAAAGGGGTCTTGGGTATATCCATAAGTAATAGGAATTTCTTTATGTGATCCGCTTCTAGATGAAATATAAATATCACACTCTTTAGCTAAATCAATAGGCCTAAACCAATCTTCTGCTTCTCGAATGCCAATATGAGTTGCAGTTTCCTTATTTAAAGTTTCAAATAATTTATCAGAAATTATAAGATCACATAGAGATTCAAAGGAGTTAACTTTTCTTAACGAACAATAATATTGGAAGTTTGCCGTCAATCTTGCAGCAAATTGGATGTATGTCTCGCCTGATGATTTTACAGCATTTTTAAATGAGTTTAAACACTCGCGAGGGGTTAATTGGAATTCTCTGAGTACTATAGATTTTAGTTTTTCATAGTCATTTAATTCCTCTTCTTTAATATACAGTAAGACGTTATGAGCTCTTTCGCCCAGAAGATTTATTAAAATTTCAGATTTATATTCGTCATTTATTTTCTTGGTTAAAAATGCGCGTTCTAATGATTGGAAGAGCAGATTAAAATTTTCAGATCTGGTGGGAACAGGAAGAGATAAAGTTTTTATACTTTTTATCATATTTTCTATGTTAGTTTCGAACTGTTTTCTTCGACTTTAGCTACAGGATTTAAACTTAATGCTTTATTTTTAACCCTTTGAAGTTCGACTTCTTTTCTAATTTTGCTAACTGTAGTTTCGCGAACTCAATTTTCTGTTTTCCTAAAGTTACCTCTCTTTCGTTTCGCGATACTCTCATCTATACAGTTTTTAATTAAAGTTTTAACGAAATCTGGATCACTTTCAAATGTACTACTGTTCTCAATTTTAGTCTTTAGTTTAACTATAGTGTCAGTACTTTCTACAGTACCATCTAGCTTCTCAACAACTCTTATGAAATCCTCTTTAAGAGCGTTTTTATACATTTTATATAAATTTAGAAAGATCCTACCTTTTTCTGGCTCCCTTGTTGCTCGCACGTACGATGTATCCAATAAAAACGTTGATTCCACTGATTTCACCTCTTCGCAGGTTATATCGTTGAAATTGTAGTTCCGGCCTCTACACAGGCGGATTATTCACACTGAATTAGTTCCAACCTCTACACAGGCGGGATTTTCGTCGATGGGTGTTCCAACCTCTACACAGGCGGAATATTTGTCGATGGTTCGTTGCAAAATATACCTCTACACAGGTTATTTTGTTATTTGTTCCGACCTCTACACAGGCGGAATGAAGTTGAAAAATTTAACCTCTACACAGGTTGAACGAAGTTTCCGAAAAATGGCGGAGCGTCTCTATCACGGACGCTGTTGTTCATTGTCCAGACTTTGGTTCAAAATCGAAAGTTTATCGATCGCGGCCGAGCCCCCATAATTTGTGGGAGACAACAAGGGGTCCAATACGTTGGTCTATCTTCTATTTTATTTTAACATTAAACAAAAATTAATTAAAAAGGTAGTTTTTACAGATAAGTTTGACGATGATATTCAGAAGGTAACGCCTGCTCGCGCACCTCTCGCGTTCTTCTTTTCTCTGCTTCTCTCTTAAAAGTTTTTGTTTTACTTTCACTAGTTCAACAGTTTCCACGGTTTCAGTTCTTATTAGCTGCGCCTGCGCGCGAAGACAGTGTTTTGCTTTTGGCTGCATGCCACATATATATATATATATATATATATATATATTTCCGGTTCTTTTTATCATACAAACCTTTTCTAATTCTTTTTTTCCAACAAATTTGTTTTTCAAGCATATCGTAGATTTTTCTTTCATTACCATAAGCAACTAAAAGGTTTTTACAACTATTTCTAAAATATATTCAATTCAATTTTTGGTACATTTCCGAAAGCGAGGTGCATTTCTAAGTCAAGGATAAGAATATGACATAAAATGAGTTCAAAAGTCAAAATGTGAAAAAATAATGAATTGCAAAATATTTAATTATTAAAGTACATTACGTTACATTGTGATGAATCCGTACGGAACCTTTCCACTAATCTTCTTAGGCGTCTTTCTGGGGAATATAAATTCGCGTTTATTTCCAATCAACTCCAAAAAGAAGTTTGGCATATTTAAATTAAATAAGGTATTTTTAGGTCGAGGGTCGCGAGATAGTAAGAGAGATGATGGTAGGCTATTGAGCCAATAACGTTACATGCAAAACTAGAAGATTCAAAGAGATTAGATTCGTGAAGACGTCGTGCTGCTAGACGTACCAGAAAGCTGATATAAGCCAGCGATAAATATAATTCACGTACGCTTAAAGTAAGCGTCAGGTTGAACTACTTAGTTAAAGTTAATGACAGTTAAGAATTCGAATACATGTGTTTCTCGGATCTCCTATTTCGGTAAACCTTACTTGAGTTGAGCTAGCTTAGTAATTAATTGTATTCTTAGTAATTTAATTTAATATAAAGGCAAATCCCTTTAGAAGACGTAACATTATTGTATTATTTGTTATCAGAGATTTTTGAGGAAAATTATAACAAACAATATTATTATTCAAAATGGCTCTTGGTGGTTCTTTGCCTCAAATTAATCTTGGTGTTCAAGGTGTGACCCAGGGGGGTCATCACAACATTTAAAACGTAATACCAAGAAGGAGTGGCCAGAAAGCTATGCAAATTTCAGGCAAGCTCAGGCAATTTCAGGCTTCGAGTAATGTGCGGAGGATAGAACTCGGTGCCTTCTGTTCCGTAAGCACGTAACATACCTTTGCACCAAAATGATCACTTCACTCCGGAGGTTGATACTGGTTGATATAGATAACACCGCCACACACTCCCTTACCAGTGAGTCGGTGGATAGGTGAACGAACGATATAAATAGTTGTTTTGGCGAGCGTTTGAGTTGTTGCTGTTGCGTCAAGTATGTCTGACGGCTGATTATTGTGTCATGTGGATTTGACGGCTTTGTTTGCTGAGTCAAGTGGATCTGATGGCTTTTGATTGCTTTTGTGGTTGGTAGATGGCGCCAAGACAGCAGCGCGAAGGTTGCGTCCCCCCCAAAGTTCAACCAGAGTCACTAATGCGGAGGATATAACTCGTTACCTTTGGTTCCGTAAGCACGTAACATACCGCTGGACCAAAAGGATCACTTCAGTCCGGAGGCTGTTACTGGCTTATATAGATACCACCGCCACAAATGTAAATGATGTGAAATGCGTAATTCTCCTCCACGCGTTGGAATGGATATAAGGAAAGGAACCAACCGAATATGAAATATCGAGACTGTTATTTCTGTAAACAAAATCATGGCGGAATTTTAATATCTTGTTAAGGACAACACGTGTAATAGTAAAAAATGTCAGGTCACCGCGAACGGGAGCAGTTCCAGCAGACAAACCAAATTACAAGGGGCGAAGTTTTTGGACAAAAAAAAATTGGTCAATGCGTCAAATCTCACACTCCCACTTGCATCAGCAAGACCAAAGATGCCTGTAACAAAAGGCCTGTATTCATGAGGTCCTTTAAGAAGACTGCTGTAACGTTCTCTCGCCTAGCAGCTGATTTCCTATGCAGATAAGATTACGCCACTCATATCCACATTTGCACCCCTAAAATATTACAGGATCCTTTCATCTGACATCACGCCGACAACCGATGGCCATGAGAAAAACAACAGCTAGATTTCCACCAGAGAGCCTCGAGTGAAATTCGAGGTGTAAAAGGAGAAGGCCTCACCCCCTAGAGAGTGGAGAGGGTAGTCCGCTTGAAACACTCGAAAAAAGACGTGGTGTTTTGCCTCCTCCATCACCAATAAAAAATATTCTGTATTATTACAACACTCAATAGTTTGAATAACTTGTATCCAAATGTAAATATTGTAATTAATAGCTGTAGTCGAAATAAAAATCAATAATTTAATTTCCAAGTCTCACTCTACTTATCAGTTTTACCAAATCGTCACACTGCTTTTCGGCAGCATAGGTAATTCCGGTTGCGATTGTGCCAGGCTAGAATGGCGTGGACAATGAAATGGCACATGATCGCATTCTCATCCCAGTCAAGAAATTTGACATCTCTGAAATGTAGAAGTTCGCAAAGGGACTTGAAAGGAATGACCTTCCCCAGGCGTCAATTGATGTCAAAGTTTTAATGTGTGGAAGTTCCTTTTGAATGAACCGCAGTAGTTTGATTACAAAAAATTCACACATGATCGATGAGTCACAAGTTTGCATCCCTATTCTGTCAGAAAATGGACATGTGGATTAGTACAGGCTGGTTTTTATAAAATTCCTCTATAACTTTGAATTGCATGGCGAGGTAATTTGGAATTGAAACAGTAGCTCACAATCTTCATCACTTGATCATGGCTCTATATTGCGAGATGCTTTACCATATATCATTGTGTATTTCTAGTGTAAGGTCAATTAAATAAATTAAAAGTTGGTTTTTATTGAGGTATCTATATCTCATACTCGCGAGCTTCATGGTCAGCGTTGTTAAAGTTAAGTCAAAAGTTTTTTTATTTCTAATTTGGCTGTGGATTGGCATTTTACCATTGTAGACGTAATACATTCACCGGGAGTCGACATCTCTTTTTTTAATGCGGCACCATGTAGGTGGTATACCAATCACCGCAAGTAATTTTGACGCCCAGTTTCCTCTCCAGAGGAAGGTTAAGTCAAAAATTCGAGTCTATTTTTCACTACAGACTCGTCAAACGAAAAACATAAGGGATATCACATGATAAATTATCATAAGACGTGGTGTGGAAGTTAAGAAAACGAGGTTTCAATGCGTATCATTCTCATCACTCTCAACCGTAGTTCAAAATAAGGGAGTTTTGTAATTTTTGTTCTTTTCAAGTGTTTATTCTGGGTTTATTATTATTTCCTTTTCCCCCTAGATTAATAGTTTTTAAAAATTTCTCAAGGTTGTAGCACTCGAACTGTGTTGATTCCAATCATCCTTTCCCTTTCCTCCAATATTCATCTACAATTTCATCAACTTTCTGTTTATAAAAGGTATATGCAATCAGTCTCGCATTTCTGAATCAATCAGTGCAACTGATCAAACACAACATTCTTATTTATCTTAAAATTCCGATAATAAGTCGCAATTCTATACCTAAAAAAATCCTCTTATTTAGATAGAAGGTGAATAATCAAGATTCGAGCAAATTTGTTGTTGTTCTTACTGATGCCACCTGATCGGCAAAGGCCCACGAAATTCATCATGGCAAAGGGCTAAGTGACGCATGTCGTTAGCCGCAGCTTTGAGCACCATACAGATGACAGAACGATTTAGCTCGGTTTCACCCCAATTTAGAGGGAGAGCACCCTGGGGGTGGTCAGGGGCCTACCACGTCTCTTCCCCTTCCACCAACCTCACGAGAGAACTTGCGGCTCGCCGGCTATTTAAAATACCCTCATGCCGCGAAGGCACTATACATTTACAAACATCCATGTCTTCTCCGGGATTCGAAACCAGTCCCAACGGCACAGCAGTCAGCGTCGCTAACCACTATACCGGATGGGCGACAAATTTACTATTAGATACTATTCTCCAAATTTCCAAAACTTTTCCTTTAGTAAAGAGTATAAAAATTGTATAATACTCCTTTACTCGTGAATTAATTGTTGAAATTAATATCGAATGCTGTAGACTATCGAATTTCGATGAACGCAAAATGATGAGATTTTGCAACATGCTCATTATCAATACATTAGAACGTGACTTAAATATATTTAAAGTAATGTTAAGCTATACACAGTCATTTAAGGAGATTCTAATTCAAATCTAAAGCATCATTCACAATTAATTTCAATTGAGTAGTTTAAAAGAGTCAAAGAAAAATAGTTGAGCTTCATGCGTACTATTATTTTGATGAAATGAAAGTGCTAGAAGAAATTTATAATAATTAGACGTCGTGTTTTCAGTTTTATTGGACAATTAATTATTTATTGCGTGGTCATTAACCGGAGCTTTCTGGTTTACTTGTGGTTTTGAATAAGGTTTTGATTTTAAGATATGATAGGAAATATACGAGTATATTTAAAATTTGTCTGTTTATTTATGCTATTTATAAACATTTTAAACGGAATCCAAAAACAATTTGAAGTAAGTTCTGTTTACATAATGGGTTATATTTTATGACGCTTAGTAATTGCAATCTATTTTGATATATTATGAATTATTTACATTTATTGGTTATTTATCATTTATATTGAATTGCTTAAAATTTGATAATTCTTTAGGAAATATTATTATTGTTATTATTTTAAATTATTAAATTTAATTAAATTTTATTAATTAAATTTTTAATTTATTATTAATTCTGCTATACTTTTTACGCTGTAATAAAAATATTTCTTAAGAATGTATTTCCATTATCCCTGAAATATTTTCGAAAATCTTATTTTTTCATGCATTTAAAATTAAAAAGAAACAATAATTCAAAAACTTACAAATCAAATGAGGCTTTTCGAGTAGAGGCTGCCTGTACATGGTACGGGCTACCGAAAGTTGGCCACAACCGATTTTCCCGTACGCTGTACGGGTACTAACATTTTCTTCTTTCTATCTTTTATTTGCACATATTTTTAATTCTTATTGTGAAATTATTGGTGCTGCTGTCAAAGAGATTCAGTTTGTCCATGAAACTAAAATACTTCTCATCCGGTATATTCTTTGTGACGAAGGCGAACATTTTTCATTGAAGGCAGGAATTTAGATTCTTGAAAATATTTGATAAAGTATAGGAATTGGCAAGGCAATGTGCAATTTGTTACTTGAGAAGAAATGAAAAATGGAAAGATAATGCAAAATAGCCGATATTATATCTTCACCTATTGCAATGTAAGACTTAGTGTTACACCATGCTTCAAACTGTGCGTGCATATATGTATACATGCAAACACACACAAAATCCTCAACAGTTTGAAAAAAAGGTGCGCTCATGAAATTTTTTTTTGTATGAGATAAATTCTTTTAAGATATATATGAAACATTCTTCATAGCATGCAGAGTGTAATAAAAAGCAAACATGTAGGGGGTTTGCGTTCCACAAGTATAAAAATAAAAAATAGTGTGAAAAACTTTACAAATGGAAATTAAATTAAAATATCTTTTTTTCGCATTTTGTTAAGTTTTATTCTTAGCTATATGATATAAAAATAAATGTGCCCTTTTTTGAACATTTTGGGGGAAAAATTGACCACTTAAGGGGTTAATTCTTGATTTAAAGCAAAATAGAACATGCTCGTGAAATCTTCAGCAATTTGGTTCTAATATTAAGCCAATACATAAAAAAAATACTGCTTTCTGAATAAAATTTATCTTAGAGCTTTTATTGTACTAAAATGAAACTCATTCACAAATTAAGAAGTCTGAACACATTGAAGCGAGCGATTTTAAATAAAATAGCATTTTCGTTTTTGAATATTAAACATTTTGGAGTTCCCAAATCAATTTTTAGTCTGATTTTATGACCACTAGAAATAAAAATATCTCTAGAATTCTAAAAAATAAAGACTTGAAGTAAATATCGGAATTACCGGAAGTAGTCCTGTTAATGTTTCACACCATCAGAAACGCATTAAAATTCTGTTTTTCCTCGTATGTAAATTATTAACGAGATTCCCTCATGAATAATTAATGCTATTAATCTGAGAAAAATACATCCCGCCGTCTAGTTTTACTATCACAAATTAGGCATTTCCTCAAACATATCACTTACGCTTTTCTCATGAATATTTAATTATATATATTTTTTAAAATACTGTAAATTAGTTTTTGTATTGCAGAAAATTTGACAACAGTTTTTTAAAAAAGTGATCACCTTTAAATTTTGAAATAAAATAGTTTGAACGTACTTTAAAAACAACGGGAAGTTATACATAAGACGTCGAATTACAGTGATTTCTTTGAAAATATCATATTAATTGAAGTAAAAGCGCTTACTAGAATCGTGTAATTAATTTTGATAATGAAAATTTTTCTGAAAATTCCCAGTTGCTTTGCAAGAAATATTTTTTAAATTAAAAAAAAAACTGTGAAATCATTATCTTTATTCGAAATTTACTTTTTATCTCTATGTGTGTTGTTATAAATTTATTTTTAGCAAAAAAAATCAGAAAATCAGATGGCATAGAATCAAAAAATTTTACTTTACCAACATAAAAACTTTTGGGGTAGGAAAAAACGAGACAAGAATTGAAAAAACTAATGTAATAGATTTAATCGACTCTCATGTCCATAAATTAAGGATAATTCAGAATCACACAGAAATTGAACTCTAAAATAAAAATTTCACCTGTAGAATTATCACACACATCTTGAAGAAGAATATGCAAATTACAGGAAACCACCAGATGGCGCGGATAGTACGTCACAATGACGAGAGTGTAAGAGAGGGATATATAAGGAATGGTGGCAAAGAAGTAAAATTGTTCACAAGTACTTTAAAAGCCTTCCAGTGCAATAACCGCACAGTTATGGCACAAAGGAAGCATTTGGATGATTTTTTTACGTGGTAGAATTATTAGACGACTGGAATGTGGACGTACTCAGCTGGAAGTATCCGAGGAACTTGGAATCGCCCAGAGTGTCATCTCCAGGCTTTGGCAACGATTCCAAGATGACGGTAATGTGAGTAGATGTTACAGCACAGGTCGCCCCCAAGTTACAACGCCGAATGAGGACCGGTATATATTTGGCATTTACTGCCAAAAGAAACAGACGGAGCACAGCATCAGACCTGTCTCGTCAGCTCTCTTCAGCTACCGGTACGACAGTTTCAAGGCAGACCGGGTACATACGCTTAGGGCACATTGGTCTATATGCTCGTAGGCCTGTCAGATGTGTTCCACTTACCGCAACTCACTGTCGCTTGCGATCAACCTGGAGTAGAGAGCATGCATTGTGGACATCACAACAGTGGTCTTATGTGATGTTTTCCAACGAGTCCAGGTTTAATTTGCAGTCTGATTCTCGCCGGACTTTAATATGGAGAGTGCCAGGTATCGTTACCACCAAGAGAACACCATTGAACGAAACCGTTACGGTGGTGCAGGATGGCTCGTTTGGAAAGGAATTATTCTTGGTTCCAGAACTGACCTGCATGTTCAGAGCGTAACGATGACAGGCCACATTTTTCGGGATGTCATTCTGGAACAACATGTACGTTTGTTTCGGGGCGCCATGTGTGCTGAATTTCTGTTTATGGATGACAACGCCCGTCCTCACCGTGCAAACATTGTTGACGAATGCCTTCAATCGGAGGATATCACCCGTATGGATTGGCCATCATACTCACCGGACTTGAATCCAATAGAGCATGTGTGGGATATGCTTGGCCGACGAATTGCAGCCCGTCAACCCCCTCCCACCTGTCTCCTGGAACTTCGGAGAGCATTGCTTGATGAGTGGTGTAATATTCCCCAAGATCAGATTGATGATTTGATACTCAGCATGCCTAGGCGTTGTAAGGCCTGTATTGCATCGTCCGGGAGACATACTCCGTATTAACCATTATACTAACCATGTTATACTGATTTTGGTAAATAGGTTCTTTTTTGAAATTTGCTCCAGGGAGTAAAAATCGCAATTTTTATTAATTATGTCAAACATATAGCATCTTGTTTGCTCTTTACCTTTTGTTTAATAAATAGACTTTACAAATAAGTCAAATTTGTTTTGCTTCTGTCTCTTTCTTTGCCTGAACTTCATTATCCTTAATTTATGGACATGAGTGTATGTTGAATACATTCTAGGAGAAGATATATGCTGAAATTAATGCAGGGTAAATTAAACTTAATATTAAAATAATTGTGAAGATTCCAATTTTTTTGGTCCAATTCGAAACACACCTGATAAAGTTTATTTTCTTAATAATTTAATTTTCTTTTTAGCTTGTTCAAAGAAAGCTTCTCGAACCATTATGACAGTACTATGAACTAGATCAACCTTTATTTCTGCCGGGCCGCATACATATATAATCTATTTGAAGCGGGCTGCATACATATGATGGTATTTCATGTGGGCAGCTACATGAGAATAAATGGAGGGGGTACTAGAAATTAATTAAGGCCAAGGTAATATAGAAAATTTAAAATGTGGAAATTGATCAAAATATTAAAACTCATATTTTGCTTTTTTTAGTTATTATTTTTTATATTTTTTATTTTTGTCATTAAATTTTTCTAAATTGGAAGCATTTAAGAATCACTCTTTCACAATTTCTGCATCAGTAAACGGTTTCATATGATTACCAATAATGTAACAAACTTCATAGGATGTCTTTGTTACCGCTGTGGCATTACCACTGACAAAACATTTTTTTGCTGTTGTAAATATTATTCAAGAGAAAACCTATTTATCATCTCTTGAAAAAGATCTTCGAGGAAAAGTGTTATTGAATGTGTGATTCCTGTTTATTGGTATTTTCTAAGTACAACACTTTTGTGACAAATCAAATAATTAGTAAGCCATGCTCGTTTTTCACTACAAAATAGTTAACTTTTCAATCGTCTTGAAACAATCTATTTTCTTCGAATATTTTTCGCTTGCAAGATATGACAGATAGTTAAAAATTAGTTCCACTCATATAATGGTCACTACTCCATTGTTGTCTGTCACTATTCAGAAAAAAATATATCAATTCGCCCCCATACGACATTGACAGCAAAAAGCTAATTGGACTAAATTCATGATGGTCACATGATAAAGGCAATCACGTGTTTCCCATTAATTAAAAATTGACATATACTTGTTGTTCAACTTGTAAAGTTTAGATAACATTTAAAATTTGATGATTGGGTAAAGAGTTCACGTGTTCAAATTCTTCAAATAGTTTTCGAAATTTAAAAAAAAACTTACATTATACGAATACCTTTAAATTAAGCGCATTTTGTTTAACTATGTGCAATATTATATCGTTGACAAATATGTACTTTTTAAAAGAAAGTTTTTGCAAAAAGCAAAAGTTGGCTACAGTGAAGCACATGAACCAATGGGCTCAATTCATGTAGTCACATGATAAAAACAAACACGTGTTTTCCATTGAATTCAAAATAAACATTTAACTAATTGTACTTGTTGTATTTGTAAAACTCAGATAAAATTTCGAATTTCATATTTGGGTAAAGATGTTTAAATGTTGAGAAAAAAAATTTCTTCCAAAAGATTTTTTTCAAATTAAAAAATAATCATATTTTATGTTTATATATTTAAATAAAATGCATTTTATGTACATATGTACTTCTTAAGAGAAAGTTTCCGCAAAGAGAAAAACTTGGCAACACTGGAGCGCGTGAACTGATTAGCTGGAAACAGATAGTTTTTATTGTGTGACTATGACGTCGCATGAGTTTTTGAGTTGATTGGCTAGAATCCCGTGGCTTTCACTATCATGTGACTATGACGTCACATGAATTGAGTCCATAGGCTAGAAACGCGTGATTACATTTATGATATAATTATGACGTCGAATTAACAACTGATAGGCTGAAAACACGTGGTTGAGTTATCATGTGACTATGACGTCCTATAAATTTAGTCCATTGATATATTTGATTTTTTAACAAAGAATTTCTGACCAAATTTTCATAAATAAATGAATTTGGCCACTTAATGGCACTTAATGCAATGGCCACTTAAAAAAGGCCCGGTGGGCCTTTTTTTAAGTGGCCCGGTGGTTGAGTATCTCTGAACTAGATAATATATTTATACTACATAAAGTTTTACAAATATTTTTATATTTTCTCTATCGATATTGCCATACGTTTCAATAGTTTATCAACGCCGTACAGAGAATAAACTGTCTGAGAATGACCTCGTACATTTGAACCGTGGTTAAGTACTAAGCTTGACACCGGAGCAGGCAGCCCACTCTCCAAATTTCCACGTATGCCAACATGTTGACTTTGAGCCTTAATAGATTTAATGAGCATCAGTTCTTCTTAGCGGTCTTAAGTGGCATCAAGATTCTAACCCATGACTCGGTTGAAACAACTCCCGTCACGAGTTCGCGAAAATACAGAACTATCAATGAGAGGTAGGAGAAAAAAGAAAGAGTTGTGAAAGGCTTGCACCTCTCTCTCGGGCACCTAGATGTGTGGGAGGTAGAGAAGAAACACTGGACGCGATCCAACTAATTTATTTATTTATTACACAAAGAACAGACACAATTTTAACTAATAATAGTAAGAGAATGTCTCAATGCGAACCGCGAAAGTGGAACAACGACGGTAAAGCGTAAACGATTAGGAGACTATCAAACTTGATCCTTACCTTAATATAGGATCTAACCTATCATCCGATTTAATCTAATATCAATTCAATCTTAAAGAACAATTGTCACTTTAAAGTTTCCTCCTAATACGTCTCAAATCACCATAATTCTAATATTATACCTTCAGTAGCAATCTCACCTGACTCGAGAATATCTTCTCACCCTTCAAGATAAAAAACCTTGCCTACATATAGTAAGTTAATTTAAATAACACGATTCTCTTCTTCCGAAGGTTTGGTTGTGAATAACGCGAATTGATAGTCCAAAGATTTCCGAAGAGGATTAATTGAAGAAACGCGCATAGATCCGTCATACAGTCTTTCAAATGTTTCGAACGCTACGTATACTTACTGACAATTATTCCCTTTGCTGTACGTTTATGCTGTCCTATTTGTAACACACGTGTTATAGGGGACATATTCCATATACCAGGGGTGAGCAGACTTTTCCACGATACGGGCTACTTCAAATGTTTTTAAGGTGTTGTGGTCCACCCAGTGGCGTAAGGGGGGTGGCTTTTCTGTATTAAAATTGTATGTTTTCTTTTCTTAACACTTTTTTTTGACATTGCATCCCTCTTTTAAAATATGACAGGTCACTATTTTTACTACAATAACACAAGTAACGCAAAATAGTCTAGTTGAATTCTTGAACAACTAAACTGTAGACATATTCAATGCAGCGAGCAGAGAACATACGTGATCCAATGGATCTGAAATTGAAGCATTTATTTAATTTGTTCACTGTCGAGTCTCATGCCATCACGAGACATGACATCAACATGATAACCCAATCCCATGAAAACGTAGAGTGTGGAATGATATCTCAATAGCCGATTCCGTGCTATCGAGGGAAGAGCTGATCATCAGCATTTACTCTCCCCTTCAGTCGGCATGTGGGGGAAATTGCATGTATACGGTTGGCATCTCAGTGATCGTTGTTTTCCCCTACAGAGGCCTGAACGTATTAAGCATCATCGTTCGCTTTCAATGATGGTACATGTGTCATCCATACATCTGTCGAATAATTTACTGAAACACAAACACAGTCACATCAATTGTGGAAACTCGATTCTCCAGCCTAGCTGGCGTCGGTACTACAAAAATGTTTCTTTTAGTATGCGCTTCTTAGCTCTTAGCGGTCACATTCAAAATATCCTGGAGGTCCACCGGTTGATCGCGATCGACTTAATCCTTATTTCTGCCATAGACTTATGGACGGTAGCTGAGCTTTTCTATACCCACGTCGAAACCAGGTCTTGGATTTCCTACAGATTTAAAGTGCATTAGCTCTCTCCTGTTCCCAATGCCCAAAAATCTGTTTAATTTAACCCTTATTCGATTATTTTTAGATTGGATCTGCACAAATAAAAATAAGCTTCTAAACTTCTAAATGTTTAATATTCCAAGAGTTATGTTTAAATTCTCTCTCATTCTATTAAAATCTTTATAATTGAATTTTTTTAAAAAATCGTAACTCATTTTATAAGGGTTGAGAAACAATGTATTCTAAATTTTTATTATCGTGAAAAAATACTATGATACAGAGAATGAATTGTTTTTAAAAAAAAAAAAACAAATGCAATAGATAAGCAGATCCATAGAGTTTTCAGTTGCTAAAACAAAATTCATCAGGTAGTTAAATATATATTTTAGAACATTTATATATTGAGGAAAATATTACACACACACACACACATTTCGCCAGAAAATAACCTTCAGAAGTTAACGGAAATTATCGTCTCCCGTGCGTGGAGGAAAAATTTTCCGATATTTTAAAACATATGAGAATGGCAAGATTTCTTTAAAAAAATATAATGATTTCATGAAATATAACTTACGTTTCTTTCTAACGAAAATTCCAAAAATATATTGTTAAAATCTATGGCTATTTAGATGCTGTAATATTGATTTATGTTTTATTATTCAACTCTGAAAGATTCGTTGTAAATATAGTTAGGAATTTTATATTTGTTTTCTCATTTTTATTTTAATAAAAAATTTTTGTTAAAAAAATTCAAATTTATTAAAAATTCTCTGTATTTAACTATAAACATTTTATACCGGATAAATAAAAATTTTACTTGGCAACAATAGAAATCGTCTGTAAAAAAACTGTAATTTAATTTCGATATTAGATATATATATATATATATATATATATATATATATATATATATATATATATATATTCCTTTTTTAATTGTTATTTGTAATTAAAAACTGTGGCTCATTTGTGAACTACATAAATATTTAACATTAAAGACTGTTAATGTGCGTGAGTTTTTGTTACATATTTTTATTTTTATGAAAGAGAAATTAAAAATTTTTTCTTCCAGTCAAGTTTCGTTCAACAGTTCATTTTCTACAATGTAAAACAATTAATTGAAACTTTAAATTTTAATTTTTAAGCTGTAATTTTAAATTGTTGAAAAATATGATGATATCAGTCTTTAAAATTTTTTGATTCAAAAAAAGCCTTAAATTGAAAAATTATTATTATTAAGAAATAATTAAATAAAAGTTATAGATTTTTCTTTGCGACTTCATTTTCATTTAAAAATAAATAAATTATATAACATTCGAGTAATATAGTTTCCTTTAGAATTTCGCATCATGGAAAAAGCATTATTGTTTTTTTAAAACTATCATTTATATACTTTAATTATTCAAAAATGGTTATGAAAATATTTATTTCTATTAAGTCGTAGCTATATATATAATATTCAAATACGTTTTTTAATCAGAAAACTATTTTCAAAATGCAAAAGTTATGACCGACGCATATAATATTTTAAATCAAAATATATATATATATATATACCTTGATTGCTTATATTTATCAAAATATCCTTTAAAAAATTAACTATCATTTTTTGTTTAAAAAAAAAGCTTTTCTGTGAAGTATCGTGTTTACTTTTTGAAAAAAACTAAATGAATGTTAGATGAAAATCTTTTGTTAAAGAAATTCGTAATTTGAGATTTTATTTCCTTTGGGTTCGAGGTTATATCACAATAATGGAATAGAATTTAGCTCGGAGCGAAAATGATTCTAGGAAGTAATAAAATCCTGTTTTCCAAAAAAAAAAAAAAAAAAAAAAAAAATTCACTCTCTCTCCCTTCCCCCTTTTTTCTTAAAATTATTCCATATTTCAATGAAAAGCTTCATGCGTCTTAGAATTCTGTGGGTTTTATTTCTGTTGTTGAGTAAAAAAAAAACTGTTTAATTTAACACCGCCATTGAAATAGAAAGTAAATGATCGCTTTGATAAAAGTGATATTCTTCGCAGGTGTTCTATTTGTACATGAGCATTCGAATATGTAATTTCACTTTTAAAGGAAGTGAATTACATATATACGGATTCTTCGTTTGGCGGAACATTTTCTCAAGAAAGATTCGAATTATTTTTTGTAATTAGTTTTTAGTAAGCTTGTCGATGAAAAAATTTTGATGGGTTTAGGTACAGAGGTTCTCCAGTGATAAATTTGAAAAATAGTCAGGTACGCTTTTTGTAAATAAATAATTTTTGGAGATGTGTGAAAACTATTTATACTTGTTTTTTTAGAAGTTCCTTATGAAGTTACACTAAAGCCGCTGGAAGCGAGTTGGGAAACTTATATGAAGAATTCATCACATATTTGAATGATCGAATTCGTATTTCGAATTAATAAGTAAATTTTTAGTTTTTATTAAAAAATATATATGCTTTCATATTGGATCTCTTTGAAAATTTTTGTAGAATAAAAAATATGACAATCTCTATTTAAATTTAAAAATGGTTGATTGAAATCTATTCGAGAAATTCTAAATGTTTTTCTGTTTGAAATATTCATTCACGAAAATCTTAATGCAAGTTTTTTTTCAAACCAAGTATTAGGCATTGCATATTCTTCTTAGGATAGCGTGCATTTAAACGTTCAAATTATATTATATTAATTTTAAATAAAATTTTGCTGTGTGTGAGTGTAAAATTTTTAAAAGTTATGCAACAGTAAAGTTTATGTCTTAGGTAAAAGAATTTAAACATCTGACGGAATTCACCTTGAGGAAAATTTGGAAAAATTTCTCTCTATATATTTTTACTGTATTTTTATATTACTATGAAAATTTCTCATTTTAGTTACTTCTGGAAATCACCACAATATCACTAAAATTTATCAAATAGCACCAATTTTCATGTCACCTTGGCGATGTTCACCCAAATTTTACATTTTCGTCTGATTATTAGAATAGAATGGAAATTTTAAAAGATTCGATCAATAACAATTTTTTTAAGATAAAACTTTCATTATTCCATTATTATTCCATTCATTATTTCATTATTCCATTTTTTAAATAAAACTTCCATTCTTTTTTTCAAAAATTCACTATAAAATTGCAAAAAAAAAAAAAAAAAAAACCCCAAAAAACAGAACATTTTATTATTTTTTCTAAGGAATAATTTTCATCATATTACAAAAACATATTGTGCTATTTCGTATCTTAATTTCAATTTCTTTCATCCACTATCAATGCATCAAGTATTTTTAGAGTAGGAATACTTTTTGTTTTCTCAGCGGACAGGTTGTGTTTACTCAAAAGTACACCGCGCAATGATTAAGTAGCCTAGTTCTGATACATGTCGCTACGAAATCATTAATCAAAGTAAAGACTATGGTAACCAAACAAATCGTGAATGTCGCCAACTCGTAACTGGCGTTAATTTTGTTGAATCTTGGTGCCTTCAAAAAACATGTCGTACAGGGAGAGGGATTCAGACCTTGAGAGGAGAGGGACTAGCCTAGGTGTACTCAACCTTTTTTTCTGCTGGGCCGCATACATATATTAGCTATTTTACGCGGGCCGCATATATATGTTAGTTATTTCACGCGGGCTGCAACATGAGGATAAATGGGGGAGTGCGGGGGGGAGAAATGCTTTAAGTCCAAGATAACATTGGAAATTTAAAATATGGAAAATTAATCAAAATATTATAACTCCTGTTTTGCTATTTTTAATTATTATTTTTTTATAATTTTTATTTTTGTCACTAACATTAAATTAGAAGCATTTAAGAAACACTCTTTCGCAATTTCTGCATCAATACTTGGTTTCATGTGATTACCAATAACCTAACAAACCTCTTGAAATAGATCTTCGAAGAAAAGCATCACTTTTAATGATTCCTGTTTATTGGTATTTTTTGAAATACGGCACTTTCGTAACAAATTAAACAATTACTGATCCATGTTTGTCTTCCACTACAAAATAGTCAACCTCACAATCATCTTGAAACGATATATTTTCTTCGAATATTTTTCACTTGCAAGGTATGAAAGATAAATAAAAATTAGTTCCACCATATAAAATTGTCGCTATTCCACTGTTGCTTATTATCACTAACTGTAACTATTTCAAATAGAAAAAGAATACCAATTCGTGCCGTACGACACCGACAGCAAAAACCAAAATTGATATATTTGATTTCTTGACAAAGAATTTCCCACCAAATTTTTAATACAATGTTCTTAAATCAATGAATTCCTCACAGCAATGAGCCATGCCCGGGCCACTTAGAAACGCTCGGTGGGCCGCAGGTTTTGTACCGCTGGACTAGCCCCTTCCACGACTCATCTTCAATGATCATGATCCAAATAATTTTAACTGTCAAATGTTATTAGGCGAATAACTGTACATTGCAAATTATATGCCAACTGGCAACAGTGACAAGACAACATTATTATGTCATGTTTGTGTCACGACCTGCCACCTTACTCGTTTGGTCAGAAGTCAGCAATTGGTCGAATAGGTTTGGATCTATGTTTGTGAGATTGTAAAACACGAACATTTACTTGTTACGGGGGACTGTTTGTACTGTCAGCTTCAGAAAATTCCTTCGTTGTTTGGCACATGAAATCCATGAATGGCTACGAAGGGCCACCTAATTGCTGAACCTAGCCATTTCCAGTAAATGATTGGTTGAATTCGATCAGAGGATTCAGTCTATGCTCCATAGATAGATCCGTTACTATGCGTATAAAAATTTGAGACAAGATCTGAAAATTAGTAATTTTTTTAGGGATTAAGATTCAAATATGGGATGCGTGCGTGAGTAACATTGTTAGACGATCTTTTCAATTATAAGACTAATATGTAGTTACCATATTTTTTCAATTCCAATCGAGTTTTGCCAAAGAATTATTTTTATTTTTAAAAAAGAGAAAATGTTTGAATTCTTCTTATTTAGAATGGTTTGTATTCGGCTTAAACTGGTTTTCTTTTAATCTATTTAATTTCAAATGACGTCTTGAACATTTCAATGCGTTAAATCTTTCGAAAATTTAAAGCATATGTTGTTGTTGTTAATGCCACCTTTCTAACGGAGTCGGATCGAAATTCATCATGGCAAAGGGTTAGATGTACGCATGTCGTTAACCGTAGCTTTGAGCACCATACAGGTAACAGTACGATTTGGAATCTATTCCATCTGTTGAGAACACCATCCAAATTTTGAGGGAGAACAATTCTATCTGACTCCGTCAGACAGGTGGCATTAGCAACAACAACAATACATGCTTAAAATTTTCGAAATATGTAACGCATCAAAATGTACAAGACACGTCATTTGAAATTGAATTAATGAAAGGTAGACCTGTTTCAGCCGAATCCAAATCGGACACACGTTTAGGTTCTAAATTACACGAAATCAAACATCTTCAAGTTTTTAAAAATAAAAATAATTCTTTGGCAAAATTCGTTTGGAATTGTAAAAATGTGGTCTTATAAATTATTGAAAAAATTGTCAATTTAACAATGTTGCTCACACTCGCATCCCATATTTGAATCTTAATCCCAAAGAAAGTTACTAATTTTCATATCTTGTCTCAAATTTTTATACGCACAGTTACGGATCTATCAATAGGGCATAGACTGAATTTTCTGGCGCCCTATTTTCACATTAAAAAATTACTCATCGATTTTTCTGCTTTGGAAAACGAACATCCAATATTATTTCTTTTATTCCGTTCGTATTTTTATTGACGGTCGTAAACAGGAATGGAGCACCATTCAGTTTAAAATATTATGCGCCATTTCTAATGATTTTGACGAAGCCGAGGCGGCCATCTTTACAATTATCTTGTTTTTGATGTAGGGAGTTGAAGAACCCATTGGTTAAAATTCGATCAATTGTTTGAAGCCATTGCTATGGCAACTGGACAAAAATTGCCCCCAAGGGTTGTTTGAAAGCAAAATTGCTCCAAATATGTATACGTGGGGTAAGGCCTTACGGCTAAATACTTCTTTAGTGGATTTCAGACGGTTTTTTGATTGAATTCGAATGACGAGTTGTTAAATCAATGCGGTTTCGAAAATAATTAGTACTTTATTGTGTATTTTTTATCGAAGTCCAACATATTTTACTTATTTATTTGCTTGCTTTATTTATTTACAAGCCATATTCAGGTAATCCAATTTATAATTTTGGTATTAACAACAATTTATACTAATGTGACAAGCCAAGTAGTGTGATAGTTATGCATCAGTAAACGGTGTTACAATGTTTTGACTATGTCTATACTCCAGGCATTCTGAAAGAATTTTCCTGTTACTTTCTCTCAAACCTTATTCAAATAAATAAAAATAAATACTGCAATGAAATGGAAACCTGCGGAAAGTTTTCTGTAAACAACGAAAAGATTTCGGTTTTTCTTTTTCTGTCTTGTGTTTTGCTCTAGTTATTTTCCGTAAATAATTCAACAAGTGAAAACTTTACAGTTCGTTTTTAGACAATATAATCTGGCGTCTTTCAACATTATTGCATTTTTTTTTCAGGTGGATCAAGAATTTTTAAACGAGATTTAAAAACCAAGACAGAAAGACTGTTGTATAATTGCCATAGTAACACTTTAAAAATGCCAAAAAGGAGGCAGTCTCGAAGTACTTTTTTGTCGTTAAAACTTTCATTTTAAAATTTTGTTAATCCTGTCTGTGAGGGATTATTGAAAAATGATTTCTTACGTGATCAAATTTACTCCAAAAGAGCTTTACTAGAAATACATGTAATCAAATTTTATTTCAAATGGAGATTTTTTATTGGTTGCATCATTTTCAGTTCAAATGCCACCCAGAAAAAAATATTCACTTTTCCCTTGCTATATTTTATTTATCTAATCTATCTTTGATGGGATGCGATTTTTTACCTCTTTTGTTATTAAATTAGTATTAAAGAAGGAAAGAAAAGTGCTCAAAAGGGAAAATTTCCAAATAAGACGAAAATCTACCAATGTCATATATACTGCTGGCCATTTAAAATGCAACACCATCAGCGACAAGAGATATCAAAATCAAATTTTTCGGGAAAATAGCATAAAATGCAAAGGTGAAATACTTGAAATTAGTGACCTGTTTGCATTGTGGAACGAAGAATGTGTATTTTACGTACCCTCCGGCATGGCCGACAGTGAATACTGCGACACGTCTTAGTGTTGAAAGAAAGAGGTTTCGGATGTTTTCGTGGGGAACACTACTGTTGAGCTTTGTGGCCTTGATTTATCCTTTAGAAACTTGGCCACAAGCAAGCCTTGAAGATAAGTACGATAAAAGGCTCCAAAACTTCAAAGATAACATGTTATTTGCTGTAGAATATATGGCTATGAGTTAAAAGGGAGAGTTAAATCCAACGACACCCCATGCCACATCAACAGATGAAAGACTGACATGAAGATGCATATGCAAGAATTGTACAATCTCTCGCATAGTGACACCACAGATGCGAATACGATCATCAAAGCGTTAAAAGCAGAATCGTGATTATCTGAAAAGGCAATGTCAAGCCGTTTGCTTGTGTCTGTTTGAAATTCAATGTACCATTGCATTCACTTACGCATGTGGTAAAAAGCCAAAGGTAATTGAAGCAATCGAAGCCTTAGTAGAATTCCCCAGCGTTAGTTGGAAGGGATTGGCCTAGAATTTTGTACAAGGTATTGCAATTCGTGCGCTAGAGTTCTAAATATTGCAATGTGATCTGCCATTGTTATGTGCACAACATACCTGCCCCAACGCTCAGTGATATGCTGGTGTAAACCTTCCAGTTGGTCGATCCATCCCTCTAACACTCTCCAATAGTATATTCGCCCTGTAACTTGATTTCGTCCAGCACGAGCACTGATTTCTCCATATGGTAATATACAATAATCTAAACGACAATTTTGCCTATATTAAACGGAGATGCATATTTGACTGACATCAGTATTCTTCAGCGAGACGTACAGAAACTTCTCAGGTTAAATAAAAACAGAGGGAGTCGTAATTCTAGTATTTAAAAAGGCATCTGTTCCTAATACCCTCGTAGTTAGTAGTAGAAGAGTTACTAGCACACATATGATTTGTATATGTATTATAATGTTAATCATTTGCAAACTTTACCGAGGTCTATACACTTGGTATAAATTTCATATCTATTGGTTGCTTTTCCTCGAGGTGCTAAATGCTCATATTGGCATAGTGTAGAAGTTTTGTTAGTTAAATGACAGTTCAGGTGTTGTCCTCGATCGTGGTTCAAGCTGTGGTCAATAGCCATTGGCGTAGCTAGTCCTAAATGGTCCCTGTATCAAAATTCCTTTGACGCTCTTTTTGGGGATCCCTTAACACGTTACGTTTCTTTGCTTACTTTATATTGGAGCCCCTGAAGCTTGGGGGCTCCGTATCATTGATACGGTGGCTACGCCTCTGCCAATAGCTCTAGATCAGGGATACTCAAACTTTTTCCCCGTAGGGCCACATACACATGACAGGTATTTCACGTGGGCTGCATACACATGACAGGTATTTCAAACGGGCTGTAACACGCGGATAATGGAAAACGCACTATTAGACCAAAGCAACATTGGACACAAAATTTATCAAAATATTCAAACTCATATTTTTGGCGCTTTTATTTTAATACTATATTAACCTTTCTATCAAACACACACACAAAAGCATTTATTTTTATGCATTTTTTACTGAGTAATGGAATAGTTCCTATTTCCTTTCATCTATGACCGAATCTCTTGCTTACATTCTACTATTAAAAGAACAAATTAACAGCAAAATTGATAATTTGATTGCTTGATTCATAGAACTTCCTGTTAAATTTTTAGTTCATTGTTCTCTAATAATTGAATTTCTTAATGCAATGGACTATGACCGGGCTATTCAAAAAAGGCCAGTAGGCCACAGGTTGAATTTCACTGCTATATATCGATCGGACATCATTTTGTTAAAATATAAGCCGATGTGCACAAAAGAACATGTCATTTTCTTTTCAGCGTCATGCAATTATGTGACATTTTAGTGGTTAGTGACGATGAGACTGCTGTTCTGAGGAACCGGGTTCGAATCCCGGAGAAGGCATCTGTGCAGCATGGGGGTACTCTAAATGTTCGGCGAACTGTAAGTCCTTGCCATGAAGAGTTTTGTGGGCCTCGATCTGACACCATGGATCGCGTGGACTTAGTAACAACGCAAAATCACATTTATTTGCATTAAAATCGGCTTGATATTTGGAATGTTCTATGTATACACACAATGTATTCCTTCAAAGCAAAATGAGTACACTGAATTTTGAATTTGTTTCTTAAATTGTTAAAATATATATATACATTTGTTATAGTGAAAAAAACGTGCTTCCATGACATAGGTGCGGGGTTCAAACCCTGGGCTGAGCAAGGATGCCCTTTCATCCCTTCAGTTGGTCGATAAATGAGTATCAAGCTTGCCTGGGTACTAAAAACTTAGGGTTTCGCGTCAGAATAACAATATGATCGTAACAGCTGCTCATGCGCCACATCGCCCAAGATCAGGAAAACTGAGATGGGCACAGAAACCTTGGCCCTTTATGAGTTTAGTTATTTATTTATTGAAAACAGTTATAAAATCCCCGTGCACCACAAGGTATCACACGAGGCTCACTAATGAGTTTAGTTTAGAGGGAAAAATGTATTCTGAGAAAAATGAATAGCTTATAAAATCTACAATAAGGAATTCTAAATTGTACTCGCTTTGAACCATTTTCCATGTTCCACCTAATCACTGGCGTAGCTAGTTTTGCGTGGCCAAGTATCAAAATGTCTTGCTCACCCTTTTTGGAGGCTGCTTAATATGTCTTCACTAATGTTGGGGCCCCGTATCATTAATACGGCGGTAGCTACGCCCCTGCTCCTAATTATCCTGTTCTGTAACATTACACTAAAATAATTTTAAATTGATGAAATTAGCTTGATAAGGTGAAAAAAATGTGTTTTCTCTTTATTAATTTAATGTGATTACGACATGGTACCATTTTCATTTCCTCGTCATAAATATCTTTACAAAAAATTGGAACAAATCTTAACAAAGTTTAGTGGCAAAGAAGGAACAAAGGTTTAATTATGCTTGTTAAAAAGGACGACTACAGGTGTTCAATTAAAAGAAAGGAACTTTTTGTTAAAACAACTAAATTTGTTAAAAATAGCAAACACCAACCTGTTCAATTAGGACAGAAAAATAAAAAAAAAAAAGTGTTCCTGAGAGTAGAGATATTTTTTGAAAAATATTTTAAAAGAATGTATCTGATTCAACAATATGAATAATCGATCAATCAAAACGAAAGTATTCCTGTTTCATTAGCACAGTTTGTTTTTCCTTGCTGCCCTCTCCATAGAAATAATTGTTTTTTTTTATCAACAAACCATTTACTATGCCTTTTGGCAAGAATATTTTAAATTCCTATTTGTTTACAGCAACGGTTCCCGATCGCAATATGCCCTCTTTTTCATACCCAAAACTTGGCCATGTGCCCCAACTGAAATAACTCTGTTTTAATGCACAGTAGGCAAATTGTAAATTTAACTTTGATATTTTGAATGGTAAATGTGGGCGTAAAAATAGTATTAATAAAATATTGGGATATCTTTTTTGCATTAAAATATAGAAACATATACTTTTTTTCAAAGAGATGGATGAGCCAATGTGAGAAGGTTATCTTCGTAACAATACGAAGATTGATACTGCTTTCAGTTCAAAACTAAGCAGGGCCGATCCTAGGGTGTCGGCCACCCGCATGCAAACACCTAATATGCCACCCCTCTAAAGAATTTTTTATATTATTAACACGCTTTTATAAGCTTCACCTGTATGTTACGGAATCTGAACTCGATTTTTACCCACTTTTAAAGGTTAGATTAATTCGAAATTTTGCAAACTTATCAAGGATCGATGACTATACAATAATTTAATAATTTTGTTCCATTATCCTGATCAGGATTAACGATTTCTCATTTCCAGATTTGGCGACTAAAAGATTAAGTTACAGCCCTGAAGCGAAAACATCAATGGGTATTCCAGATTCTAAGAAAAATCACGCATTTAAGAATAATTCTTCAATGAATAAATCATAGTTTAAAAATCTTAAAAAAAACACGCTTTTATTGTAGATCGAACTAAAAATTAAAAAATAAATTGTAGTTCAACAAAACAACCAAAAACACGCTTTTATAGTTAATCGAACTAAAAAGTAAAAAAAAAAATTCTTAAGAAAAGAATAAAATGATTAAAACGAGAAAATTAAAGTCATTGTGTGTGTGTGGTAAAAGCGTGGGGTGCTCAATATCAATTGGTATAATTTCTTACTAGTTCCTTTCCGAAATGCTGTGTTAGAGTAAAAATGTAGTACCTAGCTTCCCCCCACACACACGCTTTTATCACAATGACATTAATTTTCTCGTTAATCGTTTTATTCTTATAGTAAAAATTATTTTTTTAACTTTTTAGTTCGATTATATATAACCATAAAAGCGTGTTTTAGTTTTTTTAAACTATAATTTATTTTAACTAACACTTATTTTTGACGTTATGAACTCATCTACCTGTATAAGAGTAAAAAGTAAAACATTAATAAAAATGCAAAGACGCAGAAATCACTTCTTTCCTGTGTTTTGTGTTTCTAAACTGCAAGGCTATTATTAAATTGAAAAACGTTTAATTTCCTCAAATGCATATTGAATTTAAACACGTCTTAGGTAATATTAGCCATATTGGAAGCTTTCGCAAAGCAACTTTTGCAGAAATCTTTTTTGAGATGCCTTTGTTTAAGCATCGATTCTCAGTGCGCCATCAGTGCCTCTGATAAGCAAGAAAACTTTTACTACTGTGGTATTGCCGGTTCTGCCACGAATTGTGCTATCAAATGAAGGATGTGTGTAAAGAGTAGACATTAATGGACAGAGGACCAACATACTGTGCACTAACATTCCATTTCTCTTAAATTATGCTATCGAGAAATATGAACTTATTTTGATCTATCAAAAACTATTCAAAATTCAGCATATTTATTCGATTTACTATAAGTTTTATTTGACGAAATTCGTTAAAAATTTTGCTAGATTGATAGAATTGTATGCGGCCCCTTCTTGATTTGGCCGCCTGCGTGCAGTGCACGCGATGTACACCTGCTAGGATCGGCCTTAAAACTAAGAGAAATTTCTTGCCATCATTTCACATATAAGGATCACGCACAAAACCAAATTGAACTGTTGATTAGATGTACGACTCTTTTATGCTGCCGTATTTTAGACAAGTTATTACATAAAGCGGCGACATTCGTTCCTATTTAAACTTGCATAGAGAGGTCGCACCCGAAATCGGCCCGACTTCCATCTTGCGAAGCTTGTCATTATTTTTATTTTACACACCTATCTAAAAATTGTATTCCAAAATTTTTGATTTTTACTCTAAATTTTTTAACACATAAAAATCATTACTAATTTATTTTAACTTACGTAATGTTGGAAATCGGTTACAAATATTTTATTTTATATTAAATCTTTCGTGGACGTTCTCGCATTTTGTCTATGCTCCCCCAAAATGAATTTTGATATTCCACGGACCCCCACAGCAATCACAAATACCCCCAGGGTTCCACAAGAAATACTTTGGGAATCTATGGTTTACAGTATATTTATTAATGCAAAATATTTACACAGAAATATTTTGATATGTTTAGTTAAGAAAAAAAACCCTCCCATCTCTTAAAGAACAGATGCGTAGCGTTGAGAATTTGTACAGCATTTCCAGTAAATGATTTTTGATGCAAAAAGGAAAAATTTTATAAACAGGGTGACGCGAAAGACTAACTAGAAAAAACAAAGTATTCTGGAAATCATTGCTATCTTTTCTTTTGTTTTTATTTTTAAAAACCGTTCTTAAGTTAACTTCCATTTTTTGCCGATATACTAGATAAGCTAGCTTGAAAAATAACTTCTAAATCTTTCAGTTGTAGTGTTTTTTCTCGTTGTTTTTTCCGATTTATTGCTTGCTTTACACGCGCTGACGTTTAAAAACTTTATGATTTTGCTTTGAATAAGTTAGAAGCTCTCAATTATTTCCAAAATGAGTCTAATATGCGCACGTTTTATCACATTCTAACAAAATTAATTCATTAAAAATCGGAATTTTTATATGTGGAAAAACAAAACATTTTTCGAATTTTGGCGTTTGTGACACTTCAGTTTTTTAAATACAGCAATACCTCGACTTACGCTACCCCGACTAACGCGAACCCGGAGTTACGCGATTTTCGAATCTGGTAAATTCGTATTTTGTTTGAGAAAAAAAAATTGGTGAAATTGGCAGTGTGATTGAAGAAGTTGCCCATCTTGCCAGGCAAATAAATTTAGAAGTGGATAGTGAGTGTTTGGATGGAATTGTATCTTTCTATTTTTTAAGTTGTATTTTCGTTATTATTTAAGTTATGTTTCCATTATTATTCAAGTTATATTTTCATTATTATTCAAAATGTATTTTTATTATTTTTCAAACTACATGTTCATTAATGCGCTTGGTATATTCATGTGGGAGACAACAAGGGGTCCAAGACGTTTGTCTTTCTTCACATTTATTAAAAACTTAAACAAAAATTAATTAAAAAAAGTAGCTATTCTCTAACAGATGGGTTTCCGTGAATTCTCGACGGGAACGCCTGCTCGCGAACCTCCGTCTTTTCTCTGCTCGCTTTTCTCTCTCTTAAGTCTTAAAGTTTTCACAGTTTCGGTTCTCAATAGCTGCGCCTGCGCGCGAAGACTGCTTTGCTTTTGGCTGCATGCCACAATCGGCCAGCCTGACTGAACGCTGTCCGCAGCGGTACGTCCATGGAGACCAGAGGAGAATCTGAAACATACAAAAAAAAAGACGGAACAGACAAGGACTATACGACAAATACACAAAGATTTAACATATCATAATTTTGTTGAACTAGACAGTTTCTCCATCATGTGAAGGCACCTCTTCGACATCCGGGAGGTTCCACAGGAAAACATTGTTTTTCACAGGCATGGCATGATTCTGAGATGACGATAGTACGCTAGGATGAACGGAATCATTTATTCCGCTATCTTGGTCTTCATCAGATCCATCAGGCATAAGAACGTCTTTTTTAACAAGTTGATCTTTGGTTGAACGCATCGATATTTTCCTCTCTAGAGTTCTGGACGTCTGTTCAAAACGATTTCTCTTTTTCCTCCGTTTCCACTGCCAGGGCTCAAAGATCCTTCGGAGCAACACAAACCGACGATGTTTACTCTCCATAGGTGAAGGGGTAGGTGAGCGGGAGATAAATTCCACGGAACTCGTTTTCATGGCACCACTGACTTTCTTACACAATACCGTATCAGAACATTTTTCTCTTACAATACTCAATTTTAACTTAGTACTCTTAATTTTATTACATTTATAATCCTTAATTAGAGAACTCGAATCATTTCTAGTATTAAAGTTTTTAACATGTGGCAAATCATAACTAGAGTTTTCTATCACATTTGAAAAAGAAACAGCACTAGGATAAGCATAAGCACCTAAAGAGGATTCGCTTTCATTCAATAAAACATCGCTCTTTGCGTGGCCTAGTTTCTTTATTTCAGAATATACACTGGGATGTATAATAAATTCTTCGGTCAAGGTCGGTGATATTGCCGTTCGAACACTTAGACCGGGAAAGTGTTGATTAAGTGAAAGATTTATCGGTTTAACTTCTACCATTCGCTGTTCGCCAAAACATGAACTTAATGTTATGATCTCTTCGGAAGGTTTGTGCACTCTAATTAGTGAGGAATTTAAAACTGGGATCTGGCAACCTGAATCAATCAAGGTTGTTACGGGCTGATTTTCCACAAAAATGTTTACATATTGAAATTGTTCGAACCCATCGCTATTTTGTTTTTCGCTCTCGACTTTCAAAGTATTCACGTTTATTCTATTATGGATGTGGTCGTTAGATTCTTTAGGTTTAAAACGCTTCTCACAGTCTCTTGCGCAATGAGATGAATCACCGCATATAAAGCAATTTTTATTTTCTCTTTCAAGATATTGGGGATAGTTCTCTTTAATCTTTGTTTTAAAGTTTTGTGATCTATTTTTAAAGGGGTCTTGGGTATATCCATAAGTAATAGGAATTTCTTTATGTGATCCGCTTCTAGATGAAATATAAATATCGCACTCTTTAGCTAAATCAATAGGCCTGAACCAATCTTCTGCTTCTCGAATGCCAATATGAGTTGCAGTTTCCTTATTTAAAGTTTCAAATAATTTATCAGAAATTATAAGATCACATAGAGATTCAAAGGAATTATAACTTTTCTTAACGAACAATAATATTGGAAGTTTGCCGTCAATCTTGCAGCAAATTGGATGTATGTCTCGCCTGATGATTTTACAGCATTTTTAAATGAGTTTAAACACTCGCGAGGGGTTAATTGGAATTCTCTGAGTACTATAGATTTTAGTTTTTCATAGTCATTTAATTCCTCTTCTTTAATATACAGTAAGACGTTATGAGCTCTTTCGCCCAGAAGATTTATTAAAATTTCAGATTTATATTCGTCATTTATTTTCTTGGTTAAAAATGCGCGTTCTATTGATTGGAAGAACAGATTAAAGTTTTCAGATCTGGTGGGAACAGGAAGAGATAAAGACCTAATACTTTTTATCATATTTTCTATGTTAGTTTCGAACTGTTTTTCTTCGACTTTAGCTGCAGGATTTAAACTTAATGCTTTATTTTTAGCCGTTTGAAGTTCGATTTCTTTTTCTAATTTTGCTAACTGAAGTTTCGCGAGCTCAATTTTCTGTTTTTCTAAAGTTACCTCTCTTTCGTTTCGCGATACTCTCTCATCTATACAGTTTTGAATTAAAGTTTTAACGAAATCTGGATCACTTTCAAATGTACTACTGTTCTCAATTTTAGTCTTTAGTTTAGCTATGGTGTCCGTACACTCTCCACAGTACCGTCTAGATCCTCATCAACTCTTATGAGATCCTCTTTAAGAGCGTTTTTATACATTTTAGAAAAAATATGGAAAGATCCTACCTTTTTTTTTCTAGCTCCCTTGTTGCTCGCACGTACGATGTATCCAATAATTGAAGAAAAACGTTGATTTCACTGATTTCACCTCTTCGCAGGTAATATAGTTGAACTATAGTTCTTGAACAGATAAATTGTTCGAATTGACACCTCTTCGCAGGTGTTTGTGATATTTCCAACCTCTACACAAGCGGAATATTCAGGGTTCGATGAAAAGCCAATTGAAGAA
This sequence comes from Trichonephila clavipes, assembly GCA_019973935.1. Lineage (NCBI taxonomy): Eukaryota > Metazoa > Arthropoda > Arachnida > Araneae > Nephilidae > Trichonephila > Trichonephila clavipes. Next base: position 315,014 of record BMAU01000939.1, read on the forward strand.
AAACGTTGATTAAAAGTTCCAGCCTCTACACAGGCGGATTATTCACACTGAGTTAGTTCCAACCTCTACACAGGCGGAATTTTCGTCGATGGTTCCAACCTCTACACAGGCGGAATTTTCACGCTGGATTCAAATGAAGAATGCAACCTCTACACAGGTTGAACGAAGTTTCCAAAAATGGCGGCGCGTCTCCTCCACGGACGGATTTTTTTTTCACTGTCCAAACTTTGATCAAAATCGAAATTTTTTTTTCGATCCCGGCCTCTACACAGGCGGAGTATTCATGCTGAGTTCAAACCTCTACACAGGTTGAACGAAGTTTCCAAAAAATGGCGGAGCGTCTCCTTCACGGACGCTTTTGTTCATTGTCCAGACTTTGGTTCAAAATAGAAATTTTTTCGATCCCGGCCGAGCCCCCATAATTTGGAGACAACAAGGGGTCCAAGACGTTTGTCTTTCTTCACATTTATTAAAAACTTAAACAAAAATTAATTAAAAAAAGTAGCTATTCTCTAACAGATGGGTTTCCATGAATTCTCGACGGGAACGCCTGCTCGCGAACCTCCGTCTTTTCTCTGCTCGCTTTTCTCTCTCTCTTAAGTCTTAAAGTTTTCACAGTTTCGGTTCTCATTAGCTGCGCCTGCGCGCGAAGACTGTGCTTTGCTTTTGGCTGCATGCCACATTCATTTATATGCTATACTAGCTGGTATACCGGTTCTTCGCACGGGTGAATTGAGACATTAAACATTAGAGACTAAAGGATAAAGAAGTTTTTAATGAGTTAATTTTAGGTGAATTGTAAATTAAACAGAAAAAAAAAGCTTTTGCATATCTCAGCTGAACAAAAAACCATGTTTGCTAAATTTTAAGTCTGTAGATATAATGGCTGATGTAGAAGTTTTATTTATTTATTTTATTCATAACGCCCCGTAACTCATTTGTGGATCGATTTTTGAAAACACCATTTTTTCTACTCAGCAAAAGTAGCACATTGTTATAAATTTTGTGCAATAAACGCTTAAAATATGCAAATAATTTGTATCTGGATGTGTGTAATACGTTAATATTACTTTCTGATGCATTTATTTTATGTTAAATAGCTGTTACCTGCGACTTCGGCCACGTGGAATTTAACAAAAAAAAAGTGTTTATTCAATTCGCAACGACAGATAGACAGACAAATATTTTAAAAATTGATTTTTTCGTGTAAGTACCGTATATCCTTTTAAATGCAGTAAGTAAAAAGCTGTTAATTTCAGATTACAAACAGACACTTCATTTTTATTTATATGTATAAATTTAGTTTCAATTCAATTCTTATTGTTATTTACAATTTCTATTTTATATGTATTTGTGTAAAATATTTAGTTTTACTGCCATGCCTTTTACCAGCGCCATCTACTGTATTTATCTTCTACGCTATGGCAACAAGTTGATTATTTCGACTTGTTTGTGTAATATAATCGGCGTGGAATGTTCAGTTTCTGTACGGTCCCTCGCTAGGACAGTTTATCGCCGCAAGAAGCTGCTGGCATTTGCCTAAATTTTTATACGCAAAATTAAAGTTGTTAAGTTAAAAAAGCAAGAGTCATCTTTATTAGTTCCGTGTGGTGGACAGTGATGATGTTCAAGAACTGCTGGATTCCTGCAATCAGGAGCTGACAGTGGATGAGTTCATAGAAATTCATGAGCAGAGCAAGACATTGAAGAGTGTGTCTTTAGACCCAGTTCAATCAGAAGATCGAATGACGATTGGGAATTTGTCAGAAGACTTTAATCTAATTGAAAAAGGGTTACAAATTTAAGAAAATACAGATTCCAACAAAGAGCGTAAATTTATCTACAAAACAAGTAATAAAAAATTATGAGCATGCTACAAGAAAGTTTTGCGGGAGAAAAAATCTTTGTGCCGCGGCAGACAACTTTGTTAGAACCCTTCTACAACAAAATAACTTCGGTTTACGATTTTGTATTTGTTGTTGTCGTGTATTTTTATCCTGGAATACATATGAAATACGAGTGGAAGATCAGAAACATACAATACAAACAGAAGAATGTACCGTAAAATCCGGCGTATAACGCGCACTTTTAACAACAAAAATAAGATCGAAATTTGCGAGTGCACGTTATGCGCCGGGTATTAAAAAGATAGCTTTAAAAATAAAAGAAGAGATGAGCAAGAAAAAAAATCAGACTTCTACGTGTATCGAAATATCATTTATTTAAAAGAAATGACACACACCCTATGAACTTAAAGAATTGTAAAGAGTGTTTTTTTTCCAGGTATAGAAGTTTAAGTTGGCATTACTTTCCAAGATGGCGACCGATTTAACAGCTGTCAAGTGATTTATTCTCAGTTTGGTTTGGCAATTCATCATGAATAGACTCACGCCTGAACAACGCTTTCAAATTGTGCAATTTTATTTCGAAAATAATGGTCGATTTTCATAAGCGATTTTTGTTTAGCGATGAAGCGCACTTCTGGTTGAATGGCTACGTCAACAAACAAAACTGCCGCATTTGGAGTGAAGCTAATCCACAAGTGTATGTCGAAACACCGTTACATCCAGAAAAACTGACTGTTTGGTGCGCTTTATGGGCTGGTGGAATCCTTTTTCAAAAACGATGAAGGCCACAACGTTACAGTCAATGGTGATCGGTATAGAGCCATGATTACTAACTTTTTCATTCCTGAATTGAACAATCATGATGTCCAGGAGCTGTGGTTCCAACAAGACGGCTCAACATGTCACACAGCTCGTGCCACAATCGATTTATTGAAAGACACGTTTGGTGACCGCCTAATTTCACGTTTTGGACTTGTGAATTGGCCTCCAAGATCTTGTGATTTAACACCGCTAGACTATTTTCTGTGGGGCTATGTAAAGTCATTGATCTATGTGGATAAGCCACAAACGCTTGATCATTTGGAAGACAACATTCGCCGTGTTATTGCCGATATACGGCCACAAATGTTGGAAAAAGTCATCGAAAATTGGACGTCCAGATTGGACTACATCCGAGCCAGCCGTGGCAGTCCTATGCCAGAAATCATATTTAAAATGTAATGCCACAAGATTATCTTTCGAATAAAAAAAATCATGTCAATCGAATAATACATCGTTGTTTTATTGCAATTTAAAGTTCTATACCTCTAAAAAAACACCCTTTAGTTCTAGAAGTATGCTATTTTTTTCAAAAGCTTGAGATAATACATCGAATAAATGACTCCAAAACGTAAGAGCTTTGCATAATTACACACATTTCAGGTTTCTTAGTAAAAAAAGGGGGTGCGAGTCATACGGCGAATATACCTAAAAGTTACAAAATGCAGCTTGAAAGTATAGGTATGCGTTATATGCCGTAATTTTACTGTAGACATTTATTACAAACGATGTAACGAAAGGCGTGCGCTGCTTTCCATTCGAGACGGAAATCCATTACAGGCGAAAGATTGACTTCTTTTCTCGAAGAAGATACAACTATGCCTTACTCGGGATTCGAACCCGAACCCACTCGGTTACAAGCCGAGAGTCATATCCACCATACTGGCAGGGCGGCATTTTGTGTTATCTAAGATTTTTTTTAAAGATTTTACTTTTCAAAATTAATAATTTCTTTCGTCTACGGTCCCTATTAAAAATAATTTAAGTGTATTTGTGTGCGAAATTATACCCGACTTACGCGACTATGACTCAGTCCCACCTATCGCGAAAGTTCGGGGTTTTACTGTATAAGTAAAGTTTGGCTAAAACTAAGCTATGTACGAAAGAACTTTTAATTTTGTCACCCCATTTCAAATTTCTTAGTAACTAAAATAGCTTCTTTTTTCCCAATTCCTACTATTAGCTCACACACTCTCTCTCTATATTTATTTATTTATCTTGGTGGAATTTTCAATCGTTAATAAAATACATTTTAAAGCGCTCAATTGAGCTGAAATTTTATATACATGATTATTTTGGTTAGCAATACAGCATTTTAATTATAATTAATAAAGATTAATTGATTAAAACTAATTTTTTTAAAGAATTACAAATACAGCCACGTTTGCATTCTTTTTGGCGACTTAGCGACCCTTTTGGAGACTTGTGTCAAAACTTGAAAAGGTTTTTTTTTCACATTTTAAAGCATTCAGTTGAACTGAAATTTTATAGACACGATTGTTTTGGATGACAATACGATACTTTAATGATAATTAATAAAAATTAATTACTACTTAATGTTGTGATTCTGTCTGATGTATATACATATTTATATTAATTGTAACTATTGAAGAAAAAGTAGCTAAAATAAAAATTTTCTTTGTTGATCTAAGCAGGAATTGACTTAAAAAAACTTTTTTATGTTACTTGCTTACCTTTTTTTATAATTTAAAATGGCAATTTTAGGATAAGAAAATCTGTCATTGGTTTCATTTATTAAGTGTAAAAAAAAGGAAGATTAACAAAATTTATATATAATGAGGGAAAAAATTATTAGAACATTTTGTGTGTGTGTGTGCGAATTTTGGAATGACGATGATTCGGGGGGGAGAACTCTAATGAATAGCGACGCTAATTTAATTTTTCAGTTCCGCACACAGGGATTTTTCAAGGCTTGGGGGAGGGGGTTTCAAGGTTGAAAGTCTACCAATCTCTTATCGTACCCTAATAAAACACGCCAAAGATATTATTTTGATTTTGCATGAACAAAATTGTAGGGAGCAAAAAGCAGTGGAAAAAAATTATTGAATAAAAAAATCAGCATTAATTAATAAAATAAATTATTTTTACAAATAATTAATTATTGACGAACTTTACCCAGAGGATTATAATCAATCGAAAAATAAATCAAGATCGGGGGGAGGGTCCGGACCGTGCTGTGAGCAGGAAAAAATTAATGTTTTTTTTCTAGCAAAAATATATCACAAACCACTATTGTAGCGGAAAACGATTTTAACTTGGGGTACTGGAGATCGGGGAAAATTGTTAGTTCTCTAATTACTTAGCTGCAGTTTGAATTTATTCCCGACCTTTTTTATTTGATTGTTATTCTTCTTACTTCTCGAGTAAAGATCAAATCCTTTTATATTACTTTTAAAAGAGAAAAAGTAAAGGGAAAGAAAAAGATAATCAAAAAAAAGAGAAAGGAGAAAGAGGACACGAGGAAGAATATGGAGAAGAGAGTGAAAATGGTACAGGGATAGAATGAGAGAGTGATAAATTCTTACATGCGTGCGAAACGAACATGGGAATACTAGAAGTAGAATCAATAGAAGAGAATAAAGTCACACAAAATGATGAAGCAAAAGCAACAGCGATCCTCCAAGGACTGTATTGATCTTTACTTCGAGATTTGTGTGAATCTGGTTCCCTAAAACTCTGGAACTGCGATATAAGTTATTTAAAATAAGGCTAGGCTTTGAAACCATGGATTTTATTCGATAGTAAAAAAATCAATTAGCAATTAATACTATTCCGAATATTATCTCTAAATTGTCATTCTGAGAGTTATGATAAAGAGTTATGATACCATTAATAAAAATATAGCAGCTGTTTCAACAGACTCTAAAGGTTCAGTAATCAATTATCTACGTTCAATCGAAATAATGTTCATGTCTTCGTTTCAGTTATAGGAAAAAAATACTAAAAATATAGAAAATATCAAATGTTCTCCTTAAATCTTACAATATCGAATTTTTTGCATAGATTTGTTCTATAATTTTTTTTCATATATTTTATCATGGAATACTTTAACTATTTCATTTACAAATTGATAAGAATTACAGTTAATTAAAAAATCAATTGAGTTGCTTAATATTATTCCGAATTGTTGTTTAGATTTTAATATTATCTCCAATTAAAATGTTTAAGCTCTGGGTGAGGTCGATAGCTCTGATTTTAACCACAAATGGTGTGGTTATTCTAGAAATGTCTATAACGGATTATGAGCAGACTTTGAGTTATGTATAACTTGACTGCTCAAGCAAAAGGCGTGGACTGTATACTTTAAAAATGTTAGTTTATTGAGGACGGTAGGTACGTCCGCTCCGTGGCTGTATTACAAGCATACTGACGAAATGTAAACAAAGAGGACTACTAGCGCCCTCTGCACATGCGGGTCGTAAGAGAGTCCCCGCCATTGAAATGAAATTTCAATGCAAATACATAATGCAATTCACGACACTTACATACAATACACAATATTTACAAAGCAAAAAGGCATGCACAATATTAAATGCAAATACACAATATTTACAGTACTTAAATGAAAAATACACAATACATTTTATGATACTTAAATACGATTGAAGTTAATTTATACACATACAATACTTACTAATAACAAAATTCATACAGGTAATATACAAAGATTTCTGATTGTCCTTTTTAATATATTTCCGTTTGGCATACGCAGGTTCACCACTCGGACCTTACCATCGGTGCCAGGAAAAATTTCAGTTATTCTTCCGGTACTCCATTTCGTACTAGGAAGATTTTCATCTTTGATTAAAACTAAGGTTCCTTCAGAAACATTATTTTTGTTAAATTTCCACTTGTGACGTTCTTGTAAATTATTCAAATAATCGCGTTTCCAAAGCTTATATACACTCTGTCGCAAAAAAATATATGCACCCAGAAGAAATTGAGCTACATTCACGAAATTTGGTATGCATGTAGTGTATATGAAAATAAACAAATGATTAAAAATTCAGAACAAAATATCATTTTATTAAGCGGTTACAGCTTGCAAAAGGTTAAAAATCAGTAAGTAGTAAAGCCACCTCTGGCAGCTATACAAGCCGAAATTCGGCGTGGCATCGATTCAATTAGATCACTTATGACCCCCTGTGGAAGATCCTGCCATAGTCTTTGCATCTGCGCAGTTAATTCTCCTGTATCTCAGGACGGCTGCAGTTGCCTTCCCAGCGCGTCCAGACATGCTCTATTGGCGAAAGATCTGATGACCTGGCAGGCCATGGTAGGACGTCATATCCTTGAAGACATCGTTGGGAGAGTCGTGCAGTATGTGGACGAGCATTATCCTGTTGATAAATGGCACCTGGGCGACTTGATAGCATGGGTAGCACAATCGGCGTTAAAATATCGTCCACGTATCTGCGAGCTGTCAAAGTGCCTTGAAGGACCACTAAAGATGATCGTGTGTCCCAAGAAATTGCTCCCCACACTGTCACACCTTGTGAAATTGCTGTATGCCGCTCGACAATAAATGCCGGATCGGACCGCTGGCCGGTGCGCCTCCAGACACGTGTGCGGTGGTCATCATCACTGAGACTGAATCGGGATTCATCACTGAAGATGACACGTCTCCAGTCTGTCACACTCCAAGTTGCCCGAGGTCGGCAAAAATCCAGTCGACACTGCCTATGATGTGGGGTCAGTGGTAAGCGTCTTAGCGGACGTCGGCTCCTCAAGCCAACTTCGGTCAGTCGTCTCCTTATGGTTTCTCTTGATGGCAATGGATGTCTGGAAGGAGGTAAGTGGCGTTGAATCGATGCTAGCGACGTTGTTGGTGCCGAAGTGGCCACTCTTCTGATTGCACGATCCTCGCGATCATTTGTGTTCCTGGAACGTCCTGACCCTCCGCGACGGTACACTCTACCTTCTGTGATCCACTGTTGCCAACACCGAGCAACTACCATATCGCTCCGACCGAGGTGGCGGCCGATACGTCTATTCGACCAACCTGCTTCTCTGAGGCCTATTATACGGCCCCTATCAAAGTCCGTCAGCTGCTCGTACTGCCGCCGGTTACGTCTTAGAGGCATTCTAAGTCTCAATATCGTCTATCAAAATCATCAGATTCGTTTGGATAGCCGTACGGCGCTCGTACTCATGCTTTTAAACTCTCCCAGTTGCGCAACTAATATGCGCATAGCACACTTAGCCTTGTCTCATTGGCTTCGAAATTTTAATCATTTGCATATCTCTTACCAGACTACATTCTTGCCGAGTTTCGTGATTGTAGCTTGATTTCTTCTGGGTGCATATATTTTTTTGCGACAGAGTGTATATGTTGGGTAATTTTTTTTACCCTTTCCCATCTCGACAACTGATTCTCGTTTATATTAGTTATTTGCGCTTCAACTATGGATGTTAGGGGTCTACCTACTAAGAAGTGTCCAGGGGTCAGTGTTTCGAAATCATCGAAATTTGACGTCAAAGGAGTGAGTGGTCGGGAATTTAGCACAGCCTCAATTTCACAAAGTATTGTGATGAACTCTTCGAGAGTTAAATGTGCGTTCCCCACGACTCTTTTTAAGTGGAATTTAAATGCCTTTACTCCTGCTTCCCATAGCCCTCCATGGTTTGGGGACCTGGGTGGGATAAAGTTCCACTCTATCGATTCATTTGTCAAAAATTCTGCTAATGTGTGATCCGGTAATTTAATCATTTTGAACAATTTTTTAATTTCGGCATTTGCGCCAACAAATGTTTTAGCGTTGTCGGTGGTGATTTTTGCACACTTTCCTCTCCTACCAAAAAAAACGTTTTAAACTTGCAATGAATGCTTGGGATGTGAGATCTGTCACAAAATCTAAATGAATTGCTTTTGTACATAAACATACATAAACTACTACATAAATTTTATTTAATGCTCCTTTTCTTTGATTTTTAAACTTAATGAAGAATGGGCCTGCAAAATCAACGCCCGTGACATTAAAGGGATAATTCGGTGTTATATACACGATCTCTCGGTAGGTTAGCCATAATTTGATTCATAGTGATGGGCTTGTTCTTAAAGCAATTCACACATTCATGAATAATTCTACGACAGTTATTTCTGCCATTGAGTGGCCAGAATTTTTGACGAACAAGATATAAAAGTGAGTGGGGTCCTGCATGCAAATATTTTTTATGATAATGGCTCAATATAATATCAGTTAAAACGTTTCTACTAGGTAAAATCATGGGAAATTTAGCTTTCCCATTTAAATTTGAATTGGCAAGTCTGCCTCCTACTCTAATGATGTTGCTCTCATCAAGAAAAACATTAAGTGGAGTTAATTTGCTTTTCATAGGAATAGGCTCACCTGCCAACAATTTGCGCATTTCTTCATAGAACTCCCTTTCATGCAATGAGTGGATCAGCCAGTTCTCAGCATGACTTACCTCCTGTGAAGTAAGGGGTCCCTTTATCTTTGTAATTCTGGTTCTGCAGTTGTGTATGAATCTGTAAAGAAAACTTACAACACGAATTAATTTTACATAGTTGTTTGAAATATCAATAATGTTTTCAAGGAAATTGTTTTTAGTCACTGTCAATGTCAAGGAAATGTCCTCTTTTGGATTTGAGTTCTTTCTCATTTCCGTTAAATACACCCTTTCTGGGATCGCTTCATCTAGTCCTTTGGTCTGGAAGTCAATTTGACGTAGAAACGAGGATCCATTCCACCACTTGGAGTTGGTTGTAAGAGCGTCTACGCTGATTCCTCTAGTAAGTAGATCTGCTGGGTTGTCCTTGCCGGAACAGTGGAACCACGAGTTAGGATTGGTGAGGGATTGGATTTCGCGAACCCGGTTCGTAACAAAGGGTTTCCATCTATGGCTTGGACCTTTGATCCAATGTAAGGTGACATGAGAGTCCGTCCAGAAAAAGGCTCTGGTTGAACACTTCTGATCTAGGATTTTCTTGACTTCCTTCGCTAAGCGTGCAGCAAGCAGAGCGCCCATCAGTTCCAATCTAGGCAGGGATAACCTTTTCAGAGGAGCAACACGGCTCTTGGATGTAACAAGATCAACGCTGACTCTGTCCTTGTGCTTGATTCTCAAGAAGGCGGCTACTCCATATGCTTTTTGACTGGCATCGGAAAAGGTATGGATTTGGACTTCACTTGAATCTGCACTGGAATCGAGGATCTTTCGCGGAATCTTCAACTCTGATAAAAATGGAAGTTCTAACCACCATTGTGACCATACTGCATGAATATCTGGCGGTAGCTCGTCATCCCAGGATAACTTCCGTAGCCAAAGTTCTTGTAATAGGCATTTGAGCCTAATTGTGTAGGGTGACAAGAACCCAACTGGATCGTATATTTTCCCAGCTGATTGAAGCACAATTCTTTTTGTGATGGGTTTTGACGTGTCCAATTGCAGAAGTCCTTTAACATCAATTGTAAAATAGTCGTGGACAACATCCCATGGTATCCCTAAAACCTTTGACGAAGGGATTTTGGAACTGTCGTCCGGGTGAAAAGGATGTGTCTCAAGGCCTTCCCTTTCCCAAGTTCTCATCAATGTTTGATCATTTGAATTCCATTTGCGTAATTTCATGCTGGCATTCTTCATGATTGTTTCAGCATCCTTTGATACTTTTAAGGCTTGGGAGATGTCATCAGCACCACTGATTACGTCATCAACATAGAGACAAGTGTCAAGCATTTCAGTTGCTGCTGGAAATTGCTCACGGTAATTCTCGATGTGATGCTTAATTGTTGCGGAGAGCAAGAAGGGGCTTACGTTGACTCCAAACATCACACGCTTAAATCTATACACTTGAAACTTGTAGGGATCTGTTTGATTTGATCTAATGTCTGGAAACAAAAATCTAACTGCATCTCTGTCCTCGTCACGTAATGAGATTTGCAAGAATGCACGTTCTATATCTGCGGTGATAGCAATCGTGTTCAAGCGAAAAGAAATTATCAGGTGGAATATGTTTGGGTTTAAATTCCCACCTGACCATATACAGTCATTAAGAGATGGTTGTCCATCTTCATGGGAACTTGCATCGAAAACAATGCGCATTTTTGTAGTTAGGCTTTCTTGGCGAAAGAACGCTTGGTGCGGTAAATAGAATACTGCTCTATCAGTTGGGTTTTCAGTTTCTAGAACCCTTTCAATTATTCCTTGAGATTCATATTCTTTCAAAATTTCGGAATATTGTATGTACAGAGTTGGATCACGAATGAATCTTCTTGTTAAGGATTTTACACGTTTTTCTGCTACGGAAAAATTGTCATTTAACTCTTGTGTATGGCTCTTCCAAGGAAACCCAACTTCATAACGACCACTATTGAAACGTACTGAAGATTTAAAATGTTGTATGGCTTGGTCGTCTGGGTCACAACTAGACTCTGCTTTAATTGCTATTGCTTCTAAATCCCAAAATTTTCTTAAATTTCTATCAACCTGATCTTGGATGAAATTGCAAAAATAATAGTTCGATGGTTCGTTTTGAATGGAACCTGTTACAATGTAACCAAATACGGAGCCTGCAATATTATTGAATTGTCATGTAATTTTATTTGTTCACTTTTTAATAATTCATAAAATATTTCACCTCCCAGGAGAATATCAATTCGTTTGGGAATATTAAATTCCGCATCTGCATATGTTATATTTGGAGGCAATTTTATTTTTGTTAAATCCAATGGTTGTGTAGGAACGCATCCAGTAATTTTAAAGACTATGAGAAAGTTAAGTTTTCTTTTAAATGAACTTCCGTTCGAAATTTCAGCGGAAATTCTTTTCTTCACTGAAATGCAAGCTCCATTCAAGCCTACAATAGTTGAATTCATAGAGTATTTTTCCAACCCCAGGAAATTTGACGCTTCCAAGCTACAAAGGCATTTTTGGCTCCCTGAATCCAGGATCGCGTTCATTACAAGCCAACCCCCTGTCGCACTCTGAACCTTAACCTTGGTGGTCGAAAGCAAAATGGATTTCTCCCCAATCTCATTGTAAAGACACGTCGCGGTTTGAGGATTTATTATAGGGGCTGGACTCGGGTCATAAATGACCCCTGATGAACTCTGTGGAGAGGGGAGGTTTCTGTTTTGGTGTGGTTCTGATATCGGTCGGGGCACACTTGTTTTGCAAAGAAGAGAATTGTGGTTCGCATTACAAACCCTACATTTCCTGTTCAGTTTTAAACAGTTCATAATAAGGTGATGGCCTAGACAATTAAAGCATAGGTTTAAGGATCTCACTTTGTTGCTTCTTTCTTGAACAGACATTTCGTGAAACATTTTACACTTAAAAATTGGGTGTGTCTCTAAAGGACATAACGGACAGGTTTTTTCATTTCTTTTCACGACGAATGATCTGAATTTTGGAGAATATTCGTTCTTGTTTTTCAACGAAGAATTTCTTTGTACGCTTTCTAAGGCTTGGCTCCTTTTTATTAAAAAGTCTAAAAAATTATCCCACTTAGGCAAATCATTAGAATGTAATTCCATTTCATATTGTTTACGCGATTCATCATCTAGACGTTGAGTTATAACAAAAATTAACATTGATTCACACAAAGCGTTAGGTTCTAATTCTAGTTGTTTTAAGGCTCTAAGATGACTCTGAATTGAATCTATTAAACTTCTGAGATGAAACGCAGATTCAAATTTTATTTTGTTAGGATTTAAAAGTTCAGCAATATGACTATTTACAATTAATCTTTTATTTTCGTATCTACCTTCTAAAGCTTCAAATAAGGATGAGTAAGAATCGTTTACTGTTTGCAATTGTTTTACATGGCCTTTCAGGGCAGATTGCAAATAATATAGTTTTTGCGAGTCTGATAAACAAGCGTTATCATGAATTAATGATACAAATTGGGATTTAAATTGCAACCAATCAATATATTGTCCCGAAAATTCCGGTAAATTAATGGATGGCAGTTTCACATTGTAATTAGCAAAATCATTTTTCACAGATAATTCAGAGGTATTCACATTAGAAGATTCAAGTAAGGTATTGAGACTCACCTCTAAATTATCTGCGTCCACTTCCATCGTGTCCAAACTGGCCTCGAAATCCATGAGCTCTTCATCCGAAAGAACCCTGTAGCTTTCGGTCCGAAGTTTGTCTATTTTTGCTTTCACTTCAGAAAGCGATGCGAGTTTAGTTCTTGTTTCAACTTGATTCAATGGTGAATCCACATTTTCCAAGGAGTTTCTAATGCGTGTGATCTGACCGAGCAGATGTGCTTTCCTTCTGTTAAACACGGTGAGTTCTGATAGTTCTTTTGGAGCCATTTTGATTTTTGGCTCGGGCTCGACACCGACCACAAAACTGGGTGAGGTCGATAGCTCTGATTTTAACTACAAATGGTGTGGTTATTCTAGAAATGTCTATAACGGATTATGAGCAGACTTTGAGTTATGTATAACTTGACTGCTCAAGCAAAAGGCGTGGACTGTATACTTTAAAAATGTTTGTTTATTGAGGACGGTAGGTACGTCCGCTCCGTGGCTGTATTACAAGCATACTGACGAAATGTAAACAAAGAGGACTACTAGCGCCCTCTGCACACGCGGGTCGTAACAAGCTCTAATAGCCTTATTTTCAGAAAACTGTGTTAGGATTCCTTTTATTAAAGTAAAATAATTTTATAAATTAAAATTACTGTCAATATTAAAATCGTCTGCTAAACTTTCAGCCTTTTAATCGCAGGATCTCATCCGATATCACTGGTTGTGTGGCCACTGCTACGAGTAGAAGTATCTGAAACAATGTAATGTGTGTAAGAGTTACATATTTTATTCATTTAAAAAAATATAATACTGGGAATGTGTGTGTGTAATAAAATTTTTTATTTATTTTGTTTCTTTTTCAATGAGTTAAATTCATTTATAAATGAAATCATGTGTTTCCATTGAATTCAAACTTGTTGCACAAATAAAATCCAAGTACATACTTCATATTTGATAACTGGATAAACACGTCTAAGTATTAAGATTTTTCAAATAGTATTCCAAAATAAAAAAAAAATTACATTCTGTAGACAAATTTAAATCAAGTGCATTTTATTTATCTATGTACTTTATTATTATTATCAAATATGTTCTTTTTACAAAAAAAGTTTCTGTAAAATCCCAAAAGTTGGAAACAGGCGTATGAACTGTTTGGCAAGATACACGTGATTGCATTTGTCATGTGATTATGACGTCTTATGAATTTAGTCCATTTAAAAATCTCCATTAAAAATTTTAAGAGAATATTTCATTTTGTTTCGTAAAAATTTTATTATGTATTCTATATATTTTTTAAATATTTAAATATATACTGACGAAGAATCAATTATTTTGATGTAAAATGAAGTCTTGGTATTTATCTCTCTCTTTCTCTCAGTGCAATTGTAACGGGTCTATCCGCGTTCTTTACACTAATTGTCCTCTTGGGGAATATAGGGTCTTTAAAAGTTATTCTATTATAAACCTTCCTCCGAAGAAGAACATGTGATTTTATAAATTAAGACGTATATAAATGTGGGAGACAACAAGGGGTCCAAGACGTTTGTCTTTTCTTTAACTTTATTTTAAACTTTAACAAAAATTAATTAAAAAAGGTAGATAAGTTTGACAATGATATGCAGAAGGTAACGCCTGCTCGCGCACCTCTCTCGTTCTCCCTCTTCTCCCTTAAAAGTTTTGGTTCTACTTTCACTAGTTCAAAAGTTTCCACAGTTTCAGTTTGTGTTTCACTTAGCTGCGCCTGCGCGCGAAGACTGCTTGGCTTTGCTTTTGGCTGCATGCCACAACGGCCAGCCTGACTGTACGCTGTCCGCAGCGGTACGTCTTCCTTTTTTCCTTTTTCATCGAGACCAGAGGAGAATCTGAAACATACAAAAAAGACGGAACAGACAAGGACTATACGACAAATACATATAGATTTAACATATCATAATTTTGCTGAACTAAGCAGTTTCTCCATCATGTGAAGGCATCTCTTCGACATCCGGAAGGTTCCACAGGAAAACATTGTGTTTCACAGGCATAAGAACGTCTTTTTTAACAAGTTGATCTTTGGTTGAACGCATCGATATTTTCCTCTGTAGAGTTCTGGACGTCTGTTCAAAACGATTTCTCTTTTTCCTCCGTTTCCACTGCCAGGGCTGGAAGATTTTTCGGAGCAACGCAAACCGTCGATATTTACTCTCCATAGGTGAAGGGGCGATGAAGTTCACGGAACTCGTTTTCATGGCACCATTTACTTTCTTACACAATACTATATCAGAACATTTTTCTCTTATAATACTCAATTTTAACTTAGTACTCTAAATTTTATTACATTTATAATCCTTAATTAGAGAACTCGAATCATTTCTAATATTAAAGTTTTTAACATGTGGCAAATCATAACTAGAGTTTTCTATCACATTTGAAACAGCAACATTTGGAAAAGAAACACCAGAATCTGCACTCAAAGAGGATTCACTTTCATTCAATAAAACATCGCTCTTTGCGTGGCCTAGTTTCTTTATTTCAGAATATACACTGGGATGTATAATAATTTCTTCGGTCAAGGTCGGTGATATTGCCGTTCGAACACTTAGACCGGGAAAGTGTTGATTAAGAGAAAGATTTATCGGTTTAACTTCTACCCTACGCTGTTCGCCAAAACATGAACTTAATGTTATTATTTCTTCGGAAGGTGTTTGCACTCTAATTAGTGAGGAATTTAAAACTGGGATCTGGCAACCTGAATCGATCAAGGCTGTTACGGGCTGATTTTAAACAAAAATGTTTACGTATTGAAGATTTGCGAATTCATTGCTATTTTGTTTTTCGCTCTCGACTTTCAAAGTGTTCACGTTTATTCTATTATGGATGTGGTCGTTAGATTCTTTAGGTTTAAAACGCTTCTCACAGTCTCTTGCGCAATGAGATGAATCACCGCATATATAGCAATTTTTATTTTCTCTTTCAAGATATTGGGGATAGTTCTCTTCAATCTTTGGTTTAAAGTTTTGTGATCTATTTTTAAAGGGGTCTTGGGTATATCCATAAGTAATAGGAATTTCTTTATGTGATCCGCTTCTAGATGAAATATAAATATCACACTCTTTAGCTAAATCAATAGGCCTAAACCAATCTTCTGTTTCTCGAATGCCAATATGGTTTGCAGTTTCCTTATTTAAAGTTTCAAATAATTTATCAGAAATTATAAGATCACATAAAGATTCAAAGGAATTAACTTTTCTTAACGAACAATAATATTGGAAGCTTGCCGTCAATCTTGCAGCAAATTGGATGTATGTCTCGCCTGATGATTTTACAGCATTTTTAAATGAGTTTAAACACTCGCGAGGGGTTAATTGGAATTCTCTGAGTACTATAGATTTTAGTTTTTCATAGTCATTTAATTCCTCTTCTTTAATATACAATAAGACATTATGAGCTCTTTCGCCCAGAAGATTTATTAAAATTTCAGATTTATATTCGTCATTTATTTTCTTGGTTAAAAATGCGCGTTCTAATGATTGGAAGAACAGATTAAAATTTTCAGATCTGGTGGGAACAGGAAGAGATAAAGTTCTAATACTGTTTATCATATTTTCTATGTTAGTTTCGAACTGTTTCTCTTCGACTTTAGCTGCAGGATTTAAACTTAATGTTTTATTTTTAGCCGTTTGAAGTTCGATTTCTTTTTCTAATTTTGCTAACTGAAGTTCCGCGAGCTCAATTTTCTGTTTTTCTTAAGTTACCTCTCTTTCGTTTCGCGATACTCTCTCATCTATACAGTTTTGAATTAAAGTTTTAACGAAATCTGGATCACTTTCAAATGTACTACTGTTCTCAATTTTAGTCTTTAGTTTAACTATAGTGTCCGTACTCTCCACAGTACCGTCTAGATCCTCATCAACTCTTATGAGATCCTCTTTAAGAGCGTTTTTATACATTTTAGAAAAAATATGGAAAGATCCTACCTTTTTTTTTCTAGCTCCCTTGTTGCTCGCACGTACGATGTATCCAATAATTGAAGAAAAATTTCGATTCCACTGATTTCACTACTTCTCAGGTAATATAGTTGAAATTGTTCGAATTGACACCTCTTCGCAGGTGTTTGTGTGAGTGGTTCCAACCTCTACACAGGCGGAATTGTCGTCGATGGGTTCCAACCTCTACACAGGCGGAATATTTGTCGATGGTTCGTTGAAAAACACACCTCTACACAGGTTATTTTATTCAACAGTTCCAACCTCTACACAGGCGGAACGAAGTTTTCGAAAAATGGCGGCGCGTCTCCTCCACGGACGGCTTTTGTTCACGTTCCAAACTTTGATCAAAATCGAAATTTTTTTCTCCACAGTTTTTTTGTACTCTCCACAGTACCGTCTAGACCCTCAACAACTCTTATGAGATCCTCTTTAAGAGCGTTTTTATACATTTTAGAAAAAATATGGAAAAATCCTACCTTTTTTTCTAGCTCCCTTGTTGCTCGCACGTACGATGTATCCAATAATTGAAGAAAAACGTTGATTTCACCTCTTCGCAGGTAATATAGTTGAACTATAGTTCTTGAACAGATAAATTGTTCGAATTGACACCTCTTCGCAGGTGTTTGTGATATTTCCAACCTCTACACAGGCGGAATATTCAGGGTTCGATGAAAAGCCAATTGAAGAAAAACGTTGATTAAAAGTTCCAGCCTCTACACAGGCGGTTTATTCACACTGAGTTAGTTCCAACCTCTACACAGGCGGAATTTTCGTCGATGGTTCCAACCTCTACACAGGCGGAATTTTCACGCTGGATTCAAATGAAGAATGCAACCTCTACACAGGTTGAACGAAGTTTCCAAAAATGGCGGCGCGTCTCCTCCACGGACGGATTTTTTTTTCACTGTCCAAACTTTTTTAAAATCGAAATTTTTTTTTCGATCCCGGCCTCTACACAGGCGGAGTATTCATGCTGAGTTCAAACCTCTACACAGGTTGAACGAAGTTTCCAAAAAATGGCGGAGCGTCTCCTTCACGGACGCTTTTGTTCATTGTCCAGACTTTGGTTCAAAATCGAAATTTTATCGATCCCGGCCGAGCCCACATAATTTGTGGGAGACAACAAGGGGTCCAAGACGTTTGTCTTTTCTTTAACTTTTTTTTAAAAACTTTAACAAAAATTAATTAAAAAAGGTAGATAAGTTTGACAATGATATGCAGAAGGTAACGCCTGCTCGCGCACCTCTCTCGTTCTCCCTCTTCTCCCTTAAAAGTTTTGGTTCTACTTTCACTAGCGTGAGTACTTCGCAGCTTATTTGTGTAATGTTAAGATTGACGATTTTGTCAATTAAGGATTAAATTGTAATAGATCGATTGGATTTAGAAGGTGTATTGCCTGAACGAAAATGATCCGATTTATTGTTAAAGTCTTCTAATATCTCGTCTTCTTCACTATTGCTTTTCATATTTAGTAATTGGTGCATTTCTTAATTTGGGTTATTGAATTTGTGTTGTTCATAATTGTGAATAAATAGAAGTTGTTGTGAATATGGCTAATCTTCCTTCCGACCCTTACATACTAATGGATGACGCTGGACGTCCATCATTACACAATTATTGAATAATATCTCCACAAATCAATTTCGCAACCTAACTGAAAAAATAACCCTACTTGAAAACATTAATCTATTACATATACTCTGTTCAATGTTTTCTATAATGTTTCGGAGGCTTAAGAAATTGATAAAAGTGCTATAAACGCTCTTGGCAGCTTCTAGACTTTCATCTGCAGATAATGATATCAAAACTTAATGCATGAAAATACATTTACACTCTTGTTTTCATTAACTTTCCTTTTTTTCCCTTCAAGCTCAAAATTCGTACTCGGAGCAATAACCTTAACATGTGAAGAAATGTTTCTTGAATGTACGTTCTGCTTGTTAGTAAATATTTGTCATTAATTTCAGAATAAGAATACCATTGCAACAAAATATTTCATATTGATGTTTTCCTTTTCTCTTTGCAGTCTTTACACACGGAATAATTATCCAACCAATAATTTCGAAATAAATTTTTGATACTTTAATTGTTTTTAAATATATGTATATATTCTTTTGTATTTTGTAAGCTGCGTTTGTGTTTGACAACTGGGTCGTTTCTAATCATTTCACTTATTAACAGCAGAATACAATTACAGAAAAAGGATTTATTGAAAACAAAAAAAATTTGCTATAAAAACATTATAAAAATTCCATAAAGAGTAAAATTAATGACAGTCACATGATTATTGCAATCACGTGTTCTCCTTTGAATTCTAAACTTGCATTAGATTTATATTTATTGTTCTACTTATAAATTTCAAATGAAGTTTCAAATTTATTACTTGTGCAATGATGTTCAAACATAAAAATTTTCAAAAAGGTTTTCAAAATTTTAAAAAAAATTCTTATCTTAATATGTATTTTGACGATATATATTTTTATTGATATTTTTATCCACGAATATGTACTTAAAAAAGACAGTTTATGCAAAAAGCAAAAGTTGGCAACAGCTTGAATGGCTGGAAACAAGGGATTGTGTTTATCATGTAATTTATGACGTCACATGAATTTATGAGCTGATTGGCTGGAAACACGTGTTGCCATAATCATGTGATTATGAAGTCACGTGAACTTAACCCATTAAAGAATAATAAACAGTTTGTTTTGTATATTGAATTCATTTGGAAAATAGGAATTATGATATCACACACTGTGTTGTTATTTTCATTAAATGTGAATACCACTATATGCGTCATTTTTTGGAAGTAATTTAATGTAATATTGAATAGACTTCACTGATATTTTAACACAATGCGAGTGAAAGTTATCTCTATGACGAACTTCCAAGTGTCCAGGTTTCAAATTATCAAACTATACAAACATATTAAGACATTAGACTGCGTTCGGAATAGTGATTTCCCAAAAGTATATAAATGAATTGTTTTAATATTTAGTGTTACCTGAATTAGAATTTGCATATAAAATTGTTTTAAGAATATCATTGCTATAAAAAATATTTAAATGTAAATTTTGGAAAAAAGGAAGTAAAAATGATATTTTTAAAACATTCTCCTTTTATTTAAAATGCTTTTACACTAATAAAAACAATTTGCCTGAGTGTTGCTAAAACTTCTCTACAGAACCTGAACTAGGAGTTCAGAAAAAACCACACTATTTCTAGAGTTTGGTTCAAGTGAAATAATAATGGGTTGTTTTGGTTTTTAGTTAAAATTTCTCTACTCTGATATATCAAAATGTGTGTGTGTGTGTGAATAAATTCCTTTTTAAATTATATATTTCAAAAATACTATTTCGGGTTCTGTACAGAAGACTTAGTTATTTATAAACGAAATACACTCATGTCCATAAATTTAGGATAATTCAGAATCACACAGAAATTGAACTCTAAAATAAAAATTTCTCCTGTAGAATTATCATACACATCTTAAGAAGAATATGCAAATTACAGGAAACCACCAGATGGCGTGGATAGTACGTCACAATGACGAGAGTGTAAGATGGTGGCAAATAAGTAAAATTGTTCACAAGCGCTTTAAAAGCCTTTCAGTGCAATAACCGCATAGTTATGACACAAAGAAAGCATTTGGATGATTTTTTACGTGGTAGAATTATTGGTCGACTGGAATGTGGACGTACCCAGCTGGAAGAATCCGAGGAACTTGGAATCGCCCAGAATGTCATCTCCAAACATTGGCAACGATTTCAAGATGATGGTAATGTGAGTAGATGTTACAGAACAGGTCTCCCCCAAGTTACAACGCCGAATGAAGACCGATATTTGGCAGTTACTGCCAAAAGAAACAGACAGAGCACAGCATCAGACCTGTCTCGTCAGCTCTCTTCAGCTACCGGTACGACATTTTCAAGGCAGACCGTGTACAGACGCTTAGTGCACATTGGTCTATATGCTCGTAGGCCTGTGAGATGTGTTCCACTTACCGCAACTCACTGTCGCCTGCGATTAACCTGGAGTAGAGAGCATGCATTGTGGACACCACAACAGTGGTCTTGTGTGATGTTTTCCGACGAGTCCAGGTTTAGTTTGCAGTCTGATTCTCATCGGACTTTAATATGGAGAGCGCCAGGTACCCGTTACCACCAGGAGAACATCATTGAACGACACCGTTACGGTGGTGCAGGATGGCTCGTTTGAGGAGGAATTATTTTTAGTTCCAGAACTGACCTGCATGTTCAGAGTGTAACGATGACAGGCCACATCTATCGGGATGTCATTCTGGAACAACATGTACGTTTGTTTCGGGGCGCCATGGGTGCTGAATTTCTGTTTATTCGCCCGTCCTCACCGTGCAAACATTGTAGACGAATGCCTTCAATCGGAGGATATCACCCGTATGGATTGGCCGGCATAATCACCGGACTTGAATCCAATAGAGCATGTGTGAGATATGCTTGGCCGACGAATTGCAGCCCGTCAACCCCCTCCCACCTGTCTACCGGAACTTCGGAGGGCATTACTTGATGAGTGGTATAATATTCCCCAAGATCAGATTGATAATTTGATACCCAGCATGCCTAAGCGTTGTAAGGCCTGTATTGCATCGTTCGGGAGACATACTCCGTATTAACCATCATACTAACCATGTTATACTGTTTTTTGTAAATGGGTTATTTTTTGAAATTTGCTCCAGGGAGTAAAAATCGCAATTTTTATTAATTATGTCAAACATATAGCATCTTGTTTGCTCTTCACCTTTTGTTTAATAAATAGACTTTACAAATAAGTCAAATTTGTTTTGCTCCTGTCTCTTTCTTTGCCTGAACTTCATTATCCTTAATTTATGGACATGAGTGTATGTATTGTTATTAAAAAAGCATTTTCCATGAATGCAGAATGTTTTGAAAATGTCATTTTTTTTTTTTTTTTTTGCCAAAAAATTCCATTTAAGTAATTTTTTCTTCTCATAATATTCTGCAAACAATTTTATACGTATATTCTAACTGAGCTGACACTAAATATCAATTAAATTATTTATTTATACGCTTTTTCAAAATTATATTTCCGAATGCCGTCGGATACCTTTAGGAACTAATCAAACTAACTACCATAAAATGCGTAACACAAAAATTAAGATCGAAATTAAAACGAGTACTCGTTATACGCCGGGTATAAAAATGAGAGTTTAAAAAAAAATAAGATGAGCATAGAAAAATGTTAGACTTCTACATATATCGAAATACTGTACTTTTCAAATAAATGAAATTCCTAAAAAATGGTTGTAGTTCTAGAAAAATACTATATTTTTTTTCTTAAGCCTTGAATAATACCTCGAATAAATGACTTAAGACGTAAGAGCATTTGCGCACGTACATTTCGGATTTCTTCGTAAAAAACGAAATGCCTGTTATACGGAGAATGTATTTAAAAATTAAAAATTGCTGCTTGAAAGTATAGGTGCGTGCTATACGCTGGATTTTACGATATACATTATCAAATTTTAATAGATCATATTTTTCAGTTCCAACATTATTAGCTCACACTCTCTATATATTTATTTATCTTCGTGGAGTTTTCAATCATTAATAAAATACATCTTAAAGCGCTCAATTGAGCTGAAATTTTATAAACATGATTATTTTGGATGACAATAGAATAATTTAATTATACTTAATAAAAATTAATTGATTAATATTAATTATTTAAAGAATTACCGATACAGCCACGTTGGCATCATTTCTGGTGACTTAGCGACCCTTTTGGCGACTTGTGTCAAAACTTGAAAAGGTTTTTTTCTCACGTTTTAAAGCATTCAGTTGAACTGAAATTTTATGTACACGATTGTTTTTGGTGACAATACGATACTTTAATGATAATTAATAAATATTATTACCAATTAATGTTGTGATTTCTATCCATATTAATTGTAACTATTTAATAAAAAGTAGCTAAAATTAAAATTTTTCTTTGTTGATCTAAGTAGGAATTGACTTAATTTTTTTTTTATATTACTTGTGTGTGTTAGTTTTTTAACCACACTATTTTCCACATGAACAATATTTGTAATAGGTAAGGAAATAGCATAACGTTGAGGTTTTGCAGGGCCCCGTGCACACATCGTCAAATCCGCCTCTGCTGTTGAACTGTTTAAATCCTTTTTTATGCTTCTTGTATCTCGTATTATATCTACGTCAGCTCGTATAAAAGGAAGTGATATGATATTTCCTGCTCACAGAAAAAAACACCTCTTATTTAATCTCTCTTTCCTCGACCGCGCGCGCGCGTTTTTGAATAGTGTAGTATACATAAAACTACATCGAATATGCATGACTTCCTTTCATTTCTTCGCCAATTTTCGTAAGTAATTTTAGTAAATTATTTATGAAGAAAAGTTTTTTGAAACGATAGAAGAGAATAAAATGATTCAAAGTAAAATGGAACCTGTCAATACAATTAAATATTTTTGATGGTTTCCTTTAAATTCATATTAGGTCGGTGCATATAAATCCAAGATGGTCACTTGGCTACCGTTGCCACATGGTGAAAGTAATCTATCTGCTCGTGCATCTGTGTTAAAACGACTGGACACAATACATCATTCTGCTCTGAGAATCTGCTCTCTGGTGCCTTCAGAACTTCGCCTGTTACCAGCTTGTATGTGGTATGCCATCAACCCCCTTTAGAACTAAGGCGGAGGCAAATAAGTGCAAATTATTTTATTTGTGCCATATCTGTTCCTTCTCATCCATTAAAACCCTTTTCTCTTGCCATTGGTCTCACCCGACTCTATGAAGCCCGTTCATTTAACATCAAACCTTTTTCAGAAAGAGCAAAGGCTGTTCTAAATGACGCCCATTTAAATAATATAAATATCCAGGAAAATAATATCCTTGCTTTTCCACCCTGGGACATCCAAATTTTTAACTTTAGTAACCCCTTTTCAGGCTTTGACAAAACAGGCACTGCTGCTATTATTTATCAACAACTCTTTTCTTACCATCGCAATAAGTTTTCTAAATACATACCAGTCTACACGGACGGATCGAAGACTGTAGGACATGTTGGGTGTGGTGTTGATTTTAATAATACCATTTTCAGTTTTAGCTTACATAATTCCATGTCTGTCTTTAGTGCATAATTAACTGCCATTCTTATCGCACTTCAGCATATATTAGTTTCCAACCACTGTCATTTTTGTGTGTACACTGACAGCATGAGTGCTCTAGAATCCTTGCGCTTTTCAACAGAGCATAGACACCCCACTGTGATAGAAATATTTCTTCTGCGAAAACTAGAAAGGAAGGATTTTGATATATTTTTTTCCTGGGTACCTGGACACGTGGGTATACTTGGTAATGAACAAGCTGATACCGCTGCACGATCCATGTCTGATCCCATGCAGCGGCCTGTCTGTTACCGAGATTTAAAGACTTCTACACAGAACTATATCCATCGTGTATGGCAAGAGACTTGGGATCAACAGATCCTCAACAAACTACATAACATTCATCCTTCCACTTCTCATTGGGCAGCACTACCAGTGCGAAGACATGATGTCCGCTTGACTCGACTTCGCATTGGTCACACTCGTTTCACGCACAGGCACCTTCTGTTGGGTGAAAATGCCCCAGAATGTCCCTCGTGTAAAGTCCCATATTCCGTCTATCACATTTTAATAGATTGTCCCGTTTTTAACCATCATGGCATCACCTTCTTTCATACATCTGTTTTAACCATATCTGACTTGGTGGGGGAAACTCCCCACCAAAACCTTTTTGCCTTCCTTTTAAAAATTGGATTTTTACATTTAATTTTATTTGTTTGTTTCTTTGAATTTTTACTATATTATATGTATGCATGCATGCATGCATGCATATACATGTGTTAATATCCTTTCTACTTATATATTTTTAAAAATGACATCTTTTAACATGTGTTTGGCGCAGCTTGGCCAAAATTGGCCCTTGCGCCATTAAAACTTACAATCATCATCATCGACGTACCGATAGGATGCCAAGGGGTATTCCAGATTCTAAGAAAATGACGCATTTAAGATTAATTCATCAATGAGTAAATGATAGTTTAAATAACTAAAAAACACGTTTATATTGTAGATCGAACAAAAAAAATGAAAAATAAATTATAGTTTAAAAAAACTAAAAAAACATGCTTAATTTGTAGATAGAACTAAAAAATGCAAACTAAATTATAGTATTAAAAAAGAAACTAAAAAACATGCTTTTATAGTTAATCGAACTATAAAAGCGTGTTTTTTTAGTTTTTTTAAACTATAACTTACAAAAAAAAACCTATTGTATTCTTATGCAATGCTCCTACGTTTTGAAGTCATTTATTCGTGATATTATTCCAGGCTTTTGAAAAAATAGCGTACTTCTGGAAATACAACTCTAAAGTTCATAAGGTATACGTCATTTCTTTTTAATAATCATTTATTTTTAACGTAGAAGTCTAATTTGTTTTATGCTCCTTTTTTTTATTTGTAAAGCAATCATTTTTATACCCGACAAATACCGCGCACCCGTACAATTCGATCTTATTTTGTTGTGTTAAAAGTGAGCGTTATATATTTATATACACCGGATTTTACGGTATATACTATTTTTTTTTATCGGTAGCTCTGAATTTGGATTTATTCTTCGTTGTATTCTACACATTTGCTCAAATCTTTACACGCTTTTCATTAGGTATTGTTTATATATAATGAAATATTAATTAAATTATTTCGATCAATCAAACACAACCAACATTAAATTCCCAGGCTTAATTAATAAGCCTAATGGTGTTATCCTTATTGCGTGATCATCGATCGATATTTCTTTTTTAGACAGAGAAAAACTAAAGTTGTTTGCAAATCCGTTGAACAAATTACGAGCTAAGGCGATTACGTCAAATCTCGCTTTCATTTGACATTCGTGCTTCTCATATTATTCGTATGAATTTATCGATAAAGTTATGTTCTGGCTATACACGTTCGTTCTTTTCCTATAGATCACGCAATTTGACCCAAATGTGGAAAATGGAAGTTTGGGAAAAATAGTCGGAATAGTATGAAATTCTGAAAACAAAGCCTTGGGTCGATAACTGAATTATGTTATGCTATTTCAAAAATTTTCGAATATCGATATTTTTCAGATAAATGAGAGACAATATGTGAGTTTTAATGCATACGTAATCGCAATGCAGACTCGAGAGAGCTTGCTTTAGAATAAATAAATATAAAATAGGGGTTATTTTTCTCTAGCGTTTTAAGTCCCTCTTTGTCACTGGTACCTTCAGAATTTCAAACATTTTATATCGTTTAAATTTTTTTTGTATTGATGCCAGATTCATAAACAAAAAATAACCGAATTATCACGATATGTAGAGGTAGAATATTTCAAGCTCGCGCTGATAAACACGATGCTATAAATGTGTACTTTTCACCTGTAAAACAAAAAAATTTTCCGAGTACTGATACGTGTGCTCATTTGATATTCTCAATTTTATATAAAAAAAAAAGTCTTTTATATCACATTTGCGCAATCATTGTTATTCTTATTTCATGAAGTTCATGTAAGGTATCCCCGACTACGTTCGGAGCCGTGATTTTAAAAAGGCGCATAAATTCATGATATTTAGTGTCACTTAGATAAGAATACATGTATAAAATTGTTTTAAGGACACATTTTGACAAAAAAAAGTTATTTAAATACAATATTTCGGCAAAAAATTAACTTATAATAACCTTTTTTCAAAAGGTTCTCCTTTTCTGAAAAATGGTTCAATTATAATAATATTTTGCCTGTATATAGCTCAGACCTCTCTACAGAGGATCAAGTAGAATTTTTGAAAATTTCACATTATTTTCAGAGTTACCACCCATTGAAATAATTATTTGCGCCTTTTCTTAAAATTGCTCCCCTTTGTTGTCGTAAAATATGAATAAACCCACTTCTAAGTAATATATTTCAAAAATTCTAGTTGAGTCTCTGTACAGATGTCTGAACTATATACAGGCGAAATATTATTATAATAGAAGCATTTTTCACAAAAGAATATTTTGAAAATGGGTCATTCTCTATGTACATTTTTTATCAAAATATTGTACTTAAATAATTTTTTATTGTAATACTATTTTTACAACCATTTTATATACATTTTCTAATCTAAGTGACAATAAATATCATAAATATTACCCATTTATACGCTTTTGTAAAATCACGGTTCCGAACGTAGTCAGATATCTTAATTTATTGATATATAAATTATAGTAGTAAGCCTTCGATTACATTGAAAAACGTTCTTTAATTACCCTCCACAAATAATATAAAAAAAATAATCCAATTCCTACTTTGAATGGATGAATAGAAAGTATTTTATTAACGCGATTAAAAATTTAAACAAGATATATATATACATATATATATATATATATATATATATATATATATATATATATATATATATATATATATATGGGAGACAACAAGGGGTCCAAGACGTTTGTCTTACTTCACATTTATTTTAAAATTAAACAAAAATTAATTAAAAAGGTAGCTATTCTAACAGATAAGTTTCGATGATGTTTTTATGGTAACGCCTGCTCGCGCACCTCAGTCGTTCTCTCTGCTGTTTCTCTTAAAAGATCACAGGTTTCAGTTTGTGTTTCACTTAGCTGCGCCTCCGCACGAAGACTGCTTGGCTTTGGCTGCATGCCATAATCGGCCAGCCTGACTGTACGCTGTCCGCAGCGGTACGTCCCTTTTTTCCTTTTTCATCGAGACCAGAGGAGAATCTGAAACATACAAAAAAAAGACGGAACAGACAAGGAGTATAAAACAAATATACAAAGATTTAACATATCATTCTGCTGAAATAGACAGTTTCTCCATCATGTGAAGGCACTTCTTCGACATCCGGAAGGTTCCACAGGAAAACACATTGTGTTTCACAGACATGGCATGATTCTGAGATGACGATAGTACGGTAGGATGAACGGAATCATTTATTTTGCTATCTCGGTCTTTATCAGATCCATCAGGCATAAGAACGTCTTTTTTAACAAGTTGATCTTTGGTTGAACGCATCGATATTTTCCTCTCTAGAGTTCTGGACGTCTGTTCAAAACGATTTCTCTTTTTCCTCCGTTTCCACTGCCAGGGCTCAAAGATTTTTCGGAGCAACGCAAACCGTCTATGTTTAGTCTTCATAGGTGAAGGGGTGTTGAAGTTCACGGAACTCGTTTTCATGGCACCTTTGACTTTCTTACACAATACTATATCAGAACATTTTTCTCTTATAATACTCAATTTTAACTTAGTACTCTTAATTTTATTACATCTATAATCCTTAATTAGAGAACTCAAATCATTTATAGTATTAAAGTTTTTAACATGTGACAAATCATAACTAGAGTTTTCTATCACATTTGAAAAAGAAACAGCACCTAAAGAGGATTCACTTTCATTCAATAAAACATCGCTCTTTGCGTGGCCTAGTTTCTTTATTTCAGCATATACACTGGGATGTATAATAAATTCTTCGGTCAAGGTCGGTGATATTGCCGTTCGAACACTTAGACCGGGAGAGTGTTGATCAAGAGAAATATTTATGGGTTTAACTTCTACCATACGCTGTTCGCCAAAACATGAACTTAATGTTATGATTTCTTCGGAAGCTGGTTCACTCTAATTAGTGAGGAATTTAAAACTGGGATCTGACAACCTGAATCAATCAAGGCTGTTACGGGCTGATTTTCTACAAAAATGCTTACATATTGGAGCTGTTGTGCGAACTCATCGCTTTTTTGTTTTTCGCTCTCGACGAGTTTCAAAGTATTCACGTTTATTCTATTATGGATGTGGTCGTTAGATTCTTTAGGTTTAAAACGCTTCTCACAGTCTCTTGCGTAATGAGATGAATCACCGCATATAAAGCAATTTTTATTTTCTCTTTCAAGATATTGGGGATAGTTCTCTTTAATCTTTGGTTTAAAATTTTGTGATCTATTTTGAAAGGGGTCTTGGGTATATCCATAAGTAATAGGAGTTTCCTTACGTGATCCGCCTCTAGATGAAATTTAAATATCGCACTCTTTAGCTAAATCAATAGGCCTAAACCAATCTTCTGCTTCTCGAATGCTAATATGAGTTGCAGTTTCCTTATTTAAAGTTTCGAACTGTTTCTCTTCGACTTTAGCTGCAGGATTTAAACTTAATGCTTTATTTTTAGCCGTTTGAAGTTCGACTTCTTTTTCTAATTGCGCTAGCTGTAGTTTCGCGAGCTCAATTTTCTGTTTTTCTAAAGTTACCTCTCTTTCGTTTCGCGATACCCTCTCATCTATACAGTTTTGAATTAAAGTTTTAACGAAATCTGGATCACTTTCAAATGTACTACTGTTCTCAATTTTAGTCTTTAGTTTAACTATAGTGTCCGTACTCTCCACAGTACCGTCTAGATTCTCAACAACTCTTATGAGATCCTCTTTAAGAGCGTTTTTATACATTTTAGAAAAAATATGGAAAAATCCTACCTTTTTTTTTCTAGCTCCCTTGTTGCTCGCACGTACGATGTATCCAATAATTGAAGAAAAACGTTGATTCCACTGATTTCACCTCTTCGCAGATAATATAGTTCCGGTAATTATTATCAGGACACCTCTTCGCAGGTGTTTAGTTGATATAGTTCCAACCTCTACACAGGCGGAATTTGCGTCGATAGTTCCTACCTCTACACAGGCGGAATCGATAGTTCCTACCTCTACACAGGCGGAATGAAGTTTAAAAATTCAACCTCTACACAGGTTGAACGAAGTTTCCAAAAAATGGCGGCGCGTCTCCTCCACGGACGGCTTTTTTTTTTCACTGTCCAAACTTTGATCAAAATCGAAATTTTTTCGATCCCGGCCTCTACACAGGCGGAGTATACGAAAAATTCAACCTCTACACAGGTTGAACGAAGTTTCCAAAAAATGGCGGAGTGTCTCCTTTACGGACGCTTTTGTTCATTGTCCAGACTTTGGTTCAAAATCGAAATTTTTTCGATCCCGGCCGAGCCCCCATAATTTGTGGGAGACAACAAGTGGTCCAAGACGTTTGTCTTACTTCACATTTATTTTAAAATTAAACAAAATTTAATTAAAAAGGTAGCTATTCTAACAGATAAGTTTCGATGATGTTTTTATGGTAACGCCTGCTCGCGCACCTCAGTCGTTCTCTCTGCTGTTTCTCTTAAAAGTTCCCAGGTTTCAGTTTGTGTTTCACTTAGCTGCGCCTGCGCGCGAAGACTGCTTGGCTTTGGCTGCATGCCATATATATATATATATATATATATATATATACATAAATAGAAATATAGGCAGAAAGTGAACTAAAATAGTAAAAGAGCATATTTTGTCTGCATTGTTGTAACAATGCACACCTGGTTTGGCTGAAAAACCGGTTTTCGACGCCAACTTTTATCATTGTTTTAACAATTACATTGTTACAACAGTGGAGACGAATCTAAGTTGGCGTCGAAAACCGGTAATTAATAAATTAATATTTGAAAAACTGTATTAACATCAAGTGCCATCCACTACAAGTTTAAAAAAACTTATTTGAACTTGATTGTTGACAATTTGAGCAAGATATCTATATATACACTGCTGGACAATTGCTAAGGACGGATAACACTCTCATCCATAGCAACCACAAAATGAAAGGAAGCAAAATGTGGAAAATTAGAATAAGTGCGGGATATTAGAAAGAAGAAGTATGAGTATGCAAATTTTTTTTCCACGTCTGCTCATCACGTGATAGCGTTCATAAGAGCTTTAAAGGTTTTGACGCGTGTGGACAGTTGTTGTTTCAAGTCAAAGTTTTACAGGAAAGATTTAATAGACGAACTTAAAATTTTTGGCATGTCTTCCCGACATCACATAGATGATTTTATGCGTGACTGAATTATTGGAAAGATCGGAGAAGGGCGAAAAATAACAGATGTTGCCAGGGAAGTCGACATCGCTCACAGCGTTGTTTCACTGCTGTGGAAGTCATTTAAAACTACTGAAATGTGTAGTAGACGGCACGAGGGAGGTTGTGTTAGAAGTACGGCGCCTGCAGAAGACAAATATATCGTCCTATCAGCAAAAAGAAACAGGCGCACCACAGCTCAGCAGGTGGCAAATCAGTTTCTTGCTGCCTCAGG
This sequence comes from Trichonephila clavipes, assembly GCA_019973935.1. Taxonomy (NCBI): domain Eukaryota; kingdom Metazoa; phylum Arthropoda; class Arachnida; order Araneae; family Nephilidae; genus Trichonephila; species Trichonephila clavipes. Next base: position 345,881 of record BMAU01000939.1, read on the forward strand.
AAAGCAGATCTCCCGAAAAACTGTTGTCAGACGTTTGAGGGGAGGAGGACTATACGCACGCAGACCTGTTGTGTGTGCCCCATTGACCAGACAGCACCGTACTGCCCGTTTGCAATGGTGTCGTGAGCTTCACAATTGGACTGAACAGGACTGGGGATGCGTACTATTCTCAGATGAGAGTAGGTTCAGTCTGTCATCGGATTGTAGACGCCAACTGATCTGGCGCGAGAGTGGTACTGCTTATCATCCAGAAAATATCCAGGAAAAGGACCGATATCCGACATGCAGTATCATGGTGTGGGCCGGCATCATGATCAATGGCCGCACGCGCCTACATGTGGTTGCGAATGGGACTATGACTGGCCAACGATACATTGATGAAGTTCTACTTCCTCATGTTCGTCTTTTCCGTGGTGCTGTCTGTGATAAATTTGTTTTTATGGACGACAACGCAACATGTCATCGAACACTCGCTGTTCAGGATTGTCTAGACAGCGAGGGTATTCAACGTCTCGTATGGCCAGCGCGTTCTCCATATCTAAACCCCATTGAAAATGTGTGGGATGCTTTGGGTAGGCAAGTTGCTGGTCGAAACTATCCTCCGACAAACAAGAACACCCTCATCCGTGCACTCACAGAGGAATGGGATAAATTGCCTCAACAGCTGCTGGATAATGTTCTGCAAAGTATGGTACGACGTGTGGAATGTTGCATCACACTCCACGGTGGACATATCCCGTACTGATACCTTTCTTTAAGGTGCCTGCTGACTTTTAGATGCATTGTTCCATTTCTCCGTACGCAGATCAAATGAACATTTTTTTTTCTTTCTGATGTTTCACAGCTTTTGTACTTTCCAGAACAATAAATATTCTTTATTCTAATGTCTGAACAGTGTGGCAACTATATTTTATCCTACTAGGCCTCATGTCTCGCTTAATGTTATGCTACATAGCAATTTGTGATCCGTCCTTAGCAATTGTCCAGCAGTGTATAAAGGAGAAAACGACTCACTCACTGACTGACTGACTGACTAATCACGATATCTCCGGAACTATTAAACCTACAGACTTGAAATTTGGTAGGTAGGTTCCCTTCATGGAGTAGACGTCAGCTAAGAACGGATTTTTCAAAGTTCGAACCCCAAGGGGCGTTATAGATAATTATATCCTTTACTAAACTATTAGATGTAAAGTCGTGAAACTTGGTACACAGATTTTTCTTTCATAAAGTAGAGATTCCCTACATAATGATTTTTACAAAAATCGACCTCCAAGGGGCATTGTGATGGCGCTTAAGGGGCGTTATACATAAATATTTCCATTTTTAAACTATTAGACATACAGTCTTGAAATTTGGTAAGCGGATTCCTTTCATAGAGTACAGATCCCCTACAGAATGGGTTTTGTGAAAATCGACTCCCAAGTGGCGTTGTAGAGAATTAAGAGGCGTTATAGGCAATTAACTCCTTTTTTAAACTGTTAGACGTAAAATCTCGAAATTTAGTTCACTGATTCCATTCATTGAGTAGAGATCCGCTATAAGATGGGTTTAGCGAAAATCGTTTCCTAAGTGGCGTTGTGAGGGCTTAAGGGGCGTTATACATCATTCTTTCCATTTTTAAACTATTAGACGTACAGTCTTGAAATTTGGTAAGCGGATCCCTTTCATAGAGTACAGATCCGCTACAAAATGGGTTTTGTGAAAATTGACCCCAAGTGGCGTTGTGGAGAATTAAGGGGCGTTGTAGGCAATTAACACCTTTTTAAAACTATTAGACGTAAAATCTTGAAATTGAATTAGCAGATTCCATTCACTGAGTAGAGATCTGTCATAAGATGGGCTTTGTGAAAATCGTTTCCTAAGTGGCGTTGCGGGGCTTAAGGGGCGTTATAGATATTTATTTCCATTTTTAAACTATTAGACGTACAGTCTTAAAATTTGGTATAAGCTAATTCCTTTCATGGTGTAGAGATCCGCTACAAAATAGTTTTGGGGAAAATTGATCCCCAAGGGTCACTGAGGGGGATTAAGGGGCGTAATAGATAAATATTTCCGCGTTTCAACTAATAGAACCACCTGCTTCATGTTTATTTTATGGAGTAGAGATCCACTGAAAGTTGCTTTGGTGGAAATCCACTTGATTATTAGGTTAAGTGAGCGAAAAAATCTTTCTACTTCGATTTTAGACATAAATAGAAATTAGATATTATAATTTATGTTCTTTTTATAGCAAGGGGTGAGAGTGTAACAATTATAAATATATTTTTCAATACAATCGAATTCTTAATGCTAGATATCAATAATTAATATATATATGTAAACAGTATACATATATGCAACATCGTGAAATACCCAGTGAAGCGGGAGGGTAACGGCTAGTATATATATAAATAGAGAGAGAGAGAGTGAGCTAGTTGTAGGATTTGAAAAATAACAGAACTCGGTATATTTATCTTTTATGCCCCTTTAACCAGCCTTCGGAGTTCATTTTCGGAAAGCCGGCTCTTAGCGAATTTCTATTAAAAAAAGGAAACGTGTTAACCAGGTTTCAAGTCTGAGGGTTTACTGCTCCAGAAAAAGAAATTTTGTATTCATGTTACTGTGATCCCTCTGAACCCCGTCCAGAAGTCGATTACACTGAAACCGGTTCCTAGAGGATTTCTACTCAACAAAAGATACATGTTCACCGGGTTTCAATTGTGTTGGTCTTACAGTTATAAAAAAAAGGAGAGTTTTTGTCTATAACCCCCCATAACCTCCCCCTCCCCACTCTTGGGAATCAATTTCTGCAAAACCTGCTTTGGGTTAATCTCTACATAATAAAAGAAACATACTTACCTTATTTCAATGTCTGTAGGACTAATAATTCCGAAGATCATGTAATGATTGAGTGAGTCGTTTCTTTCCCATATAGAGGATGTCCCAAAAATTGCATCCAAACTCTGCACAGCCAGAGGTGGATTAAGGTAAAATTTTTGGTTCCTGGCGGTAAAAGGTTTGAAGCCCGTGGGTTCAAGAGTCGAAAAACTAAAATAGTGAAAGGATTCGTTGACCTTAAATTCTCAAAATAAAATGTATTGCTAATAATAAAACTCAACGGCCAAAGGAAAATCTTAAGTGTATTTAAAAATATTAAAAACTTTACTAAAGAGAGCTTGTAATATTGTTCTATACAACTTTACTTCCTGATTTATCTTTACAAATTTATCCATTATTTTTGCCGTACTTATTTTGTCCAAATCATCGTGTTCTATATATAATATGGCAATGTTGTTCCATGTACTATATGTTGCTCTTTTTTCCAATCGAGCACGAATGGGACATTATTGCACGACAGAGTCATCCACAACTAGGATAAAACAACCTTATATTGACCGACCAAGAGGAACAGGCATGCAATTCCATTCCACGAACTAATATCCAGTCCTTGTACGAACCATTGTATGCCCGTTTGCATGATTGCATTTAAAATTCTGGTTATTATACCGGTTTTGAATGTACTACTATTTCACATTTGAATTGGCTCTTCTCGCGCTTAAATTAACCTACGATCTAGAAATTTTAATATGTTACCTAGATAAATGTATTGCAGAAGTATTATTTTAGACTTATGTCGATAAAATAATTTTTCTTGGTGGTATTTTTTTTCTATCAGAGTAAGATGTATTCGATAGTAACTAAGCACTACTGCGAACTAAAAATGAACTTGTTTGACTTAAAAAGTATTCGTTTCTTCGAAATAAAATTTGGGCAAAAAAAAAACGCATGCAAGAAATTTGTACAGATTGCTACAATACAGATATATGGAAGAAAGATGGCTAGGACTGCTATCTGACTCAAATCCGTGGAAAACATCACGGTTGTAATAATGGCTCAAGATCTTTTTGTTGCATGTTGAATTTCTAACTGAAATACATCAAGCTTGGGGACCCTGGTGGCCTCCAGGTACGCCAGCCGCTTAGTTCGCCTCTATACACAGCTAGATTCCTCGTTGGAAATACATAAAAAATGCCCGAAGAACTATTCTTGTACCATCCATAGTTTACGAGAATGATACGAAAAACAAAGTATGCTTGTTAAAGGAAAAAACACTGTATCGGACACATCAGCGGAAGTATTTGCAAATGTTTAAAAAGTTTGATGTTCAAAGTGTCCGCTGTGCATACTGAGGCAGGCTTGAGCTTGTCATGGAATGAATGAGTGCACACGTCACAGCAGCGCGCTGTCCACCGAAGTACAAACAGCATGAAGACGAGCAACTTTGTCCGTTTGTGCGGTCACTACAGTACTATACACAAAGTCATTTAGATTGCCCCAATAGGAAAAAATACAATAATATGAAATCTGGCGATCGTGGCGGCCATAGAACCGGATCATTACGTCTGATCTAGATACTGGGATTGCCATATCCAACGAAAAACGTACAGGAGTACATAAATGCGCTTGAGCCTCATCATGAACCATTATGTATCATCATTTACCGTATTTTTCTCATAAACTATGGATCAGTAACGTTTCCCACCACATAGCTGTGAATCGGCTTCTTTTGTGGATATGATCACCACACGTGTAATAACATCTACACCCTTAAAATATTGCATGGTCTTGTCTTGGCCATCACCTCGGCAACCTTTGGCACCACGAGGAACCCTCCCACTCCACCCACGAACCGGATGCAACTCGAGGCTAAAAGCGAAGACCCCTGTCATCTAGACCCTAGAGAGGGCAGAGAGAGAACGAAAGATGGTCTGGAAACTTTGCTGAGAACGGACGCAAAACTCCTCCCTCACAAACAACAAAAGTTGGACTCTAATAATCTAATTAATATTTTAATAACTTCAATGTATATTCTGTAATTAATAGCTGTGACATAAATAAACTAAATATTTAAATTAATCAATATCATGCTACCTTCACTTATGTCAAACATCACAGGATCGAACAGGTACAGTTCTTCGGGCATTTTTTATATACTTTCAACGCTGAATCTCTCTTTCTATTGAGCGATATTTTTAGGACACCCTGTATAATCACGAACATACTTTCAAAAGAAATCAGTTTTGGATTAATCCCAGAACTGATTTCTTCGGTTACGTGGCTACAGCGGTCGTGGTTAGAGCGGACACTTTGAAACTCATCGTGCTTAGAGCGGACACATTTTTCCCATCTTAGAACAGATTCGATTATCGAATTACAAGTATAAATACATTTTTACCAATCAGATTTAATTATTTATGTAAAATTGTTAAGGTATTATAGTGCGAATACATTTTAATCATAACGAAATGTAATAAAAATAAAAACTTCATAGAAATATTTAAGAAATAGTGAATTACAATATAATGCAGGATATGAACGAGTTTCAGGAATTTTGTGGCAAACTGTACTTCAGAGTCAAATAAATATGAGGACAGGGGTATTTGTTATAAAATTAATTATTTTCATTAATTTTAATAAAAATAAATACTAGAAGTAAAATATAAGATACACGTAAATAAAAGAAAAAGTAAAATACAAATAAATAAATACTAACTAACCTTTATTATAAAGCCTTTAATAAGTCCATTTTTTAAAGCCTTTATAATAACTTTTATATTTATTACCTTTATTATTAACCTTTATTTGTAATACTTATTTGACTCTCTAAAATACAAAATCCCTGAAATTTGCTAATACCCTTCATTATATTGTTACTGTAGTGTCTGAGACTGCTGTTGGTGAGAGCGTATGGAATGGTGGCGTGGCTTTGGTAGGGTTAATGTATTTTGGAAGAGGGGTTTTGTCCCCAGGGAGAACATTGCTTGACTCCGGAGGGTACGTTCGAGGGAGGAAAAAGGTCCCTTGTTTGGGGAAGCGTAAAAAAAAAAGCGCGGAATTGTTTTGGTCGGGAGGGAATGGAATTCCGTCGGTGAGAGAGCGACCACAGGGGTGGTCCGGTGTAAGAAAGTGTAAGAGATAGTCTTCTGGGACATTGGGTGATTTGAGAAGTGATGTTGTAATTTGATTGTTATCTGACTGTAGTTAATCAAAAGTAGTATTTAATCAAGAATTTATGTTAATCAAGATTTAATTGTGTGTGTATTGGTGGATATGAGAAGTTATTAAGAGAAGGAAATAAAAAATGTGTGTGTATGACATTTACTTACTATTAATTCTTAAATATTTCTCTGAAAGTTTTTATTTTTTATTACATTTCGCTATGTTTAAAATGTATTTCACACTATAATATATTAACAATTTAATAATAATAATTAAATTTGATTGGCAAAAATGTATTTATCCTTGTAATTCGATAATCGAATCTGTTCTAGGATGGGTAAAAATATGTCCGTTCTAACCAGGTTCGCTGTAGCCACGCCACCGATTTCCTCAATACAAAAAGAATTTTTTCACTTTTAAATATACTTCATAATCGATGTTTGATAAGTTCTTTGTTTAAGCTGAAAAATTATAAAATACAGGAGCTCTCTTTACCGTTTCAAAAAATATCTTAAATTTGCTAACTTTAAGAAAAATAGTAGATCACCATACATTATACTTATTTATTTTAGTAAATCTCTCCAAAACATTTTAGATCCAAAACGTATTTACACAAGCAAAGCCTTTCTATAAATATAACATCAGATGGATTTAAAGAAAAAAAGAAAAGGCATTTACTGGGATTTCTCGTTTCTCGGTTTTCTGTTTACTTTGAGATATCGAGATAAAAGGGATTCGGATCCCGAGAAATATCAAAAGAGGCTTACTTCAATCGAAAACGCATCAGAAGCCGAATTAACTGGGAATGAAACTAGTTATAATCCTACTTATCTCTTAACGTCTGTCAAATAGTTTTTCTATATCTATGATAAGAAAAATAATAATACATTTCTGTCGAAAACAGGCAGTAAAAAGGCGTCTGATTTCCGAGAGATCTTCGCAAATGGAAAAGAAAAAACTTATTTGTAAAGAAAAGTTATTTCAATTGTGTTACTTACAGAATTCAATGATTTGTGATATGATTTTTTTAACGTCGCCCATGAAGCAACGTGAGGGCTATTGCCGTTAGATTTCTTAATTCTGAACCTCGTCCAAGAGACGTTACCTGAGTATGGACATTCACTCTCCGAATTTACCGCATAAAAATCCCTTATTTTAATGAAAAACTGTTTGATATGAATTACTTTCTAATATTATATAAAATACACAAGTATAAATCTTGCGCAGAGGGCCGGCTGAGTGACGTAGTTGATTAGGAGCTGGCCTTATACGGCCAAGATTGCAGGCTCAACCCCAGCCCAGTTCGGGGGATTTCCATGATGCAAAAAATCGACAGCGCCTTCGTCGTATGATTATGCGGCATGTTGAAGATCTCTGGAGGAGTGCCTGTTTTGCTTGGATGCTCTATGCTCCCTCTGGGGAGGAAACTGGGAGTCAAAATTACATTGAGGCAATTAGTATCCATCTATATGATGCCACACTAAAAAGTGATACCAGCTCGTGGGAGTATACTAGGTCTGCAACGGTAACTATGAATTCGCAACCCCATTAGAAAGAAAAAAACTTACACAGAACAAAGGTCGAAGTAGTAGATTTCGAACACTCAACTATATTTTGGTTATTGTGACGTTTTTGCGTCACACAGCTGAAAAATCGGCTTCTTTTTGTGGATAGGATGACACCGTTCCTGTGCACACATCACCCCTAAATATTTCGGGGTCTTGTCTTCTGACATTGCCCCACTCCACGTCTTCTTACATTGTGAGAATAATTTGAGGTGTCAGAAAGAAACCTCCCTCACTCCAAGACCGTGAAGTGGTAGGGAGTCCGTTTGAAAACACCAAAGCGAACGGTCGAGTTGCCTCCTCCCTCACAAATAACATATTCTGGACTCTAATAGAATAATTAATCTTATGAATAACTTCATTGTAAATGTATATACTGTAATAAATAGCTGCGTGACAAAATAAACCAAATTTTTAATTTCCCTAACTCTGACGTTACTCCGATGTATCATTTTTCTATCTTTTTTAGTCCTACCCCCACCCCCCTTTATCCCGGCAAAGTGCAAGTTGGTTCATTTAAATTTTTATTCAAAATTTGTATTCTTCCCCCTATTTTTGCATGAGATCTTTTGAATTTTAATTCAAGATCTCCTTTGCTCGGGTCGTTTATTTTCGGATCGACCCAATCCATTTCCACGCCCACTTCTCTGCGAGCGAACGGCCACGGCCAATCAGATCGCAGGAAAGTGGTGCGACTGTTCCTTCGGCCGACAGATTCATTCTGTCGCCGTTCCAGCAGAATTGTTCTGCCCATTTTAATTATATCTTTTAATTTTAATTTTAAGTAATCCCATTAATTCGGCCCTTAATTCTAAAATTCTGATGAGGAGGTACGTCCCGTTCCGGGACAGGCACTCCGTAAGTTACATGCCACTTGCCACTTCTGACGTTACTATTACGTCATAGTTTTAACCAGCGTTTCCAAGTGAATGTTTATTAACGTCACACTATAAAGCAATACGAGGGCTATTGAGGATGGATCCTGTAATTTTGAGCCACGGTCAAGGGAAGAGGACGACATCTTTGCTGGTACTCCCTTTCAAATTTCCATACCACACTGTAATGTACCCAGTCTCTTTCCCCTAATTGCTAAGAGGGGACGCCGACAAACATGGGAAAATTCCATTCGTTTCCCTAATTGCTGGGCAAAGGTTTCGCAAATGGGTGGTCAGAAATTCTGACCATTTTTTCCCATGCCAGTCCGAAAGATAAAAGAGACACCGGTACAATGCGCTCTTCGAGTTCTCACGAATCTGGGGCGACTGCGTGTCTACAGGACTGGACTGAGACTATGAGCCCAGACAGAATCCCATTATAAGCGGCTGACGGACAAGAGATCAAAGGATATAAGCGGTAGGTGATCGTGAGAAACGAGAGGTTTATAAAGCGAGAGCGAGGGAGTACCAAGATCAGATTTTGATGATTCCTGGGAGTCCGCGAATTAAGGTGGACTTAGAACCGAGGAGATTTCGAATGAGCAACTGCACGGCAAATATAGAACCATCGAGATCACCCAAACTCGGTGTGGAATTACCGAAGTGATCTGAGAACTGTGACCCCTTTAACATATCCTATGTATAGAATATTTCTCTAAGGGATCACTTTATTTCAATAATGTTTATACGAGCGATATAAGACATTGCAGCGAAAGACACTTTAAATCTGTGGACCCTTTAGCTAATTAATTGAAATAGAATATTTTTTGATGATTTTCTTATTGTGCAATAAATAGTTTATCCCAGAGCTGAGTGAAGTTGTTACAACACTAACCGGAGGTCATCTAGCACCGAAAGATTTAACGTACATCAGTCTTTCTACGCGGTGGGTCTTTAATGTCACTGGGGTTCAAGCTCATGACACGCCGGCCTTGATATCGTGACCATGACCACTAGGCTGCTGCCCACCTCAGCATTTCCAAACTAAGGTTTCTAGGAACTCTAAAGGAATCTGCAAAAAAACATTAACTTTCGTTGATCCACAATATAAACTAATCGGTTCTTGATAAAAAATATGCGACTGATATACAGAAATTTATAATTCATAATAATTAATAATTTTGCAATACAGTCGAACCTCTATATAAGGAAGTCGCTAAATCCCGAAAAAAATTCGTTATATCCCTTTAAGACCCGAATTATTTTTATCTTCAAACATTAAATTCTTCTCGTTATTAATACTATATGGACCCCAATAACATTGGGAAAAAAAATAAAAAAATCCCGCTCCTTGAACGATCGTGTGGGTTGGGCGTTGTATGTGAAGCAGGTCACCCATGAAATTTTACGAGTTATACATTTTTAGCTCTAAGTTATACAAGAAATAATCTTAATTCAACTAAAATTGTTACAAATAAGGAAATTATTGATGAAAATTAACTCTTTTATTAATTTATTGTTTACTTACTGCAAAAATCTTTAGTTTTGTTTTTGACAAGTATAAATAACCATTGCATTTTTCACAACATGTTTGCGAACTGCTTTCGTAGTTTTCAAATCTGCACTTGCTAGGCCTTGAAATGTCATCAACACAATGAAAAGAGCTATGCATGGCAAGCCTTTTATCCTGAAATGGCCACTGGCGCAGCTTGGCCAAAGTTGGCCCTTGCGCCATTAAACTCCACATTCACTTCACTTCCTGGGATGGCCAGGATAAAAGCCATAACATGAATAGTAGGTGGATTATAACGCTTTGAGCTTTTTGCGAGTGGAATTACAACACTGTTATTTTCATAATCAGTTAAAATACTTTTGTTAGTAGGTGGAGAGGCTGATAACGCGCTTGAACTATCTCTAAGTTAAATTTTAAGGCTGCATTTTGATTTTTAGAGGAATTTTATTTGATATTGCATCTTGTTTGCACAGAAACCAAGAATTTGCAACAGCTAAATCAATGTAATGAATGTGTTCAAGAGACTTTTATGGTAAAGAATGATCCAAAATTGTCTTTTCATTTTAAATATTCTCACATGTTCCCACATTCCTTCAACACTCTCATCTGAACTTAATTCTACTCCCAGTATACGTGATTCATATGTTTTGTTTTCAGCATTGTCATCATCCGAGAGTTCACTAAGTTCTGATCTAAGTTCAATCTGATTTATTCATCAATTGAAAAATTTCTTCTGTGGTAATTCTCCTTTTGGACACCTGAAAAAGTTTTTGGTTAAAAGTGAACACAGTATTCCGTGAAAAATAGTAAAATGTTTCAGAATACTTTATTATTTAAAAATATATATTTATTTAAACCACACCATACTAGCTACCACCGGAAAATCCGGATTTTTTTTTTAGGGGGGAGAGATATGAATGCAGATATCTGTGGAAAGGATAAAAATGCCATACTCCTACACAAATGTATGGAAAAAAATTAATTTAAAAAAAAAAGAGAGATAGAAAGAAAAAAAGGGACTCGTCCATGGCGACGCCCAAGAAAGTTTGATATTAATTATATAACTATATATTTCATTTTTATGTAGGCTTTCATCAAAATTATTGAAACAGGAAAAAAATTCGCATGGTAAGTACTTACCTTTACAGCTGCAGTAACTCAAGTAACGCCCAACCCTCACTGTTGCGCGGGTAACGAAATCCCGAGCCCTAGAAGCCACATTAATAGAGTATATTTAATATTTTTTTCTATTTTACAATTATTTAAACATTAATGCAAAAATTTGTATCTAAGCAACTAGAAATATATTGATTATTACCTTTTTACGACAGATAAAAAGAAGACGTGTTTTCGTTGCATTTGAAAACCAAGTTAGAGATTTGCCAGCTGAAAGTAAAGCATGGACTACAAACACCGTCTGTTGATAAAAAATTATGTTTTACACCTTCTACAAACACGTTCAATCGTTGGATTCAGGATTTTATTACATACGACTATTCCGGAAGCAAAAATGTATAAGAATGTCTAACCCGCACGACCGCGTGCGGGTTGGGTCTTAAAGGGATATGGAAAATTCGTTATATAGAGGTTCATTTTCCAATCTTCTTTATATAGACCACATAAAATAAATTTTAAATTCATAAACACTATAGATTAAAAACAGTAACTATTTGCACCTTTTTGTAAATTAATATACACTCAGGGACAATGAAAATAGCGACCCAAGAAGGAAGCTAAGTACAATCGCGAAACTTTGCAAATAAGTACAGCGTAATGTGATATGCAAATGATCCAAGTTTTGTGCCAATACGCATGCTCATACACGCCGAGGTGGCGCTACAATCAGGAAGAGGGTGCTATATAAGTTAGCGCAAATTCGAAGATTCATAAACGTGACGATTACCCGCCGATTGTAGGAAGACTTTGGTAAGCAAAACATGCCAGGTAAACGTGCTAGAAGGTATTTCTCACAGTTAAGCGAGTTTGAGAGAGGCCTGATCATCGGGATGAAAACTGTAGGCTGCTCGACGCGTCGTGTTGCTCGCCAGGTGGATCGTTCGGAGTGTGCCGTTAGAAATTGTTGGGAGCAGTGGACACGAGAAGGTACCCACGCGCGGACAACCGGGTCTGGAGCGACCAGGAAGACCACGAGGAGAGAGGATCGAAGGATCGTGCGGCAAGCACTTGTGGACCCCACAATGACTCGTTCAACGATACGAGCAGACGTAGGCGTAGCAATTGTTCCACAAACAATTTCCAGACACCTTGCAGAATCAAATCTTAACTCCAGTGCCCTTTCCGTGCACTCCCTTTAACACCGTAACATCGGTAACTGCGTCGACAGTGGTGCCAAGCCAGATCAATGCGTAATGTCACAGATTGGCAAAAATTGTGTTTAGTGATGAATCCCGGTTTGTTTTGGGGACAGATGATAACCGTGTACGGGTGTGGAGGCGCCCTGGTGAGCGGTACAATTCTCCCACACTGTTCTACGTCACACTGTCCGCACAGCTGGTGTAATAGTCTGGGGGGTCATAGCCTATGATAGCCGGTCCACTTTAATTGTGATGCGTGGAGCCTTAACGGGCCAACGGTACGTTGATGATATTCTTCGACCCCATGTAGGACCTTTCCTAAATGGTCTCCCAGGGACAATTTTTCAGCAAGATAATGCTCGTCCGCATACAGCAAGAGTTGCTCAAGACTTCCTACGTCATTTTCAGACTTTTCCATGGCCGACCCGCTCCCCCGATTTGTCCCCTGTAGAGCACGTGTGGGATCAGCTAAAACGGCAGATGCCATCATGTCACTCTGTACATGATTTAGAGTTGGCTGTTCAAGATTTGTGAGCCCATCTGCCTCAGGACAACATAAAGTGTCTAATCAACTCAATGCCGGACCGTGTGGCGGCATGTATTGCTGCTGGAGGTGGTCCAACGCGCTATTGAAGTTGCCCAGTATTTGTGCCGTTGCACATCCTGTATTCGTTTAATTGTCTTGTTTTTGAGATCAAGTGAATCTCTCATCTGTGTCATTATGTGTATTAAATTTCCTTTCAATCTGATGCTTTCTTCTTGGGTCGCTATTTTCAATGTTCCTGAGTGTATATTTATTCTATATATCTTACCTATCAAAAAAGAAAAACTGCAAGAAAAGTTTCTTGACGTCTTTATCCACTTCCTAAAGAATTAAATTTTTCTTTGAAGCTTAAGCACTTACTTTTTTACATTTTTGAGCTACAAGAAACAAAGTTACCAGTATGACTGCTCAGCACTACAAATCAACGGAGACTAGTTCAAGGACCCTTGACTCCAATGAGGTTGAAAGGGAATATCGAAGATGTTTCCAGCGAACTGGACAATGGGGGTTAAAGGTTACACTTCTAGGATGAAATGCCCAGAATTCTATTCCTCTCGGCGAGTTAGGCACGTAATAAGCCCAGTTCAAGATTTATGACTACCATAAAATGTATTAAAAGAGAGAATAAATAACTTGTGTATGTGTGTGTGTGAAATGTCCAGAAATTCACTAAGAAATAGGAAGAAAAAAAATTGAATCACAAGAGAAAAAATTCATTATATAGAAAATGCACTTCGCGCTATTAGGAGGCTATTACGAAGAAAACCGTAAAATATTCTTGATTCCAGAAAAAAGTTCGCAACATAGAAAAATTCGCAATATAGAGGTTTGTAATATGGAGGTTCAACCGTAATTTTATTCAGATTAAATTTTTTTTAAAAAAAAATTTGTTTTAAATCAACAGTTTTTTCCTTAAAAAAAACAGAAAACCACAAAAAATTTTCGGGTATTTTTTCTTATTTTTCTTTCGTTAGAACGTAAACAATATTATAAAAGGCGGGAAAAAAAGATAAATCTTTTTTAACCAGTTACCTGTGGTGCTTCTCCATTTGAAAGAGCGCAACTACGTGTGTCTCGAAAATCGAACGATGACGAGTATACTCGTCAATCACAGAGTAAGTGTCGTTGATAAAATATTGGATCAAAAAGATGTGTTTATTTGATAAAATTGCCAATTTTATTACTAATTCTTATTTATTTGGTTAACATAAACAAAAACAAGTGACATAAAAAAAATTTTTTTAAGTCCATTCCTACTTTGATCAACAAAGAAAATTTTTATTTTAGCTACTTTTTTATTAAATAGTTACAATTAATATAAATATGTATATACATAGGACAGAATCTCAAAATTAAATGGTAATTAATTTTTATTAATTATCATTAAAGTATCGTATTGTCATCCAAAACAATCGTGTATATAAAATTTCAGTTCAACTGAATGCTTTAAAACGTCAGAAAAAAAAATATTTTCAAGTTTTGTCACAAGTCGCCAAAAGGATCGCTAAGTTGCCAACGTGGCTGTATTTATAATTCTTAAAATAATTAGTTTGAATCAATTAATTTTTATTAATTATAATTACATTATTGTATTATCATCCAAAATAATCATGTATATTGAACTTCAGCTCAATTGAACGCTTTGAAATGTATTTTATTAACGATTGAAAATTCCACCAAGATAAATAAATACATAGAGAGTGTGAGCTAATAGTAGGATTTGAATTACACACAAAAATGGGAGGTCTCTGACCACCTCCAAATCATACTGTCACTTTAAAGGTACTCAAAGCTACGGCTAACGGGAGGTGTCCTTCTTAGCTCTACGCCACGATGAATTCCATGGTCCTCGATCTGACACCGCCAGACAGGTGGCATTAGAAACAACAACACATACATATTACTCGACAAAGGGGGGGGGAATTAAATACATATAAAGGTAAGAATTTAAAAAGCTGCTATAAAATGGTATTCACGGAAACAGGGTAATATACATAATGGGACTTTGCAAATGGAGCACCAGCTTGCCTTTGCTCCTTGTAGGCTAACATCTCAAAAGCATTATCATCGCTCACAAATAAATTCGTTATGCGAATTTATACGTTTTTTCAGCCGGTGCATATGGAAATGCATGAGTTTATCTTAAATTTTTCACTCTTTTTATACTTACCGTACTTACTTGAATCTAAATCGCACTTTTTTCCCCATGTTAACGCTACTGAAATTTGGGTGCGGCTTAGAGTCGAAAAAAATATTCTTTTGATGGGGTAATTAGAGCAATTAACAGGTTCAAGCATTTACTTAGAAAATTTTTATTCTGGTAAAATAACTAACTATTCACTTCTTATTAATTTTTCTTTTAAATTTATTTTAATTTCGTTAAGGTATCCGACTACGTTCGGAACCGTGATTTTCAAAGAGCGCATAAATGGATAATTTTCATGATATTTTGTGTCACTTAGATTAGAATAAAAGCATAAAAATATTTTAAGGACATTTTGACAAAAAAAATTATTGAAATACAATATTTTGGCAAAAAATTAACTTAGAGTAATCTTTTTTCCAAATGTTCTCCTTTTGTGACAATAATTCTATTAAAATAATATTTTCCCTGTACATAGCTCAGACTCCTCTACAGAGGCTCAACTAGAATATGTGAAATATATAACTTAGAAGTGGGTTTATTCATATTTTACGACAACAAAGGGGAGCAATTTTAAGAAAAAAAAACGCCAATAATTATTTCAATGGGTGGTAACTCTGAAAATAATGTGAATTTTTCAAAATTTCTAGTTGAGCCTCTGTAGAGAGGTCTGAGCTATATACAGGAAAAATATTATTATAAAAGAAGCATTTTTCACAAAAGGAGAACATTTTTAAAAAAGGTTATTCAAATTAATTTTTTTGCCAAAATATTATATTTAAATAAATTTATTTTGTTAAAAAATGTCCTTAAAACAATTTAATGCATGTATTCTAATCTGAGTGACAGTAAATATCATGAAAAGTATCCATTTATGCGCTTTTTTGAAATCACGGTTCCGAACGTAGTCGGATACATTAAATTGGATGTCATTAAACCATTTTACACTATTCTTCATTTTTCACAAAAACTTGTTGGGGATTTGGGGTGCGGCTTAGATTCGAATCAATACGGTATTTGTTTTACTTTGGCCGGTCTGGAATTATTCTAAACACATTGAAATTTAAGAATATGTTTAGTATTCCTCAAAAATTACAATTTAAATAGCCAATGGTTACTACTTTATACACCTGACGAGTATATCCGTTATGACACAAAATCCTGCTACTTCTTCATGACGAGTATGACACAAAACTTGTAACTTCTTTATGACGAGTATACTCGTCAATCACAGTTAACTGGTTAATCATCTCTGCTATGTATCGAGGAAAAAATGAGGATTTATAATTGAAATATTGCACTCGGATTTCAACATTGTCAGCGAAAATCCCTCTAAAAAAATCATGGGAAGTGCACGCAATTGAATATCACGGTTGAATGCTTTGCGGAAACCTTTGATGTGTACACGTCAAGTTACGTCATCAGGTCCAGTGGCGAAAAAATCACACGCATTCACGAATGTCATCATGATTGACTTCATCGTTTCTTTATTTTCGCTTTTGTTCAAATGATGCCAATCGAAAGGCATTGGATTGTTTAGTAATGTACTAGTAAAGAATTGCTGAAATAAAAATTCTGTCTTGGATTCCTGACATATTTGTTTCGTCTGTTTCAAGTAAGTAGTTTTCATGTCGTTGTAATGAATAACAAAAAAAAAATGAGTTAAGGCGATCGGGCACATAAATTTTCAAAAAATTATTGATTTTCACTTTTTTATATTTATTAAAAGTTTAAATATTTCTGTTTAAGGTATCCAACTACGTTCGAAACCATGATTTTGCAAAAGCGCGTAAATGGATAATTTTCATGATATTTAGTGTCACTTAGATTAGAATATATGCATAAAATTGTTTTAAGGACATTTTGAGGAAAAACATTTATTTAAATATAATATTTTGGCAAAAAATTAACTTAGAATAATTTTTTTCCAAATGTTCTCCTTTTGTGAAAAATGATTCTATTATAATAATATTTTGCTTGTATATAGCTCAAACCTCACTACAGAGGCTGAACTAGAATTTTTGAAATATATAACTTAGAAGTAGGTTTATTCATATTTTACGACAACAGAGGGGAGTAATTTTAAGAAAAAAACGCCAATAATAATTTCAATTGGTGGTAACTCTGAAAATAATGTGAATTTTTCAAAAATTCTACTTGATCCTCTGTAGAGAGGTCTGAGCTATATACAGGCAAAATATTATTATTATAGAATCATTTTTCACAAAAGGAGAACATTTGGAAAAAGATTTTTCTGAGTTAATTTTTGCCAAAATATTATATTTAAATAAATTTTTTTTGTCAAAATGTCCTTAAAACAATTTTATGCATGTATTCTAATCTGAGTGACACTAAATATCATGAATATTATCCATTTATGAGCTTTTTTAAAATCACGGTTCTGAACATAGTCGGATACCATTAAATGATGTATGGTATGAGGAAATACGATAATTACAAGTATTTTTATTTATTTCTTAAATGAAGTTACTTCTTGAGGCGCATCAAATCAGCTCTGCTAAGAGCACCTTGCATAAGTTTCTGATGTGCGAAAATCCATATGATGCTCAAGTGGAAAAATTAGAGTGTATTTGGAATATCTAAAAGTGTATGGGTATACGTCTTTTGTTTAAATGAGTTTGTTAATAACACCATATAGTGATTCTAAAATCTACATTTGTGAAATTAAAAACGCTAAAGTGGTAAATATGGCTATTACTCGGTTCAGTTTGAGTCTTGTTGTAAAATTAATGATCTTAAAACACTGTGGTATTGAACCAAGTTATAAATGCGTGCCATGTTTCAAAAAATTAGATGCAAGTAGGATTCTTGAGGCCGAACGAAAGCATCTTGAGATCCCAAAAAAAAGGCTAAATTATTAAAAATAAGGGAAAAAAGGAAATTAGAAGAGCCCCTTTTGTAGCATCAGAGGGTAAAGAAAATGCTTCATATGCTTCTGGAAAGGACGAAAAAAAAGTAAATGCTCAAAAATTACAAATTTTTACTTTAAAGCCTGTTTTCTTAAAATGTAATTTTTTTTTTATTTTACGTACCTTTTTCTCAAAAACTACTCATTATATAATCCTCAAATTTTCACTGAGCATACTTTTAGCATGTTTACACATTTTAATGGAAGGAATTAGATATATCTACCCAACTTCGGATAAGTTTGTTTTGGTTTCCAAGCTTGAAACAAAACTTTAAATTGATATTTTGTTCATTAATTTTCCTGTTCTCAGTTAAAAACCAATGTACTAAACAAGCACTTTTTAAAACAAGTCTTACATGGAACACAAATGAGTCTCAACTGAACAACTGTGGGAGTCAACACCTGTTGCTACGCATGTGTTGCGTTTTGTATCGCTACTGTTGCCAGATCGGCCGTTCTGACTTCATTCACCGAACTTTATTGTCAGAGGTTGTATAGAGCTAAATCCCCTCTACAGAGCCTGAGCTAGGATTTTTGATAGGTAATAACCGGCATTTTTTGTTTAAATTTCGCTACTTTTATGTATTAAAATATGAATTAATCCACACTTCTAAGCTATATACAGTCTGACCTCTATATAACGAAGTCGTTAAATCCCGAAAAAAGATTCGTTATATGTAAAATTCGTTATATAGAGGTTCCTCTTTTCATATACTTTATAAACCACGTAAAACAAATTTTAAGCACTATATATTAAAAAAAGGAACTATTCAAATCTTTTTTAAAATTAGTATATGTTTATTTTATATATCTTACCCATCAAAAAAGAAAGTAAGAAAAACTGCAAGGAAAACAAGAAAAAAGGATGTCGAAGAATTCACTGTATTCTCAATATTAAGAAAATAATTAATTTTAATTTCAAAGAGCTATATTCATTTTAATATTGTTTATATTTTCAGCCCTCTAGAGAAAGTTAACACCCCTGAGATGCCTTAAAGAATTACATACGAATATAATACACACGCTTTTTGGAAAAAATATATAATTATTTAATTCATTTGAAATTTTTAACCATTTTACCATAACTGCGACAACAGGTTTAGCAAGATTAAAAAATTTTCATGTATTTGAAGTATTTTGAATTTGAATGCCTGTGGTGTGATATTTTTACCCGATTGACGTATGCATGAATCATATTTTATGCAGAAATGAAATACATTTTAAGATATTTTAGTTTTTGAAAAGAAATGAGCTATTACAAAAAAGAGACTATCTGTTCAAGAGAGGTAGTGTAAAAATATGTTGTAGCATATCGAGATAAAAAAAGGATAAGAACTTAACAAAACAAAAGGAAAGAGCAAAAAGGAAAAAGAAAGCATTCTTAGGAGTAGCAGGAGGAACAATACTAAGAGTAAAGAACAAAAAGAGAGAATCAAAGCAAAAAAAAAGTAAAAGCTACACCTAATTTGCAAAAACACGAAACAATGTACTTGATTTATTACATTGTACCACTTCACAAGGAAGTAATTGAAATATCTTTATTTTTCCTATCTGTTTTCGTTTCTTCAGTATAAAAAAGAAATTGAAATTATGTATAGAAATATTACAATTATAAAAAAAAAGGATGTTCACAGAAAAAAAAAACTTATAATACTTGTGGACTAATCCGATGGCGGCGATTTATCGCCAATTATATTAACTTTATGTCAGAGATTAACTGCTAAAGATTTTTAGATTTATGGTAACTTATTTGGTATCATCATAAAGGCTGAAATTCGACATAGGTTGTCATTGGTGGGGGATTAATACTTAGCCCTAAGCTGTGAGTGAACTACTATTACATCAAAAAATAATGTATTATTAAAACATTATAACATCGTTTTGTTTTACATTTTATGATAAATATGGATAATATCTTCATCCCTTAGTGAATCGATAAATAAGAACTAAGCTTGCTTGGGAACTAAACGTTGGGGGTTTCGCGTCAGACGGATCACCTGACCGGACCATCTGCTCATGCAACTCAGTGCTCATGGTTATGAAAACTGAGATGGACACAAAAAACCATGACCCTCAATGGTCTGTTGCGTCACTGAGTTTAATTTAGTAGGGTTTTAACTATGAGAAAGATATCAGAGTATTAATTTCACTGTACATTCAAATAAAATATAAGGAATAAGTTTAAATACAAGTTAATAAATACTTGCGCTAGTAATATTTAATTTAAAAACAGTCAAATATTAAGTACGCGTGAAGGAGTAATATTGATTTGAAACAGAAAGAAATTCTAAAAAAATCAACCTTTCATTGAACAATAATAATTAATGTTCCATTCAAAACTCTACTTACCCTTAGAATGAATTAAGATCACAGAGACTCGTGGCTGGCGTGTCATGAGTTTGAGTCTAACACCGCTGAAGACCCGCCAAGCAAAGGGGGCCGATGCACGTTAAATATATCGAGGCGCAAACATACTCCTGCTGGTGCGGTGTAAACGTTAGGAGAGGGAGATGCCAGCTCAGGTGTCGTCCTCGTCACTTAATCATGGTTCAAAATCAAAGTTTTTATAACTTCTTCATTTATAAAAATAATCGTATGAAACTTTTTTCCCGTGTATCGAACATTTCAAAAAATGCTCACAATTTTAATTCAACATTCAATACTGTTGTGAAATTTTGTAATTATAAAAATTTCTACTGTTTTCAACATACAACTATTTTTAAAAAGGTACATTTTCCTTTCCGGGGCCTAAAAAGTTGCTAAGTGAGTGAGTGAATATTAAAGTTCTACTGTTCACGTACTCGACAGCTCTGATAGCGAGAGGGGAAAGGGAATTTCCATGACAATATGTTATGCATTTACAAATTTTCGTGCAACGCCGGGGGGAAATAAACCTGTCTGACAAAGAAAAGAAGCGAAAAAAATTCGAATCAGGGAATTTTAAGTTTTGCACTCGGTAAAAGCACGAGCAACGCCGGGCTAAGCGGAGGAAGGGGGGGTAGTTATTTTGAAAAAGAGTATCAGAAGTGCTGATTTTGTGAAAGAAAGGGAAAATTATAAAAGTAGAGATAGCCCGAGCAACGCCGGGCCATGCAGCTAGTTTAATTAAGAAAATAAACAAGTAGCACTTTCATTCAAAGAAACTATCTAAAACCGAATCGCTTTTATTTGTTTTAAGAAGAATCCCCGCAATGCTTATAGGCAAACGTGCATTCTCCGTCAGCACATTGTGACGGATCTTTACGCGTTTTCCTTACTAATCCTCTTGGGAAATTTTTGGGCTATCAATTCGCGTTATTCACAACCAACCCTTCGAGATATTTAAATTCTTACTATAAATAGGCGAGATTTTCTAGCTTGAGAGAGAGAAGGAGAGAAGATATATTCAAGCCAGGTGAGATTGCAACTGGAAGTGATTTAGTGTTTTTTGATTCTTATTAGGAGGAACTTTAAAGTGACAATTTCACTAAGATTGAATTGAGATTAGATTAAATCGGATGATAGGTTAGATCCTTAATTAAGATAAGGATAAAGTTTGATAGTCTTCTAATCGCTCACGTTTTACTGTCGTTCCACTTTCACGGTTAACATTGAGACATTCTCTTACTATTACTAATTGAAATTGTGTCTGTTCTTTGTGAGGAAATAAATAGATTAATTTGATCATGTCGAGTGTTTCTTCCCTTCCCCCACACGTCTAGGTGCCCGCGAGAGAGGCGCAAGCCTCTTACAACATGACAGTAGGGAACTTTTTAAACACTAACATATGGAAGGTTGCAGGTTTTATTTGTGTAGGTTAAATTACAAATTTTGTAATTTTATGATCACAAAAGAATGCAAAGGAGTATTTTTGTACAGGTCTTATAAAAGAAAACTTTTTAAAAAGTAAGTGCAGTTAGTCAATCTTTGTGTAAAATATTTTCGTATTGTTTCTTATTTATTGCTCACGCTTCAGATACTCTTTCGATTTTTTAAAGCATCTGTATGCTGTGGCGTAACGGAGATTATTAGTCCCCCCCCCTACAAAGTCAAGTTTTGGGCCCGAAGCTGGATCTTACGTACTTGGTATCACTCAGGCGTAGGGCCCCTCAAGAGTCCTGGCCCCCTCCCGCGGTGTGGGGGTTGGGGGTGTACGTTACGCCACTGTCTGTATGATATTTCACAGTGGATTCCATTTCATTAACGGGGCTGCGGTAGCCCAGTGGTCAAGGTATAGGATCATGGCAGGCTTGAGTTTGAGCCTTATACCACTAAAGACCCGCCGTGTAGGGGATCGAAGTACACTAAGCCTGTCGAGAGCTCAAACGTCCTCCCGTTGGTGTGGTAGATAGGAGAGGGTGGTGTCAGCTCAGGTGTCGTCCTCGTCACTTGACCATGGTTCAAAATTACGAGGTCCGTCGCCAAAAGCCCTCGTGTAGCTGAACAGTGCGACGTTAATATTTACTCACACACTCCATTTCATTAAAAGTAGTTTAACCCCTTTTGTGGTCAATTTTTTCGCCCAAAAGGTTAAAAAGGCGTATTTTTTATATTGCATATAACTAAGCATTATACTAAAAAGAATGAGGGGAGCAAATAATTTAATTTTAATTTTCAATTTTAAAGTTTTCACACTACTTTTTTTTATTTTATAATTGTGGAACACAAAATTCCCTAAATATTTGCTTTTTATAAGTACACTATATCTTAAAATAATTTCTTTCATGCTTACAAAAAAAAATTTCATGTCCGTACCTCTTTTTTCAAACGGTTGAGGATTTTGTATGTGTGTGTGTGTGTGCATTTCAATATGCATACACAATTTGAAACATGTTGCTATACTAAGTCTTACATTGTAATGGGGACAGAGATATTATCGGCTTTTTTTGGATTATCTTTCCACATTGGCTTGCCAATCCCTGTTCTTTATCGATTATTTTCAAGAATCTAAATTCCTGCCCAATGAATAATTTCCACCTTCACCACAAAGAAAATTCTGGATGAGAGGTATTTCAGTACCATGGACAAACTACATCTCTTAAAAACACTAGCTCTAATAATCTCTCTGCGCAAATTAAAGATAGAAAGAAGAAAATATCAGTGCCCGTATAGCGTACGGGTCAGTTTTCGGTAGCCCGTACGGTGTGTGACGAATCTGTACGGAACCTTTCCACTAATATTCTTAGGCGTTTTGGGGGATTGTAAATTCACGTATATTTCCAATCAACTCTAAGAGGAGAACGGGATATGCAAAGTAGATAGGGTATTTAAGTAGAGCGTTGTAAGTTAGCGAGGATGAAGGCAATTGAGCCAGCAGCATTACTGACAACGTTTCTAGGATCCAATTGGATTACGATAGAGAAGCATTACTGCTAGTACTCAACGAAGGAACCTTAGGGGGTTAATATACCTGTGAAGAGATCAAAGTACTACCAGGGGATATATTCTAGTTTCATACCGCTTACAGCAAGCGTTAGTTTAATAAAATGAGTTTAAGTTAATGAAAGCTAATAATTCGAGTTGCGTGTATTTCTCAGACCTCCTATTACGGTAAAACCTTTTGTTATTTCGTGTAGCTATTGATTAATTTCATATTTCGTAATTTAATTTAATATTAAAGGTAAAACCCTTTTGTTTGACGTAGACATATAGGTACTACATGTCATTAGATTTTCTGATATTTGAATCAAGTGAATAAATATAAGTTATTTTTATATAAATGGCGTCTGGTCATACTTTGCCTCAGGGGGTTCCCACAGGTGTACGGGCAAACCATTAAGGGATTAATTAGAATAATAATCACTGAAGTAGATGCAAGAAAAACTGTTGGATGATTTCTGCTCCATAAAAGCATTATTTTATCTTTGAAAAAAAAATCCTTTTTACACTTCGCCGAACTGAACAAAACTGTTTGGGCTACTGTTGAACGCTTTCAGGAATGGTAAAATTCTAGTTATACACTATTATACAGGAGAACGCTTTTGAAAACAAGTTAAAGAATATAATTTAGTGATTTTATGCACATTTGGCGGTTGTCCAAGCAGCAGTCTTGGAAATAATCATGTTCCAATTGCCCTTTTAGCAACCAAGTTCCCTGAACTCGAAAAAAAAAAAAATAATAGGCATCGGTTCAGAAGAATTGCATCATTGACAATTCTTCTCGCTGCTTTGTGTTAGTGTGTGTGCCTCTAATTTAGTCACTCCTTTTATCCACTTTTTTTATGAAATGTTCTATTCCGTTAGAAACAGAGCATGGTATCGAGCCGACGTTGTTTTTATTTAGTGTTAGCATCGTGCACGGTGAGATTTCTGTTTAGTTATTTATACATATATATAATATATATATTTAGGTAATATTTCTAAGAATTTTTAAGAAGTGTTTTCCTTACAATATAGGTTATTTGGCTATCCGACCGAGGGTTCGGTGTTATTACGAACGGTTATAAGAATGACTTCGCAATTTTAGATTTGTAACACAAATTCGCTCGGTATTTTCACAATTTTAGTGTAATTTAAGAAATTTCTGAAGTATTTTGTGGTAACAAATTTTAGCAATGCTACTATGTTTATGGCATATTGGGAAATAATAAAAATTTATCTGAACAAAATATAAGGTTAACATTAATGTTGAAACAAAAAAAGAGTTCATTAAAAGGAAAATACAGTAGAACGTCGTTTATACGAACGGTAATTATCCAGAGCACCAGTTTTTTCAGAGACCTTGCAGCGAAAAAACGAAGGTGTACAATGGTACAGCGAAAAATAAGTGATTATTTTCCACAATAAAGGTAAAATTGCGACATTTTGCATCTATTTTGCTTTTTCTTCAAGCACGTTTCCCGCATGTAATGATTTTCAATATCCGTATAGTGTCTGGTTTCATATACTACATGGATCGCATTCGGTTTTCGGTTATCCGAACAATCGCGTATCCGAACAGTGTCCGGTCCCAATTGATTCGGATAAACGGCGTTCTACTGTAACAGATAAACTTTTTCTATCGAAATACCTAACATCGACAGCAACAGATCCATTAGCACAGCCCATAGATACATAAAATCACGTTAAAGTTTCAATATATTGTTCCTAATTAATAAATAACACTGACCAAATTTAATCACTATTTATTAATAATAAGCAGCTGATGTGATCCCCGCACACACATATACTACATTACTTGTAACATTTACCAATAAACGTGGTTTAAGTGATCGCAGGTAACTATTAATGATAACCGGGTCTATTATTTTAAGCGTATCTCTCTCTCTTTTCGACTTATTTTAATTCACATTTGCATTACAGTAGCTCTGTTCTTGTTTCTGCGAAACATAATAATAATGCTTCGGAGGGAATAGAAACGAGCTCATGTATTGCATTAATAATACTGAAATAATAACACATCATTTATAATTTAAGTTATTACCTACTGCTAAAATTAATTTGTAAGTAATTAACTAATAACGTGTATTTTTTAATCAACTACGAGCCTTATTTATAATATTTAAATTAATTTAAACCCGATGGAAGCTCTATGTCCATCTTCAGTATGAGACCCTGATAAAGATTAAAAATCAGCTAAATGAGATAGAATTTATGCTCACAGCGTACATTCAAACAAGGAAATACCAAATAAAAGCTATTAAATAAAATAAATTTTCATCTATCTGCAAATTAATTGAAATTAAATCAAGAAGTTTCCATGGAAACTCTTTGAAATATTTTAAATTTTGTAAGATAAAAATGATGTAATTAATACATTACATATTATTAAATTTCGAATGACATCATCACAGAAATGAATCGCGACAAATGTGATTCCGCTCGTATTTTTTTTTTTTCACACAGAACTGGAGAAATTAAGTGCCCATACTATTATAAAAATAAATAAAATATTTGTTTCCAGTGGCAGGAAAATAAATAATAAACTATACCCATTTTTTATGCTGAAAAATATTCTTTTATCTGCTATTTTTTTTCTAATTTAACTTCTGGAAAGAGGAGGGGGGATACTACTCCGAAATTTCATTGTTGTGGATTATTAGATCATTTTCCTGAATTATAGAAAATGAATACAGTAGAACGTCGTTTATCCGAATCAATTGGGACCGTGCACCGTTCGGATACGCGAACCGAATGTGATCCATTCAGTATATGAAACCGCATACTATGCGAATGTTGAAAATCATCACATGCGGAAAACATGCTTGAAGAAAAAGCAAAATAAGTGCAAAACGTCGCAATTGTACCTTTATTGTGGAAAATAATCACTTATTTTTCGCTATACCATTGTACACCTTCATTTTTTCGCTGCAAAGTCTCAGATTCCCTTGAGTAGCAGTAGTAGAGTAGGACACCACTAGAGAGTCGTACCACTCCATAGCTGTCTGTAAAGCAGAAAATGCGTCAGCAGTTTTCCTTTCCTTCGAGCCATCTTCTGAGTCAAGTTTTAAGGCAAAATTTTTAAAATGGTTTCTCTGCTTTTTTTTTAAGACAGAAATTGGTAACTTCCCAACATTATAAAACTGTGCTAGAGATGCTCCACTTTCTCCCTTCACGAGACGGTTCAATATTTCAAGTTTTGTCTCTATGTTCAAGACGTTGCTCTTCCATTTTGAATTCGAAGTCGTAGCAGTTCACAACTCAACAAAAGAACACCTATACACCCCTCACTTGGAAACAAACTGACCTAATATTACTCGCAGATATTTATCTAATCACACAACTATAATTCCCCAAATATCCCTGACCTTGGGTTTTCCCGTCACTTTTGGTCTCACGCGAAACAACTGTTGAGCATTGTACTGTTCGAAAACATATTCATACACAGTACATGTGGTTGACGAAAAAAAAATGGTTCGGATATTTGACGTTTCGGATAATAAACGTTCGGATAAACGACTTTCTACTGTATATCTATTTTATTATTAAGGGAATTTCCTGATGTACAGAACACGTTTGAGAAGGCCATATTGGCTGCGGTAGCTTAGTGGTCATGCTAACGGACTCGTGGCCAGCGCGCGTATCATGTTCGATATCAGTACCACTAAAGACCTGCCGTGTTGGGGTGCCATGCACATTAAATCTGTCGAGAGTTCAAACGTCCTTTTTTTGGTGTGGTGTGGAAGTTAGGAGAAGGGATATCGTCCTCGTCATTTGACCATGGTTGAAAATTACGTAGTCCGTCGCCATTAGACATCATGTTTTTTTATACTGCGACGTTAATAAACTCTAAGCACTTTTCTTGACAAAAATGAGCTTTCAGTAATAATGTTTACTCTGATTTTTTTAACGTGCAGAGAATGGTAGTGTTTAATATGCACTGTTAATTTTTATTTGAAAAAAAAAACTAGATTCTCCTTTTAGAAAGATATTTAATATCTTGTTTCCCCCAAATTTTTGTATATAAGTTGAAAAATTGGGGGGTTTTTTTAATAACATAAGTTATTTCTCTATTTTTGTAGAACTCCGATTTCGTGCTGAGTTTTAAGAAAAAATTTTATCGAGTGTCGCAGTAGTCATTACTAAAACAAAGACCATTAAGAATACACAGAAAACTTTTATTGCACTTCGATAGTTTTTGAATCGTCATAGAAATTGAAAGATAAATCTCTATTTAACGAATTTTCCACATAACGAGCTTTTTTTCGGGATTTAGTAACTTCGCTAAATAGAGGTCCGACTGTATATTAAAACACTAAACGATTATGTAATAGAACTAAAGCATTTTCCAGTTTGAAAAAAAACGTATTCATTAAGGCATCCGACTACTTGTAACAACTTTTTTTAAAAAATGGAAATATGGAGATTTTTTTGTGGTTTTTAGATTTATTTAGTACATTTTAAGAAAAGAAGGCTAAAATTAAGATGAGAAAAATAAATTATTACTACTGAAATGGGTAAAAATTGACAAAAAATTACATCAACGGGGCCCGCTCTGTACAAATAGTAAATGAACAAATTCTCAATTTTTCAATTTTGATGTATTACTTTGCTATTCCTATTTGAAATGACCTTCAGGATAAGAGATGTTTTCATCTTTACAAAAACTATAGCACTTTAACTTAGTTATTATACAAAATTGCTTTAAAAAAACAGTGATTATATTCACATAAAGATCTGTAAATTTTGTAATAAAACAGTGATTGAAGGTTAAAACACTTCTACTGTTATGCAGAACATACACAAAAAATTTCAACAAATTATTTTAAAAACTTTTTGATGAATCGTTGTCCCCCCCGTTTGAGCTTTTCGAAAAAGACACATTTCGAGTAAAACGCATTTCAAAGTTTGACATCTTGTGTAAAGTTATGGCATCTGCTTTTACTAAAACACTTGTAGTTTTTGTTCTAGTGAATGGAAAATAAAAAAAATTGGTATTTCTTAAAGCTAATAAGATGGCCCAAAAAATGAAATCATAAAAACAATCTGTCAATTTTTTTAAAAAAAAATCATGATTTTAGGGTAGACGGATACCCCTATTAACGTTCTAATGTTCTATTTTTTAACGTTTGACGAGAGATTTTATTTCATAAAGACAATCCCGATTCCAATTATCATTTAGAGAAACTGAAAAGTGAATCTTGAACGAACTTGATTCCGTTTGTCAAAGCTCCTTCTCCACACCTCGCATGTGTTCTTGCATAACAATCGAATAGATATGTCTGTGAAACGAAATAGAACAAAAAGAAAACACGGGCCGTTTCGCTGGCGACCTGTTTCTTCAATTCTTTTTTCTTCCTCGTACAAGTTCGAATATGAAAAGAACTTCCAACATTACGTCATGCTCGGTAGTTCTGTCTTCGAGAAAATTACTTTTGTAAATTAGTGTATCTGTGTGTGTGTCTTGTGATTTATTTCTCTTTG
Source organism: Trichonephila clavipes (assembly GCA_019973935.1). Classification (NCBI taxonomy): domain Eukaryota; kingdom Metazoa; phylum Arthropoda; class Arachnida; order Araneae; family Nephilidae; genus Trichonephila; species Trichonephila clavipes. The sequence goes on from BMAU01000939.1 coordinate 374,589, forward strand.
TAATTTATGCGCATTTCTTTCTGTAATTGAAGTTCGGTTATTAAAAATTGCTTAATATTTACTGTCTTCATGCAAGAGGTATTTCGCAATTCTACAATCGCCGGTGAAATTTTCTCCAAATAGTAAAGTTTTTAATATTTTGTGTGTGTGTGTAAAACCTGAGATGAACTTAATAAAAATTGCTTTTCATAGTTGTTTTTTACTAAAAACATTGTACAAATAAGAAACGTCAAGAAATGAACTAAAACTTTTGTAAGAAAATAAATCTAATACTTAAACAACATATTTTGTTACTTTTCTTTTTTTTACCAAATATTTTCGTGGTCAGGCTTTGCCACCCCCAGCGCGATACGGGGATGTACGTTACGCCACTGGGTCAGCCTATATATATGGTACCCAGTGGCGCACAAAGGAATTTTTTATTGAGGGGAGGGGGTCCATGGTCGAAAGTCCACCATTCTCATATGATGCTCCAATACGCCGCCCAACATATTCTTGTGATTTGGGCGATTTTCGGGAACAAAAAAAAAAGAGTAAAAAATTAATTATTGAATAAATAATTAGCATTAATTAGTAAAATTAATCATTAATAACGAATACTTAATTAAATTTTACGTGCTATATACATAGAATTATAATCAATCGGAAAACAAAATCAAGGGCTATGGGGAGGTCTGACTTGGGGACCCCCTTGTGTGTACTGAGTTCCGCAGATCTCGTAAAAAAAAATGTAATTTAAGGAAAAACGTTTTTTTTTCCTTCTCACATTTCCCATTTGGCATGCGCAAGCGATGTTCATTTATAATTTTTTTGATGTTTTGATTAGAACTTTTATTCTAAAAGATTAAAAAAAAAAGTAACGTAAATCCTTCAAAGACAATACCAGAATCCGAGTATTCGAATTGTTCATTAAATTCACATTTTCTCATTAGGCTGTCTGAATGGATGCGGTCATCATGCAGCGGGCCGGGCATGAAACATTAAGTCGACGATCACGCTTAGTATACGAATTTCCCTTCCCCCTCGTTTTCCAAACAAACAAACAAAAATGGCACAGTAACACAGATATTGCAACAACAAAAAATGAATGAAAAAATTGTGTTTGCTGCATAGTTATCGCCGTTTGGGTTTTACTTCACGGGAATTCGATCGGGAAATATCCCCCTTCCCAGTGCTGATTTCAGCTCATATCGGGCCCTGGGCAGAGACGATCTACAGGTCTCCTTGGCACTGGAGCATCGAAATTTATAACCAGAAAATCTGGTTAAGTCCAGCTTATCCGGGCCCCTGGGTGTCCACCCAAAGCGCTTATTGGATAAACTGGCACCGCCCCCTCTTCATTTTGCCGACAAGGCCAGAGGTGGGCAACTAGTAGGAGTAGCGATTCTTTTCGAAAAAGATGATTTTTAAATCGATTCGAATCTTAACTTGATGAATCGTTTCACAAAAAATCGATTTCTATAAGAAATCGATTTTTTTTCAAGGCTACATTTACAATGTAAATATAAATCCCTTTTATGAAAAACAAGAAAAATACCATAATAAACGATCGCTTATCAGTAAAAATCAGGGAATTTTTTTAGTTCAGGAGATTCGATAATTACAATTATTTTTATTACTATATCATCGTATCAGGTATAAAAGAAGACATTTATTTTCCAAATGTATTTGTTACATTAAAAATTGTAGAAAATAGATTATATTGCTTTTATAGTTCTCAATGTTTAATATCTAAACTTTTTAAAAACAACAGTCAAGTCTACTGGGATCCAAGCGGTTCCGCTCATTACTTGCGATACTTATATACATGGCTATTGAGTGAACGTGATGATAAATAGAGTTTTTTTGTTCTTGCCAGTAAAGTATAGGATCATACTTCAGGTACACAACTACCTGCGATAATTAGTGTTTAAATTCTTGGTTTTTTATGGTTTTTACCAAAACGGAAAAAAAATCGAACGTCGATTTTCTAGGATGAAATATCGATTCACTGAATCGATTCTGTGCTACGTATCGATTTAAGAAATTAATTTTTTGGTCCGTGAAATCGATTTTCCAATTAATTGGCCTCAGATCGCCATCCCTAGCAACTAGCAGCCCGCAAAGAGTTTTTTTGTGGCCCGCAAAGACGATAAAAAAATCCGCTTTGAACCGAGATTTCTTATCCTTGCACGATCAAAAATTCTTTATTTTTCATTCCTAGGAAAACAACGTACCTGAAAGTGGTTTTACTAAGAGATCATGCGTAGAGTTTGGAGAACAGGGACACAAGATTTCATGATTTCAACAAAATTGAGCCTAAATTCACACACACAGTTTGCTCTGTTATCCCATCACTGCTGATATTGATACAGTACCTGAGGAGCTACAGCTTGAACTTATTGATTTACAGTCAGATTACAGTGTGAAGAAAATGTTTAATGCTATGACATTGACTTTTGGAAATCTTTGTCATTTGAAAAATTCCCATGAGTGAAGAAATTTGCGGGAAAATTGTTCGTTATATTTTAGTCGACATACATTCGCGATAGGGTTGGGGATTTTTTCCGAAAAAGATCGATTTTTAAATCGATTCGAATCGTAACCTGATGAATAGATTCACAAAAAAACCGAGTTCTAAAAGATAGATTTCTAAAAAGTCGATCTTTTTTTCAAGCCTGCATTTGCAATGTAAATATAAATAAATCCCTTTTATGAAAAACAAAAAAAAAAAAAACAAGAAATATCATAATAAACTATCTCTTATCAGTAAAATCAGGGAATTTTTTAGTTCAGGAAATTCGACAATTACAATTATTTTTATCACCATATCAACGTATCAGGTATAAAAGAAGACATTTATTTTCCAAATGTATTTGTTACATTAAAAAGTTTGAATATAGATTATATTTTGCTTATAGTTCTCAAAGTTTAATATCTAAACTTTTTAAAAACACAGTCTCTCAAGTATACTGGGATCCAAGTGGTTCCGCTCATTACTTGCGATGTTGCCGGCAATCGAAAAAATGCACTCACAAGGAACAAATGATCCCACGACTCTTATATACATGGCTATTGAGTGAACGCGATGATAGAGTTTTTTTGTTCTTGACAGTAAATTAGCCCTTTAACTTCCAACACCGTAATACTACGGGTTTTAAAGATAGTACATACACTACTTGTAAATTATTCTATGATTTTTACCAAAACAGAAAAAATTGAATCTCGATTTTCTAGGATGAAATATCGTTTCACTGAATCGATTCAGTGCTACATATCGATAAAAAAAACGATTTCTTTTGGCCAAAGAAATCGATTTTTCGATTAATCGATCCCACATCGCTATCCCTAATTCGTGAGCCAAGTTTTTCTTGCATGAAGATCAGCAAGAATAGATATTGATGCACGTAGATTGACATAAACATGCAGGCTGTGAGGACAATTTAAACAAGCAATTTCACTTTTGAAAAAACTTCTTTCAAAAAGTAGATATTTGTCAATAAGAATAACACACATAGAAAAAATTTCACTTGATGCAAAAATACATCTGTAACATATTTTTTTTAATTTGAAAAAAACTATTTGAATAATCTTAATATTTGATCATTTTAACCCAGTTACCAAATATGAAAGTTTATGTAAATATATACTAGTAGAACTAACTACAAGTCTAATTCCAGTTTTGAATTGGATGGAGAACGCGTGATTATATTTATCACGTGACCATCATGAAAATTAATAAAATTTAAAACATTAAACCCATTGAAAATATATATATATATATATATATATATATATATACATATACATATATATATATATATATATATATATATATATATATATATATAATATATATATAAAAAAAATTTTAAGTCGATTCCTACTTAGATCAACAAAGAAAATTTTTATTTTAGCTACTTTTTATTAAGTACACTGCTCAAAACAATTAGGGGAGCACATGATTTTAACAAAAGTAAGCAAAGATGTATACCAATAAGTAACATAAAATGAATCATCCGTAATGTAAAGACTACCAGGAAACGGAAAAAGAAAACTTTATATGCAAATCAAAGTTCATGACGTCAAAAACGAGAAAAAGGAGATAAGGGCAGAAATCGGGATGTTGAAAAAACGTCTGTTTTATTGCCGTAACTGTGAAATTCGATTGCGCAGTATTTTTTTTTGAGGCAAGGTTACTTGAGAATGTCTGAACAACGTGATTTACCGGAATCCATGGCATGGCGTGTTATAGGCAGACTGGAATCCGGGCAAACACAACGTAGTGTCGCGGACACTGTTGGAGTCGCCAGAAGTGTTGTTGCAAGGATGTGGAATCGATTCAAAGAAACAGGAAATGTTAGACGTCGACCAGGGGCAGGTCGGCCACGTGCCACTACATCAACTGATGACCGGTATATACAGACCGGTCGAAACAGAACAGAGAATGCTACGCAGCTGCAAAGACAGTTGCTCTTGGCAACAGGACGAAGGGTGTCGAGCCAAACAGCACGTAATCGGCTTCATGAGGGAGGGCTCTATGCACGTAGGCCAATGGTCTGCATTCCGTTGACCCCACACCACCGTGCGGTCCGAAGAAGATGGGCTGCTGAACATGGAGATTGGGAGCAACATGATTGGAGCCAAGTGCTGTTTACAGACGAGTCCCAATTCAGTCTAGAGAGTGACACCCGACGTGTTCTTGTATGGAGGGACAGGGGCACTCGAAATAACCCCGCATTCGTTCGTGAAAGATCACAATACAGAAGAGCTGGTTGGATGGTATGGGGTGGAATCAGCATAGGCGGACGTACGGACCTGCATATCATTCGGAATGGCACTTTGACGGGCCGAAGGTATGCAGACGAGATACTTCGACCTTATGTCATCCCTTACGCTGTAGCCATTGGAGATTCCTTTGTTTTCCAGGATGATAATGCCCGACCGCATAGAGCTCGTCTGGTGGAGAACATGCTTGAAGCTGAAATAATACAGCGTAGGGAATGGCCAGCGTGCTCTCCTGACCTGAATCCAATCGAGCATGTTTGGGACATGCTCGGACGACGCATTGCTGCGCGACCAAGGCTGCCTGCTACTGTTCGAGACTTGGAGATAGCACTTTTTGAGGAGTGGAACAGTATTCCCCAAAGTCTGATCGATAACCTCATCGCATCCATGGCAAACAGGTGTGCAGCAGTCTTAGCTGTTTGAGGAGACCACACGCCCTATTAAAACTCATGCATCATGTCTAAACAGTACCTTTTTTTATCGTTTACATGTAACCAAATTGTTGCCCTAAATCATCTTTTCATGATTTTTCCATATTTTCATAGAATTAAAGCTTAATTCCAAATTTTTTTACACCTTTTTTCTGTATTGCGCATTGATACGCGTGTACTATGCATTGTATGCCAATACGTGGCTGTCTCACACGGTTTTCTTCACTTTTTTGCTTGCTCCCCTAATTGTTTTGAGCAGTGTAGTTACAATTAATATAAATATGTATATACATAGGACAGAATCACAACATAAAGTGGTAATAAATTTTTCTTAATTATCATTTAAGTATCGTATTGTCATCCAAAACAATTGTGTATATAAAATTTCAGTTCAACCGAATGCTTTATATCGCGAAAAAAAATCGTTTGTTTTGACCCAAGTCGCTAAAAATGAAACCAACATAATTGTATCTGTTATTATTTAAATAATTAGTTTCCGTCAATTAATTTTAATTAACTATAATTAAATTATCGTATTTTTACCCAAAGCAATAATGTATAGAAAATTTCAGTTCAAATGAGCGCTTTAAAATGTGAGAAAAAAACTTTTTCAAGTTTTGACACAAGTCGCCAAAAGGGTAGAAAAGTCACCAAAAATTATGCCAACGTGGCTGTATTTATAATTCTTTGAATAATTAGTTTTAATCAATTAATTTTTATTAATTATAATTACATTACTGTATTGTCATCCAAAATAATCATGCATTTTAAATTTTAGCTCAATTGAGCGCTTTAAGATGTATTTCATTAACGATTGAAAATTCCACCAAGATAAATAAATAAATATAGAGAGAGTGTGGGCTATAACAGTAGGAATTGAATCATCTGTTTTTAGTTATGTGGGTATGATGTATGTGCAGAAGGAAATTAATATAATTTTTGCAAAATTATGACAAAAAAATGATGAAATATTTTCTAAATTAATTGATCTTTTTAAATAGGATTTTAGTCTTAATGCACTATTTATTTTTATTTGAAAATTCACAGAAACAAAACACGCCTATATCCGCTACATAAACTAATAAAATAATTATTAAAAAAATTCATCATAGTTTTTCTATTTTTTTTTTTTTTACCAATTTATCACACACTTCACTCTTCAGGGGAGGAAATATTTACTCAATAATGATCGAAACACACAGCACGTGTTTCTTTTTAAATAAATGATCACAAACATGTATAGAGAAGTTTCTATTTGCTCTAAACAAGTCCCTGCACTGATCAATGGAATTCATAAAAGGAACTCGAGAGCGTTGATGAACAGAGAGAAAAAAAATTCTAGCAAAGGGAGGATGTGTAGATTTATTTATTACGGATATGTGTGTTAATGACACAGACACGCGTATTTCAACCCGATTCACATTTGTGTATTGGAAATCGTCACTTTTCAGGCCCATAAACATGTTTCCCGAATCTTGTAATGAGTGATATGGTGATTGGTTTCATGGGAAAAATGTTGAAAGATCATATTCTTGCTTCGCATGCAGTCTTGGCAGAGAGAAGTTGAATTCGTATTACACTAATTATTAGTGTGCTTAATAATTACTTTAACGCGATTACTTACTCCATACTTTATCAAAAGGTTTTCCGCATCCATCCATTCTTAAGAAGTTCAACAGAAGCGGTGCCTACAAAACAACGTTGGATTTAATTTAATTACGTAATTAATTAAGAACTAGAGTTAACGACGAGTTGGTGTTGACAGAGTTTGTAATTTTGAGTCGTGATCAATGGCGATGACATTTAATTCGATTAGATTCTATTTGATTAACATTCAAACGACATCATTAACATATAATTGCAGTCGGACCTCTCTCACTCTGTTTAACGAAATCCCGAAAAAAATTTCGTTACGTGGAAAATTCGTTAAACAGAGATTCATCTTATACTATACTTTAGAAACCACAAAAAAGAAATTTTAAATTCATAAACACTATATGATTAAAAAAGTAACTAATCAAACTTTTTTTTGTAAATTATAATATATATTTCTTTTATATATTATACCCATTAAGAAGAAATCTGCAATTAAAAACTATTATCCAGGAATAAACTACATTTTCAACTATAAAAAAATATTTTTTTTTATTAAAATTGATGAATTTTAATGATATTTTCTAATTTTTACCCTACAAGTAATTTTAAAACATACATTATTTTTGTGACGAGTACTTTTAGGCCTACATTACCACATGAGCACTAAAATTTAGTTATTGATGAAATCTCTCAAATTTTTTGTTTGAAAAACAAATTATTGCTCGAGGTGAGCGATTTGTATTGGTCTAGGTGAGTTAGGCACCTGGTAAAACCAGTTTAAGGTTATTAATCACCAAAAAATATGTTCAAAGAGAGAATAGTTTGAAAAGTCCATAAATAATTTAAAAATCGTGAGAAAAAAATTGTACCTTGTATTGTATTTTATCACATTAGGACTTCAGAAATATTAGAGCAGATTTGATTCGATTCTTCTTCAATTCATGATAACATAGGAATTTACTAAACTAATTGATGATTTTTTAATTGACTTTCAATTGGAGATTCATTGTGAGATGGACTTCATATTTTCAAACCCAAATTGGAAAATAAGTATAAAAATTTCTATTGTAATTTGATTTTATTCAATGTAATTGTCATTGTATTGATGCACCCATTATATTTACCCATAAAACTCACATGACTTTTATTCTCTAGCTATTCGGGTATTTACGTATTTTACATTCCAATCCAATTCATAGTTCTTACAGTGACAAACCGTAGTCAAAGTTTATATTCCATGAAAGAGCCTTTTATTTTTATAATTTCTCAAATAATCAAAAATATTCTCCAGATGAATGATAATATCAGGAAAATGCACAAAAATTAAATGTGTATTAAATTCAACTAGCGTCAGTTAAAATTCCTTTTTTTAATAAAAAAACATATTTAGAATAATTATTATAGATGCCAATTAGAGCAATAAAACTTTAACAGCAATCGATTATATACCAGTAAATAAATTTATCCGATAAATTAGAATTTCATGAATTAAAAATGATAATAATATGAGAGTTAACTTTAGACCGAAAAAACAATATCTGTAGTTCTTATGATGTAAGTAGCGAATTAAAAATAAGTTCAAAATAAATAAAAGAAATTTAAAGAGAGCTAATATTTTGCAATACGAAACACTCAACTTCATAGCGCTGACATGTATGTATATAAAGGGTGTTTTTTGAGAGGTATAGAACTTTAAATTGTAATAAAACAACGATGTATTATTCGATTGACATGAATTTTTTTTATTCGAAAGATAATCTTGTGGCATTACATTTTAAATATGATTTCTGGCATAGGACTGCCACGGCTGGCTCGGATGTAGTCCAATCTGGACGTCCAATTTTCGATGACTTTTTCCAACATTTGTGGCCGTATATCGGCAATAACACGGCGAATGTTGTCTTCCAAATGGTCAAGCGTTTGTGGCTTATCCGCATAAACCAATGACTTTACATAGCCCCACAGAAAATAGTCTAGCGGTGTTAAATCACAAGATCTTGGAGGCCAATTCACAGGTCCAAAACGTGAAATTAAGCGATCACCAAACGTGTCTTTCAATAAATCGATTGTGGCACGAGCTGTGTGACATGTTGCGCCGTCTTGTTGGAACCACAGCTCCTGGACATCATGATTGTTCAATTCAGCTATGAAAAAGTTAGTAATCATGGCTCTATACCGATCACCATTGACTGTAACGTTGTGGCCTTCATCGTTTTTGAAGAAGGATTCCACCAGCCCATAAAGCGCACCAAACAGTCAGTTTTTCAGGATGTAACGGTGTTTCGACATACACTTGTAGATTAGCTTCACTCCAAATGCGGCAGTTTTGTTTGTTGACGTAGCCATTCAACCAGAAGTGCGCTTCATCGCTAAACAAAATTCGCTTATGAAAATCGGGAACAACGGCAATCTCGTTTTGGGCCCATTCGACGAATCTACGCCTTGCTTGATCATATTTAAAATGTAATGCCACAAGATTATCTTTCGAATAAAAAAAAATTCACGTGAATCGAATTATACATCGTTGTTTTATTGCAATTTAAAGTTCTATACCTCTAAAAATAACACCCTTTATATACTATACATATTTTTACGAATAAGAGCTTTAGTTAATTTTTTAACTCTAAATTTAAATTTACTTAAACTATCAGTAATAAGCAAAAAGTAAATTTAAAATACTTGGTCAGAAGACGTTTTTTTATGTATAGATTAGATTAATCGTCTTGTAAAAGTTCTATCGGTTGATTAAAAACTAATTGGGGGAAAGGGACGTTTTTTCTTTTCTTACAAATTGTGATATATTATTCGATTAAAATGATAGTTGTTGGATTGTTGTAATATATTATTATAATTGTCCGATGTTGAAAGCATATACCTTGAGAAGATTCTTATAAATATTTTCTTTTAAAAAACTACAAGGCCAGCTAACCTAATGGTTCTTGGAAGATCAGATTTATCATTACGTTAGTCAATGTTGCATCATTCATAAACATTATGATAAAATTAAATAAAATGATAATTAACTGAAAAGTAGTTCATGGAAAAATAATGATTCAATAATAATCTATAATCGAAATCAGCTCGTTTGTTTGTATTCAGAACAGTTCTGTTAATAACACAAGCAAACTTAAGATAAATATTATAATCATTCAGTTAAAATATTTAATATCTGCAATTACAAAAAGAAAGTAGAAAATGTTTTTTTTTCCTACTGCCAATGAGATCAGTCGTAATTAGGTTTTCTTCATTTTATGTATATTATTAATATGGTACATAAAAAATCTACTAGAATCATTCTATTTATTGCCTTTTCTAATCGGTTGACATTTCCTGTTTGATATTTTTTAATGTTTTGTTTAGTGCGTTTGCATATTCACTTCTAATCTGATTATAGAATTTTGAAGTTACTTTTTGGAATATTCTGAATGTAGTAGCATTTTACGTTAAGAAAGGAATGGTTTATCTATATATATACACTGCTGGACAATTGCTAAGGGCGGATCACAAATTTCTATGTAGCATAACATTAAGCGAGACATGAGGCCTAGTAGGATAAAATATAGTTGCCACACTGTTCAGACATTAGAATAAAGAATATTTATTGTTCTGCAAAGTACAAAAGCTGTGAAACATCTGAAAGAAAAAAAAATGTTCATTTGATCTGCGTACGGAGAAATGGAACAATACATCTAAAAGTCAGCAGGCGCCTTAAAGAAAGGTATCAGTATGGCATATGTCCACCGTGGAGTGTGATGCAACATTCCACACGTCGTACCATACTTTGCACAACATTATCCAGCAGCTTTTGAGGCAATTTATCCCATTCCTCTGTGAGTGCACGGATGAGGGTGTTCTTGTTTGTCGGAGGATAGTTTCGACCAGCAACTTACCTCCCCAAAGCATCCCACACATTTTCAATGGGGTTTAGATCTGGAGAACGCGCTGGCCATACGAGACGTTGAATACCCTCGCTGTCTAGACAATCCTGAACAGCAAGTGTTCGATGACATGTTGCGTTGTCGTCCATAAAACAAATTTATCACCGACAGCACCACGGAAAAGACGAACATGAGGAAGTAGAACTTCATCAATGTATCGTTGGCCCGTCATAGTCCCATTCGCAACCACATGTAGGCGCGTGCGGCCATTGATCATGATGCCGGCCCACACCATGATACTGCATGTCGGATATCGGTCCTTTTCCTGGATATTTTCTGGACGATAAGCAGTACCACTCTCGCGCCAGATCAGTTGGCGTCTACAATCCGATGACAGACTGAACCTACTCTCATCTGAGAATAGTACGCATGCCCAGTCCTGTTCAGTCCAATTGTGATGCTCACGACACCATTGCAAACGGGCAGTACGGTGCTGTCTGGTCAATGGGACACACACAACAGGTCTGCGTGTGTATAGTCCTCCTCCCCTCAAACGTCTGACAACAGTTTTTCGGGAGATCTGCTTTCCTGAGGCAGCAAGAAACTGATTTGCCACCTGCTGAGCTGTGGTGCGCCTGTTTCTTTTTGCTGATAGGACGATATATTTGTCTTCTGCAGGCGTCGTACTTCTAACACAACCTCCCTCGTGCCGTCTACTACACATTCCAGTAGTTTTAAATGACTTCCACAGCAGTGAAACAACGCTGTGAGCGATGTCGAACTCCCTGGCAACATCTGTTATTTTTCGCCCTTCTTCGATCTTTCCAATAATTCGGCCACGCATAAAATCATCTATGTGATGTCGGGAAGACATGCCAAAAATTTTAAGTTCGTCTATTAAATCTTTCCTGTAAAACTTTGACTTGAAACAACAACTGTCCACACGCGTCAAAACCTTTAAAGCTCTTATGAACGCTATCACGTGATGAAAAGACGTGGAAAAAAAATTTGCATACTCATACTTCTTCTTACTAATATCCCGCACTTATTCTAATTTTCCACATTTTGCGTCCTTTCATTTTGTGGTTGCTATGGATGATAGTGTTATCCGTCCTTAGCAATTGTCCAGCAGTGTATAAAGGAGAAAAGCGACTCACTCACTTACTGACTCACTGACTAATCACGATACTCCGGAACTATTAAACCTACAGACTTGAAATTTCGTAGGTAGGTTCCCTTCATGGAATAGACGTCAGCTAAGAACGTATTTTGCAAAGTTCGAACCCTAAGGGGCGTTATACATAATTATTTCCATTTTTAAACTATTAGACGTACAGTCTTGAAATTTGGTAAGCGGATTCCTTTCATAGAGTACAGATCCCCTGCAGAATAGGTTTTCTGAAAATCGACTCCCAAGTGGCGTTGTAAGGAATTAAGTGGCGTTATAGGCAATTAACTACTTTTTTAAACTATTAGACGTAAAATCTCGAAATTTAGTGAGCTGATTCCATTCATTGAGTAGAGATCCGCTATAAGATGGGTTTTGTGAAAATCGTTTTCTAAGTGGCGTTTCGGGGGCTTAAGGGGCGTTATACATAATTATTTCCACTTTTAAACTATTAGACGTACAGTCTTGAAATTTGGTAAGCGGATTCCTTTCATAGAGTACAGATTCACTGCAAAATGGGTTTTGTGAAAATCGACCCCAAGTGGCGTTGTGGAGAATTAAGGGGCGTTATAGGCAATTAACTCCTTTTTTAAACTATTAGACGTAAAATCTTGAAATTGAGTAAGCAGATTCCATTCATTAAGTAGAGATCCGCTATAAGATGGGCTTTGTGAAAATCGTTTCCTAAGTGGCGTTGCGAGGGCTTAAGGGACGTTATACATAAGTATTTCCATTTTTAAACTATTAGACGTACAGTCTTAAAATTTGGTAAGCGAATTCCTTTCATGGTGTAGAGATTCGCTTCAAAACTTTTTTGGGGAAAATTGATCCCCAAGGGTCACTGAGGGGGATTAAGTGGCGAAATAGATAAATATTTCCGCTTTTCAACTAATAGAACCACCTTCTTGAAAATTAGAAGGTATGTTCCGTTCATGGAATAAAGTTCCTTTTACAAAGATTTTTGCGAAAACGGACCCCCAAAGGAGTGGGGTTGCGAGGGATTAAGGCATGTTGTAGAAAAATTCCTGTTTTTGAATTTAACTCATTTACTCGAAATTTGTTGAGCACTTTTCTTTAGTTAAATAGAGTTCCACTAAGAATGGATTTTACGGAAATCAACTCCAGGGGGAAGCGGGGAGAGTTCTTGGGGCGTATTGATAGACAAAATTCCCGTTTTTGAACTGCTAAGACTATAATAATAAAATTTGGTTTGCATGCTTCTTTTGTTGAATTGAAATCTGCTAAGAATGCTGTCAACGAGGTATTGATGATAAAAATTCCGTTTTTGCTCTGTTAGATTTAGACTTTAAATTTAGCACGCATGTTTATTTTATGGAGTAGAGATCCACTGAAAGTTGCTTTGGTGGAAATCCACTTGATTATTAGGTTAAGTGAGCGAAAAAAATCTTTCTACTTCTATTTTAGACATAAATAGAAATCAGATATTATAATTTATGCTCTTTTTATATCAAGGGGCGAGAGTGTAACAGCTATAAATATATTTTTCAATACAATCGAATTCTTAATGCTAGATATCAATAATTAATATATATGTAAACAGTATACATATATACAACATCGTGAAATACTCAGTGAAGCGGGTGGGTAACGGCTAGTGTTTTATATTTACGGAACGTGTGCTCCTTTATTAATTCGTTCATGTAAATAGCCTCATTAATCCTTTTTTTTTTTTTTTTTTGGTAAATAGCTTCATTCATCTTGCGTGTTGAAATAAAAAGAATATTGAAACCGAGAAATAGCAGTTTCTCGAGTCTTAAAGGCTTTGAACTCTTATAGGTATAAAGTACATATTTCCGTTACTATTAATATCTGGAAGCATGGGAATCGAAACACTGTTCTTCAGTTACTCGAGTACATTATTTTACTTTTCATATTGTCGCAGCGTTATAAGTTGGTGTGTAAAAAACTGTTATTTTAACTACCAATACATTGTACCCAATTTTTTTTCAACTGACTGCTTTCTTCAAAAATGTACTTAATTTTCAGTCTGATGTCAGTCTTGAATTCAATGCAAAACAGGATATTACATTTAATTTTTAGACAATTGTGAAGCTACCATGTTTGTCTCAAGATATGCGAATTATTTTTTCTTAATTTGGATTCCTTTTCAACAAATTTTAGAACAAAACAATTTTGATATTGTTGTGAAATTCTATCTACATGATTATTTTGGATGACAATACAATAATTTTATTATAATTAATGAAAATTAATTGATTAAAACTAATTATTTAAAGAATTTCAAATACAGCCACGTTGGCATCATTTTTGGCGACTTGTGTCAAAACTTGAAAAGGTTTTTTTCTCACGTTTTAAAGCATTCAGTTGAACTGAAATTTTATATACACGATTGTTTTGGGTGACAATACGATACTTTAATGATAATTAGTAAAAATTAATTACCACTTTCTGTTGTGATTCTGACATATGTATATACATGTTTATATTAATTGTAACTATTTAATAAAAAGTAGCCAAAATATAATAAATTTTTTTTTTTAATTACGTGTTTTCCCTCTAAGTCACTTTTTATTTCCTTTTCACTTGCTAAATGTTAGTTATAACATTTAACCCATAGGTTCCCAACCTTTTTTGAATTGGTGCCCCCTTTTCTAGGAATATTTCAATACAGCCCCGTCCCACTCTAGAGAAATAAGAGCGTACATAATACATGTTGAAAACAAGAATTAAATTTTAAAAATATTTCGTTACTAATAGAATACATTTTTATAATTAAATTTTTTTCTGCCCCCCCCCCTTTTTTTTTACTTGCTAATCTGAAATAGCTATTGCCCCAAATATATTTAAAGGTGTAATATTATATATTTTAGTCGTAGATAGGATATTGTTGGAATTGAAACGTTACTGAATTTCTTCTTTATTTAAAAGAGAGGAAAAATGTTTTATCTTACCTGTTAAAAGAAAAGCAGGAGTTTTGATGAAAAAAAGAAAGTACTTTATAATAAACTATTCCTATCAAAATAAATAAATTGACATTTTCAGCCTTTTAAAGAATCACACGTTAATTCCCGGTTAACATATTTAATTATATTTCTTGGATAAAATACACAAAAATGCAGTGGATGAAACATTTTTCCTACTGCTCATAGGCAAATACAACACGTACCACTATAGAAATTAAAATTTACTATATCTTTTAATTTATGTAAGTCTGAATGTAATGTTATTTTTATGTTTTTCATCCACTTCCCGAACTACTGAAATAAGTGAATTTTCGTACACGTGATAGAAATGATTTAAATAAAAATACAATCAACATAAAGTAACCATTATTAAAGTTTTCTTTTGTTAGTACATAATCAGCGTGTTTATTTTAATCTTTTTTAGACTATATTTGGTTAATCTGCCCAAGCCCCTGCGTGCCATATCAACGCCCCCTAATTTTCTCTGGGTCTTTTACTGCCCCCTGAAAGTCTCTAACACCCAGAAGGAGTGTTATTGCCCCCGTTGAGAACCTGTAATTTCATCTATGAAAGATATCAGTATGTTTCACGTTCCTTTTTTGGTAAAAAAATAATGAGCAAGGATTTCACAACAGCAACAACAATAATAATAAATTCTACTGTTTAAAATAAACAATTCGACAAAGTTTTGAAGCCGCCATAAAATTACCAAGGCATTCAAACCATTATTTCTTAATTAAAAATTTTTTCAACTTCCGTTCAAAACCGGATATTTCACCGGAGTTAAAAGTAAACCAAATAAACACGAATTTAGAATTGTAGTTGTAAGTTGCCGCCTGAAGAGAATGCAGACTCTTTCCTTTTTCATTTTTTTTAACGTAGGTAATTGCTTAAAGTTAAATTTCTCTGCGTATTTCATTTTCCCAGGACAAGATGTAAAAAACCATTCCTTTTTTTTTATTTGCAAATTAGATTGACTTTGAATTAATTCCGAAGTCTTTAAAAAGAAAACACAAAGACATTAAAAAAACTCAAATCTTCATTTAAATTGATAGTTACAAAAAATTATACGTAGTCCAAATAGTTATTCGTTGTAAATTACTTAAACAATATTATTTATTTGTCGAAGCATTAATTTTCGCGTAGCAAGATGTAAAATTGTTTACATATTCTTTTCTATAGTCTATATACAGTCAAACCTCCATATTACGAACCTCTATAAAGCGAATTTTTCTCTATAGCAAACTTTTTCTTGGAACCAAGAACATTTCACGATTTTCTTCGTAAAATAACCTCCCTATAGCGAAGTACATTTTATATATAGCGAATTTTTTCTCTTGTGATTCAGTTTTTTTCTTTCTATTTTTAAAGTATTCCTGGACATTTCGCGTTATTCTCTCTTTTAACGCATTTTATGGTGGTCATAATTCTTGCATCGGTTTTGTTAGGTGCCTAACTCGCCTAGAGCAATAGAATTCTGGGCTTTTCCTCAAAGAAGTGCAACCTTCACTAGAAACCTCTTCCATAAATGTTAATATTCTAAAATAATGTATGTTTAAAATTACTTGTATGCTTTAAATTAGAAAATGCCCTTAAAATTCATTAATTTTAAGGCAGAATTATTTGCTTAATGTTGAAAATAGAGTGTATTTCCTCGACATTTGTTTTCTTGCTTTCCTAGCAGTTTTTCTTCCTTCCTTTTTTTTTTGATGGGTAGGATGTATAAAATAAATAGATATTAATTTACAAAAAAGGTGCGGATAATTACTTTTCTTTTAAATATAAGGTGTTTATCAATGTAAAATTTGTTTTACGTAGTTTATAAAGTATATTGAAAGATGAACCTTTATATAAAGAATTTTCCATTTATAATGAACTTTTTTTCGGGATTTATCGACTTCGTTAAATATAGGTCCGACTGTATATTAGATTTATTTAAGGGTATTTTATACTGCCCTAAAAATGACCAAAATGTTGAATTTTTGTATTACTTCATTTTAACTGAGCGGCTTTTCTAAATCCGTACAAAATATCGTAGCTCTGGCTATATTATTTAGCCAGTTATTTAACTTTTTTTTAACAGTACGTCGAAATGAAAACCGAAATTAAAGAACGTGACGTCTGCACATTTCAACTCTTTTATTTACTTTACTGACCTTTAAAACATAAAATGGCTCTTTTTTTCAGATTTTTATTTTTCACGATAGGTGTGTTTTAAAATGCTGAAGCTTTTTTAATTTAATGTACAATATAAAATTTTGAAAACTTTTTCTGGTTGTTCTGTATAATATATTTGATGAAGTGTTTATGGAATAAAAAGATAGATGTAAATGGTTATTTTTTTTAAAAGAAAATTCACATTAAAGTTAGATACAGTGAAAATAGCTGAAGGCGGAGTTGAAGGGACAGAAATATTTTTTCGTGTAAAAGGATATTGCAAAAATAAATAAATAAATACAGTCGAACCTCCATACAACGAACCTCTTTATTGCGAATTTTTCTATACAGCGAACTATTTTCTGGAAGAAAAGAACATTTCACGATTTTCTTCGTAAAATAACCCACCAATAGCGAGGTACATTTTCTATATAACGAACTTTTTCTCTTGTGGCTCAATTTTTTTCGTCTTTCTATTTTAAAATTATTTCAAGTTGTTCTCCCTTTTAAGGTATCCGACTACCTTCGGAACCGTGATTTTAAAAAAGGGCATTGATATTTAGTGTCACTTAGATTAGAATACATGCATAAAATTGTTTTTAGGAGATTTTGACAAAAAAAAAAATTATTTCAATATAATATTTTGGCAAAAAATTAGTTTAGAATAATATTTTTTCCAAATGTTCTCCGTTTGTGAAAAATGGTTCTATTATAATAATATTTTGTCTGTATATAGCTCAGACCTCTCTACAGAGGCTCAACCAGAATTTTTGAAAAATTCACATTATATATTTTCAGAGTTACCACCAATTGAAACAATTATTGGGGTTTTTTTTCTTAAAATTGCTCCCCTCTGTTGTCGTAAAATATGAATTAACCCACTTCTCAGTTATATATTTGAAAAATTCTAGTTACATTTGGAAAAAAGATTATTCTAAGTTAGTTTTTTGCCAAAATATTACATTTAAATAAAAAAAAATATTTCAAAATGTCCTTAAAACAATTGTATGCATATATTCTAATCTGAGTGACAATAAATATCACGAAAATTATCCATTTATGCGCTTTGCAAAATCACAATTCCAAACGTAGTCGGATACCTTAACACGTTTTATGGTGTCATAAATCTTGAAACACTTTTATTAAATGCCGAAATCGCTGAGTGCCGTAGAATTCTGGGCGTTTCATCCAATAAGTGCAACCTTTAACCTCCAGTCCCCAGCTCACTAGAAACATCTTCGACATCCCTTTCACCCTCAGTGGAATAGTCTCGTGTCTTCGAACTAGTCTCCGTTGATTTGAAGTGTTGATCAGTCGCACGGGTAACTTCGTTTCTTGTAACTCGAAAATGTCAAAACGTAAGTGCTTGAGCTTCAAAGAAAAATAATTAATTCTTTAGGAAGTGGACAAAGGCGTCAAGGAACTTTTCTTGCAGTTTTTCTTTGTTTGTTTGTTTTCATAGGTAAGGTATTTAAATAAATATGTATTAATTTACGAAAAGGTGTTAATAATTACTTTTTTAATGTGTAGTGTTTTTGAAATGAAAATTTGTTTTATGTGGTTTATCAAGAAAATTGAAAGGTGAACCTCTATATAACGAATTTTCCGTACAACGAACTTTTTTTCGGCATTTACTGACTTCGTTATATAGAGGTCCGACTGTAAATAAATAAACATATACCAACAAAAAATTAAGTTTATTGGACATTTCATTTACAAAGATATGTATATATGCATGAATTTAATAAAAATCAATGAAACAAACCCATTGATAAAAGACCTTAATGAAATTTACGGGGTACTGTGTCTTCGTAAGAGTGAAATTTTTTTGTAGAAGTTCTGCGTTTTCATCTTATATTCCATTTATAATTACACAGAATAATAAGTGCATGTCATAATGATATTGAGCAGTGGCGCTGACACAAGGGGGGGACCCCCATAGCCCTTGATTTTTTTTCGATTGATTATAATTCTGTGTGTAAGTACGTAAAATTTAATTAAGTATTTGTTATTAACAATTAATTTTATTAATTACTGCTAAATATTTATTCAATAATTAGCATGATACGAGAATGGTGGATTTTCGACCCTAGACCCCCTCTCCCCTTGAAAAATTCCTGTATGCACTACTGATATTAAGAATTTACTAGTTTGAATCTGAATATAGCATTCAAATTGCATATATTCTTTTGAAGTGGTGGTATAATAAATTACATAAAGGGGTCACAGGGGTGTTAAATTTCTCTAGGAGACTGAAAATATAAACAATTTTCAAACAGGTATAATTTCTTTAAATTTAAGTTAAATAATTCGAATCTTTTACACATTACATATAAAGGAATGGGGCTTCAGAAAAGTATAAAATGTTTAAAATATAATCATAATTTTAAAAATTATAAGCATATGAAAATAAGAAATTTTTCTATAAGAAATATTTATTAAGTTTTACGTCGTGCATGTTATTTTCTAAAAGGGTAGGTTTAATTGCTAGCTATAAGTTGATTTATAACGACAAATGTATTCTTAATACTTTGTAGCTACTTTTATATAAATAGAATAATAACTTACATATTTTAATAAATAAAAAATATGCATTTTTTAAAAAAAATATTTAAAAAATTGCAGTACTTTACAAATATTTTGAAATACAAAAGATATATAATACTAAAATTAGGTAGGGTTTAAAGAGTATGATGCATTGTATAATTCTATAAAGTTTTATACATCAGAGGCTAATATTTTAGAAAATAGTGTGCGCAAAGCAAAAAATACTTAATATTTATTATAGAATTTTCATATGCTTATGACTTTTAAAATTATTATTATATTTTAAACATTTTACTCTTTTCTGAAGCCCCATTCTATTTTAAATAATACGTAAAAGATTCGAACCATTTAGTTTAAATTTAAAAGAATTATACGCGTTTGAAAATCGTTTATATTTTTAGACCTCTAGAGAAATTTAACACCCCTGAGACCTCTTTTAATATATTTTATAAAAATATTCGGTAATTGCTTACAAATTTATTGTAGTTTCTAATATCAAAACTAGCCTCGATCTAGAAAAAATTTAACTACGCAATTTATCTGTTCATTGGAAATTTTCACTGCCACCAGCGACAACCTTTATTTTTCGCGACTATTTTTCCCCCTGTTCTTTTTTTTTACTTGAATTGTTTACATACACTGCATTCTTTCGGTTTCCACTGGCTACGTGCATGCCTCCCAACTAGCTTTTGTGTGTCGCAGATAGACGGTAAGCCGAACGTGAATTCAAGGGCATCAGTGGAACACATAATCTAAAGGGAAGGACCCGTTTTTCTCCCCTATTTCCAGAAACTTCTATCTAGGGCGGAGGACGGTAGAGGATTAATATAAATTTCGATCTGTTGAGGTTTGCGATTCGGTTACATGTATGTGAATGTTTAAATCGAAGTTTTGAATGTTGGCGATAAACGCGATATAAAAATAGATCAGAAATTTCTTTTTAATAATAAGGCGACAAAAAGTAGCATATAACCCTTAATTTTGCGATATGAAATTGTAGAGTGGTTCAAGCACTAGGTTCGCATAAAAATTTTTATTTGTCTTTTTTTTTTATCTATAATGAAGGGGAAAATATTTATATTTCTTAAAACATTCTTATTCTTATTACATTATGTTTTTTTAATTTAATAAATATGTTCAAAAATACATAATTTTTGCACAATTATTATTATTTATGTTCAAGAAATAGTTACATATTTTATGCTGTTTATTTTTCAATTCCTACTATTATATAGCTTACACTCTCTATATATTTATTTATTTATCTTCGTGGAATTTTCAATCGTTAATAAAATACATTTTAAAGCGCTCGATTGAGCTGAAATTTTATATACACGATTATTTTGGATGGCAATACAGTAATTTAATTATAATTAATAAAAATTAATTGATTAAAACTAATTATTCAAAGAATTACAAATACAGCCACGTTGGCATCATTTTCGGCGACTTGTGTCAAAACATGAAAAGGTTTTTTCCTCACATTTTAGAGCGCTCGTTTGAACTGCAATTTTCTATACACTATTGTTTTGGGTAAAAATAGGACAATTTAACTATAATTAATTAAAATTAATTGACTGAAACTAATTATTTAAAGAATTACAGATACAGCCACGTTGGTTTCATTTTTAGCGACTTGGGTCAAAAGTTTAAAAGATTTTTTTTTCTCCCGTTTTTAAGCATTCAGTTGAAGTGAAATTTTATATACACGATTGTTTTGGATGACAATACGATACTTTAATGATAATTAATAAAAATTAATTTCCACTAAATGTTGTGATTTCGTCACATGTATATACATGTTTGTATTAATTGTAACTATTTCATAAGAAGTAGCTAAAAAAAAAAATTGTTGATATAAGAAGAAATTTTTTTTTATATTGCTTGTTATGTTAAGAAGTACCTTTAAATGATGCAAAAATAATATACAATAGATTTATAAATGTCAAAATTTATTAACTTCTATAGAGTGTTTTTTTTCCAGGTATAGAAGTTTAAGTTGGCATTACTTTCCAAGATGGCGACCGATTTAACAGCTGTCAAGTGATTTATTCTCAGTTTGGTTATTCAATTCATCATGAATAGACTCACGCCTGAACAACGCTTTCAAATTGTGCAATTTTATTTCGAAAATAATGGTCGATTTTCATAAGCGAATTTTGTTTAGCGATGAAGCGCACTTCTGGTTGAATGGCTACGTCAACAAACAAAACTGCCACATTTGGAGTGAAGCTAATCCACAAGTGTATGTCGAAACACCGTTACATCCTGAAAAACTGACTGTTTGGTGCGCTTTATGGGCTGGTGGAATCCTTCTTCAAAAACGATGAAGGCCACAACGTTACAGTCAATGGTGATCGGTATAGAGCCATGATTACTAACTTTTTCATTCCTGAATTGAACAATCATGATGTCCAGGAGCTGTGGTTCCAACAAGACGGCGCAACATGTCACACAGCTCGTGCCACAATCGATTTATTGAAAGACACGTTTGGTGATCGCTTAATTTCACGTTTTGGACATGTGAATTGGCCTCCAAGATCTTGTGATTTAACACCGCTAGACTATTTTCTGTGGGGCTATGTAAAGTCATTGGTTTATGCGGATAAGCCACAAACGCTTGACCATTTGGAAGACAACATTCGCCGTGTTATTGCCGATATACGGCCACAAATGTTGGAAAAAGTCATCGAAAATTGGACGTCCAGATTGGACTACATCCGAGCCAGCCGTGGCAGTCCTGTGCCAGAAATCATATTTAAAATGTAATTCCACAAGATTATCTTTCGAATAAAAGAAAATTCATGCCAATCGAATAATACTTCGTTGTTTTATTGCAATTTAAAGTTCTATACCTCTCAAAAAAACACCCTTTAGTATCTAACTCTGTACACAATATCTAGGGAATGGAATTGTTTGAAAAATGTCCAACTATGTGGCACGCTGAATCCTATTGGTAGATTGGTTTGGCACGTCACAGCTAAAAGGTTGCCGATTCCTTGTGTAGAAAATACACACACTTCGGTGATCTTTCTCTCTCGTCTGTGACCATGGTAACCTAGTGGTAATATTCAGGAGTTCGTGGGTCGGCATGTCATGAGTTCCAGCTCTAATGCCACTGAACACCCACCGTGTAGAGAGGGTTGTGACGAAGTCGGTCGCTTTCCCCTAATTGTTAAGATTGATGCCGACAGACGTTGGGAAAATTCCAGACATTTCCCTAATTGCTGGGAAATAATTTCATAACTGGGTGTTCAGAAATTTTGGCCCTTTTTCCATAGGCTGTCTCGGCCATTCAAAAGAGACGCCGTAACATTGTGCTTTCGTTTCTCACGATTCGGTGAAGACAGCGCGTCTGAAAACTTACAATGCGCACCGAGCCATCGGCGCCCATTGGGCAAGAGATCAAATGTGCTGAGACCGACAGGGGCAGCAGAAGAACAAGGGAGCCGAGACCGACAGGGGCGGCAGAAGAACAAGGGATCACCGAAGGATGATTAGGCGAGAGATGGTTAGAGAGCGATATATATATATATATATATATATAAAGGGAACGGGAGAGTCCGAAAGAGACGGGATTTTGAGGGAGCCGTTGTGAGGTCCCTTCAGCGAGGAGGAAAAACGATAGGGAGACTGCGAAGTACGGCAGATTCCGAACTGGGGAGATCCGTGAACGGTCTGCGTCCCGATCAACGATAGGAAAGCGATACTGAATCCGCGAATTAAGGCGAATTCTGAACCGGAGAAACTTTACGTGAGGGAACTGATTTGGAGGTCACTCCCGCTAAAGACTTGTGATACAACTATACCTTAGTGCGCGAAATAAGGCGGATTTTGGAACCGTGGAAATTGCGAAGGAGCAACTAACTGCACGGCGGATTTGGAGCCAACGAACTCACCCAGCCTCGGTGTGGAATTACCGAGAGTGAATGTATAGGACTTTTCTCTAACGTGTAAATTTACGTCATTATCTTATGCGAGACAGATGAGACATTGCAGCGAAAGAGACTCGAAATTTGTGGACCCTTTTGCTGATTAATTGTGATGGAATATTTTTTGGTGATTTTCTTGCTGAAATAAATATTTTATCCCAGAGCTGAGTGAAATCATTACAGGGTGATGCACTTTAAATCTGTTGGGGCTCGAAATCCTCCTGAGGGCGTGGTGTGGAATCTCGGAGAGATGGATGCAAGCTCAAGTGTCATCCTCGACCGGAACTCAAAATTACGAGGTCCCTCGGGGTGTTTGTTTCCCGACGGCAAACCCCTTTCGGATAAGCTTGGTTCCTTTGGGTATCCCTTCCCAAAATCCCTTGTTTTGTTTTATAGTGAGACTTTCATAAGCACTCACTCACGTGATTTTTAAAAGTAAATCCCTCCCCATAAAAGTAGTCTTTGTAGGCCAATGGGCGACGGGGCATTCAAGGTCCATTCTATTCTAATGTAAAACGATCAGAATTCAAAAAGAAAAGTAATATTATAAAAACAATCTTCTGATGTAGATCATTAGAAAAGTGACGTCACTAACGACGCAATGAAGTGGTTCACCTTATATCTTTCGTGCGTTATGTTTATATTATTTTTTGTTCTACCCAAACACTGCCTGGTCTTGGGCAATATTTATTAATACAATGCTTCCTTGTTTTGATGGTGCTACGGCCGAGTTCGCATTCGTGTTCAATGCATCTTTGATGTATCATTCCGCGGAAAGAAAAGTTCTTTTAGGTTGGGTGACAAGATAATTGTCCATCCAGTTAAATCTTTCATCAAATCTGTATTTTTTTAAAAAAATTTTTTTTTTCTTCTATGTTTGGCCTGAGGTGTTTTGTTTGTTTATTTTTTTTCTCCCTTCGAAAAATGTACAAAATGTATCGCATTCTTGCCTGTCGAACCTTAGGTGACTGATAACGTTCGGAGCCGTGATTTAGCAAAAGCGCATAAATGAATAATAGTCTTGAGAGATATTTAGAGCCCCCAGTTGAATTAATATGAGCATATAAATTTTTTTAAGAATATTATTACAATAAAAACGATATAAATGAAGCTTTTTGGCAAAAAAAAAAAAAAAAAATATTAAAGAAAAAAAAATAACATATTTTCAAAATATTCTTGTATGGAAAATGTTTCGATAATGATAAAATTTTGCCTTATGTGCACTGAAGTGCCACTGAATTTGGGATAGCAAGAACTGTGAAAATTGTGTAGCACTGCGTAACATTTATGCGCAAGTGAGGGCGCTGTGGTAATTGCAAATATAGCGCGTACTGTGGTTGTTCTGAATTGGAATTGCCAGTATGGGTAAACTACCTGATTTAGACGCCTTCGGTCGTTGACAAATCGTATAGGTGCGGGAAAATTCAATTTCCGAAATCTTCAGACAGCTAGGATTTTCAAGATCGACAGTGTCAATATACCAAAAATACATGGATGGTGGACAAACAAGTAGTAATATAAAAAAGATTTTTTTTAAGTCAATTCCTACTTATTGATCAATAAAGAAAATTTTTGTTTTAGCTTCTTTTTATTAAATAGTTACAATTAATACAAATATACAATTATACATATGTCAGTATCACAACATTAAGTGGTAATTAATTTTTATTCATTATCATTAAAGTTTCGTATTGTTATCGAAAACAATTGTGTATATAAAATTTCAGTTCAACTGAATGCTTTCAAACGTGAGAAAAAACCTTTTCAACTTTTGACACAAGTCGCCAAAAGGGTCGCTAAGTTGCCAACGTGGCTGTATCTGTAATTCGTTAAATAATTAGTTTTAATCAAAATCAATTTTTATTAATTAAAAATAAATTATTGTGTTATCATCTAAAATAATCATGTATAAAAAATTTCAGCTCAATTGATCGCTTTAAAATGTATTTTATTAACGATTGAAAATTCCACCAAAATAAATAAATATATAGAGAGTGTAAGTTAATAGTAGGAATTGAAAAACTAACGATCGGGCAAGTTGCAAAGGACAATTAGCCTTGACAGTGCGTGGGGAGAGACGGCTCAGGTGTATTGTAGGTAGCCAGCGAAGCCAAACATTAGCTCATATTGCCACCCAGTTCAATGACGGTGCCAGTCGGACAGTTAGTAAACGGACTGTGCAACGCTCGTTTCACAGTATGGGTTTCGGGAGTGATCGACCTACGAGAGTACCATTGTTCAATGCTCGTTATCGGGCTGTACCTCTTGTCTGGGCAAGAGAGCACAGAGATTAGTGCGTAGAGGACTGGAAACGAGTAGCATGGAGTGATGAATCTGGATTCCGACTACTTAACGTCGAAGGGAGGTTGAAAATATGGCGTCAGGCTCATGAAGCCATGGATCTTTCATACCAGGTTGGAACTGTACAAGGGCATGGTGGCTCAATCATGGTCTGGGGTGCTTTTTCGTGGCACTGTTTGCGATCTTTGGTGGGCGTACCAACCTCCCTCAATGTAATTCGGTACGTAGAGCTGCTGGGGATCACCTCCTTCCGCTTATGCTGTTCTGTTATCCGCACGGTAATGGAGTTTTCCAGCAAGACAACTGTACCTCTCACAAGCCCCAGTTGGCTACTGGCTGGTTGGGTGAGCATTCCTCTGACTTTTCTGTCTTAAATTGGTCACCTAGAAACCCAGACTTAAAACCCCATTGAGCATCTTTTTGATTTTTTGGAACATCGCGTGAAAGGCCATCACACAACACCAACGAACCGTACTGAAGTATGGACAGCTTTAGCCAATATTTGGCAAGTCATTCCCGTGGAACCTTTCCGGAAACTTGTTGAATATAGGCCTCGTCGTGTGGCAGCCGTTATCAAGGCCAGAGGAGGCCCAATTCATCACTTAACTCAGTGGCACTTCAGTGTAGCTAAGACAGAGCTTGAACTGGAACTTTTGAGATATATAATAAAAAAGTGGATTTATATTCTTATTTTAATATATCAAAGAGGTTATTTGATAGCTCTTCCTAAAAAGTTTACTTTTTGGTTGAGAAAAAGTAAATAGGGTGTCCGAAACTCTGCGCAGCCAGATTCCTTGTTGGGAGTCATAAAAATTGCCCAAAGAACTGTACGGTGTGCGATCCACAGTCTCCAAGAAAAATATGGCAAACGATGATGAATGATTACGCATTCTATGTTCCTGTACGTCAGGGTTGTCAAAATCGCAACCCACAGCTAACATTTTTACGGCCCAGCCAAAATATCGGCAAACAATAATATTAAATAAAATAAAATTTATCCCGAAATTGGAAAGATATTAGCAGAGAAGAGATATAATCACGTCCCCCATCGACCACGCGTGATGGAAGGTTCGAGTAAAGATCATCCATTTTAACAACTAACACAAATTTATTGACACTATATCACTTAAATAAACTTTAAACAACTTAATTGAGAATGCACTTAAATCACTAAACCCGAGGAGCAAACAACCTCAATCAATTAAATATAATAGAAATACGAACACTTATCTAATCTCCTTAGCGCTCTTGCTTCAATACATGAATAATATTCCACTTGAATTAACTATGCGATCACCAGTTCTTCTTTCTCAACTTTCAACCATCATCTCATCTACTCAACGACTAACACTTAAATAGAAGTTCTGATTTACGTAAAACCAAGTCTTCTTCACGGAAAACGGTTTTCAACTGAAATCTCAGTTAAAAAGATTATTTTACCCAAGAGGATTATTAGAAAGCTTGATTGATTGATTGAATATTAACGTCGCACTGTTCAGCTACACGAGGGCTTTTGGCGACGGACCACGTAATTTTGAACCATGGTCAAGTGACGTGGACGACACCTGAGCTGGCACCCCCCTCTCCTAACTACCACACCACACGAACGGGAGGACGTTTCAGCTCTCGACAGATTTAACGTGCATCGCTGCCCTACACGGCGGGTCTTTAGTGGTACTGGGATCGAACTCGTGACAAAGCAAGCCACGATCCGATACCTATACCACTCGGCTACCGCGGCCCCATTAGAAAGCTTGAATAGAACCCGTTACAATGTCAAGTGTCAAGACGTAAACATCGTTCTTTTATATAATTATTCTTTTATATAATTTATACCTTATTCTTATTATTTCTTTTTTTTTAATAATTTTATTATAATGTATTTTTCGAAATAAACCTGTGTTTTTTTTTTTCCTTTGTGGCCCACCTTAAGTTAAACCTTGTTTGTTTAGCCCTAGTTCGTCTTTGAGTTTGACATCCCTGCTGCACGTGATTAACTGTAACTCCGGGCGCAGAGTAGACTTGAGGGTCCGCTTCTATGGCCACCACGATCGCCATATCTCACATTGTTATTTTTTTCCTAGTGCGACAATATCAAGGACGGACGATCACTAACGGACTTAATTGCTCGTCTGCATGCTACTTGTACATCGGTGGACGCAGCACTGCTGTGACATGTGCACTCGTCCATTCAACGGCGTATTCAAGCCCGCTTCGGACACTTTGTACATCTGCCTTTTTAAATATTTCAAAATAGTGTGGTTGATGTACACAATACGGTTTTTTCCCTTGCGCCGGCATACTTTGTTTTTCGTATGATTCTTGTAAACTATGAATCGTGCAGGTACTATTTTTCGGGCAGTTTTTGTCTACGCCCTGTGAGGAATTTAGATGTTTAGAGTTTGGGCTCTATTTTTGGGGTCACCTTGTATACATATAGAAAGAAAGGGATAGATAGATTCAAGAAAATCACACTGATAATCTTCTATGTGGTAGTTATTTTATTTAAATACCTATCTTAAAATCTCTATTTTTAATAGCTATCTATCATTTTCAATTTGTTGTTGTTTCTAATGCCACCTGTCTGACGTATTCAGATCGAGGCCCACAAAATTCATCGTGGCAAGGGGCTAGAAGTGCGCCTGTCGTTGACCCTGGCTTTGAGCACCATACACGTGACAGTACGAATTAACTCGGCGAAATTCCCCGAAAGGATGATAGATGGCGACACCACCGATTTCTACCTTCACAATTTAGGCATGGAAATGAAGGGGAGAGAAATATTCTCCAGTTCCCTGCACTCCTGATTCAGCCCTCAAGACATTCGGACCCTCTAATTTAACGAGCACATACTCCGTGTGTACTCGGAGGGTATTTGGTGGCATCGATCATCAAACTCAGGCCTTCCGGTCTGGAGTCCAATGCTCTAACCACTAGGCTACCCACGGCCGAATTTTCAATTTACTAAATACCATTAAAACAAACTATATTATACCATGTCTTGCTTTATTTACCATACACAAATTTTTAAATAATATTGTAACGGGTCTATCCGCGTTCTTTCCACTAGTAATCCTCTTGGGGAATATTGGGTCTTTAAAAATTATTCTATTATAAACCTTCCTCTTCCGAAGAAGATGTGATTATGTAAATTAAAATGTATATAAAGATTAAACTTTCAAGTTAGAGAGAGAGAGAGGTTAGACTGCTAGCGGATAGTTGTGATTAATTAACGGGAAGTGAGTCGTAAGTACTTCACAGCTTATTTGTGAAATATTCAGATTGACAATTTGGTCAATTAAGGATTAAATTGAATTAGGTCGCTTGGAATCAAAAGGAGTATTGCCTGGACGTAAGGGATCCGATTTATTAAGTCTTCTATAGCATCTCGTCTACCTTTTGCTATTGCTTTCCATTTTTAGTAATTGGTGCATTTCTTAACTTGGGTTATTGAATTTGTGTTGTTGTTCTCTCTCTCTCTCATAATTGTGAATAAATAGAAGTTGTCCTGAACATGGTTAATCTTCCTTCCGACCCTCACACACAAATAGACAACGCGGGGCATCCATTACAACATTAAATTTCTAAATATCCTTTTCATTAAAATAACATTCTAAAAATTAATTAATTAATATTTTACAGGTCCATTTTTAAACTATTAAAATCTATAAACCTGGACAATGTTTTTAAAAAATCAATGTATGCACGAGGAGAAAGATTATGTCATAAACACTCTCTTCTGTATTGGAAAATTGTAAACACTCCGAACCCAAACTTGGGGCCTCCAGGGATCTGATCCGCTCGCTATATCTCAGCAATCAAGGTCAAACATCCACTCAATTATGTGTGCTTCACGGAGCGCTTAATAGGGAAGTACGAAAAATTCCGAAAGCAAACAAGGGAGGAAAAATTGAACCGAGTGGTGTGTTTTGACAGCGAGAAACAATGCTTTATTAACGATGGTAAAATTGAATTTTAAAATAGGGATCAAGAGGGCTCATGGAATTAATTTCCTTATTTGCATAAAAGTTGAAATATATTTTTTTAAAACTATGATCATGGAGACAGCGCAGGAGATTAATTTTTCCTCTTTCTTTTTCTGAATCTGACTTGGTGAAAAATAATCGTCTACTTTTGAAAAAGAAAATATGTTGTTTTTTTTAATGTTTCGAGAGAATATATCGTCGAATGAAATTCTTTGGAGGGGATTACAAGCATATAAACCAGGGGTGGCGAACCTTTATGAATCAACGTGCCATTTTTTTCTAAAGAAGGTTTTAATGAGATGTAGAGGTGCCATCAAATAATTTTTGACTTGTGATTATTGGGAAAATAATTAAATTAAACACTGACAAAAAACGCAAAACTCTGTACTACGAAATACCTTTTACACTGTAAATGTTTTAGTTTTACGTATAATTTAAATTAAAGTAACATTTAGTGTGACTTCTGTTGTGTTGCAGGTTGTGGATGGCAAATAACTTATATTAGGAATGGGTAAGATGTTACTTTGAGTAGACTGCATGCTGAATTGGAGTCCTCTGCCAAATGGTTTCTAAGCAATTAATTATTTTTGTTGTGGCTCACTCTTTTTGACAAGAGGATTTGTGATTTGTTTCAAAATTCCGTTTTATAGACGATATTCTGCATACTACTGTTCCAGAACATAAAACATACACCGTTTTGTCACCTTTACTAATAATGCCATATTCCTAGATTCACCAAATTTGAAATTCTCTGTTACACTTACTATCTGACATTTTTTGTTCTTTCGCTGAACTAGGCATGTTAAATAACAGTAAAAAATCGTAACTATAACACAAATAAACTTTAAAATACAGTTGTGTTAACGAAATCGACTATGTTATGCAGTGGCGTAACGGAAAATAATTGCCCCCGCAAGGTATGATCTTGGGCCCCAAGCCGGATATATATAGGAGTATACACACAAAGAATTGCAACACCATAACATAATGTACCTTTACTCATCACGTAAAAATATTTAAATATTAAACTTATAACTGAATATAAAATCAACCTGTGTCTGAATAAACAAAGTAAATAACGTTTAACATTAGAGAGTATTTATAGTATTTAAAAAATGGAAAATCTAACAACAGTCGACTGTTTACCTGGTAACTTAAATAAAAACGATACACTAAGAAAAACACAAACACTGTAAAATAATATTTTCGATTTCAGATCCTTATGAGATAGAAAAAAGATATCACTTACCAAATTCTTCGTTTATGAATCCCGGGATGAGCTTGACCTTAAGTCAATAAATTCTAGCATAAATTGTCAAAAAGTCAAAGACACAGCTACTGTTACTAATAAGAAAGCATGGACACAAAAAAGAATGCGCTCGCAGTACCACTCAGGTTGAACTACAAAAGTAACTAGTTCGTTAGGTAGTTAGCGACACACACTACTAGCTAATATACAGCACTACACTCAAGAAGTAAATCCCAAAAAAAGCGATTGACGTCTCACATTTTTCTAAGCAAAGTCGGTTATTAATTCATCCAATTCAATTTTTCTTGCTTCTTGTTGTTCAATACTTATCAAAGACAAATAGGAGAGCCTCTCTTCTGACATCGTACAACGTAGATAATTTTTTATTAATTGTAACTTATATATATATATAGAAAATGACCTTTCCGCCATTGCAGAAGTAACTGGAAGAGTCAAAAACAATAACACTGCAATACATACATTTGGTAAACTTGACGCAGCAAACGTAATTTGAATCATCAAAAAATTACCTAAATCTTTTATCGAATTTAGCTTAATTAAATCTTCACTAAAAACTGCTTTTAGAGACATAATTTGATTTGGAAATTCACTAGATAGGTCAAGGCTATATACTTTTTGAAGATTACTGGCTTCATTATATAAGAGATCATTTGTAGTGCTTACAATATTTTTGGGAGAAAGAAAACTGAATGATGTGTAAATGACATTCATACTCTCAAAGCTATTTTTAACTGAGTAGTAATAACATCAACGTTGGCTTTAAAAACATTCACCTCAAACAATCGTTCTCTGTCTTGCAGTTTTTCATCAGCATTGAAATCATCGCAAAACTGTCTAACTTTTCTATGTCTCTTTTTTTCAAACTCCGGGGTGATACCCCATTTTTTAGCCAAATCAATGGCTTCTTCCGTTACATTAGCAAAATTGTCACGAAGATTCTCGATAGATGTTAAGCTAGAATTTAACATGGTCTTAGCGTTTTCCAAATCTATTTTTGGTGATTGTAATGCTTTTGAAGTTAAATTTATTCTTTGTAAAATTTGACATTGGAAAATCAGCACAGAAAAAACAAACAAACAAATTGAAACTTTTTCATATGCTTTTTAATCGCTAAAGCTTCCTGTTTCTCGTCTTGCTTAGTACTGGTTAGTAAAATATTTGAAAATACTTTTAAAATCGAAATGTAATTGTAGCGAATTGATATTACAGAGTCAAATCGAGATGACCACCTTGTCTTGCATAATGATTTAATAGTCTGCTGAATGTTCTCGTTATTCTGCATAATTTTCAGATCACTCCATCTTTTAATGCTGAGCCCAAAAAATGTGTAAATTTTTTGACAAAAGTCATAAAATTCTCTTACATGAGGCACGTTATTACAAGCATCGTTTAGAACAAGATTGAGGTTGTGTGTACGCTCCACTCATGTTGGTTGCCCCATCATATCCTTGTCCTCGACACTTCGCCAAATTAATGTCCAGTGTATTTAGAAAATTTAACACATCACTTTCCAAACTTTTTGCAGTCTGATTTGCCGCCTCAATAAAGCCTAAGAACGTTTCGTTAACCCTGATATTATCTGGCTCATTATTACCATTAACATCAGTTGTTACATACGTTATTATATCACTTAATTGGTCTTTTTTTTAAATATCCTGTGTCGTGTCCAGAATAATAGAGAAAAAGAACATTTCCTTATATTTTTAACAATATTAACTTTTATTCTAAAGCCTATAATAGCAATAAGTTCATTTTGAATTTTTGGGCTAAGATATTTTTGAGTTCTTTTTTCTGACAAATGAACACTTAGAAGAGGGTCATATTTAGCCAAGAGATCTATCATATTCAAAAAATTTCCCCTTTGAGTCGAATCTCGAGTTTCTCGATGTCCCCGAAAAGGAAGATTGCACATCGCTAGAGTCATTGTAACGTCTATGATTCTTCGTAAGAATTGGCTAACCTTATTAACTTCTTCTTTAAAGTTTCATTTCAATAATGAATCCACCGTTTTATTTTGTTTCCAGATGTCATATGTGTGACATGCTTGGATATGAATTAAAGATTTTTCATGCTCTTTAATTTTTTTTAATATTCATTGCCAGTCATTCACACCTTTACACCAGGCTTCTTTAAAATACATATTTGTTCTATCAGCGAAAAGCCAACATACCTGACAGTAAGCAACATGAAGTCGTGTTGAATAGCACACCCATTTCCTTTCGATCTGTTGTCCTGCCTTGGATATTAAACTATAATAAGATGATGAAAAGCTCCTTCCCTTGGCATCTTTTTGGAAACTACATTCTGGTTGGTATGGGCCCAATTTTAAAATTTGTTCCCTTAAATCTGCATCTATGGGCCTACCTACATATGCGCAAAATCATTTCTAATCAATTTTCTTTCTTCGTTTTCATTTTCCGACTCCTTTTCTTTAGATAGAGTATATCCTTATTAGTTGAAGTGTCCGAAACTGTGTTTTTTTCTTGTGGATTAATTTTCGCTTCCAGCATTTGTTCATCAAGTTCCTTGGCATTACTACTACTAGCACTTGCGGATATTAAAAAGTTATCCAATTTTGCATATTTGCTATTAATATTATTCTCCTTTTCCTTTCGAATTTTTCGTTTTTGAGAACCACTCAAAGTTTTTTTTAACTCTACTCATTTTAGGGCCGCGTTTCTTCTTGTCTTATTAACAAAATAACAGTATAAGAACCAGAATAATTAATTCCGTTTACAAAAAACAGTTCTAATATTACAAGAGACAAGTGAGATCAAAATGTTTTAACAGCGAAGGAACTCTCCCTATATTGAAGTGCATTGAATATAAAAAAAGATATATGTACTTCATAAATCTAGACCATATAATCATTTAAAATACTCTATGCGTTTTCAAGTATCGCAATACTATTTTTCATGAAGAAAGCATAACAGATGTACGTTATTTGCGAGTTCGCTAAATGAAATTTAAATACATGTGGGGGGGGGAGCTAAAGACGCCAATAAGTTACTTTGCTACTTCAGTAAAAAGTAACGTCTTTTTTTTCTCTCTACCGCTAACATGAAGTATACTAAAAAAAAACAATGATGATTTTTTTTTATCTTTCTAGCATTTTATCCAATTTTCCGTCTGACTTTCTTTTTATCTTTTAGTAATTTAGATTTGAGAAGAAGACCCCACTAAAGAAAAGTATCTTTTTCGTCGCGGGGATTACAGCAAATTAAAATGTTTTTTTTATTTGGTTATTGGATCTAAGATATCTAATAAGCAATCAAAGTTTTTATTTTCAATGATGTTAGATCACCAATTTGAAAATCGCTTAAAAATTGGATTTAAAAAAATGTAAAGCTAATTTTGAGAAATTCTACGTTAATGGCGTCAGTCTAGCTTTGGGCCCCTAGAAGCCTTGTCCCCCCGCAGTGCGGGGGTGTAGGTTACGCCACTGATGTTATGCGTAGACAAATTTTGCATCAGAAAAAACTGTAGTCCCCGACGTAATTAAGGCAAGACCATAACAAACGAGTGTGTGCGAACCCCGCGCATTTGTTCGTAATACTTCATAGGGAACTTCATTACTTTGAAATAAATTGCAAATCATTTTGATCTCTGGTGCGCCCAAAATATTGTGTCGCGTGCCATTGATGGCATGCGTACCACTGGTTCATCATCCCTGATATAAACAAATTGTACGGAAGCGTTAGTTAAGTTTAATAAGAAATTGTAAAAGCTAATTTTAGTAAAATATGGAGTTTGAAAGGTTTGTTATATACATCGATGTTACGATTATTATCCTCTAACTTTAAAGAATAAGACTTTAAAATAAAACTTGTATTTAAATAAAAAAAGGCTTAATTTACGACTTTAGAAGATACACGAGTCAGTATTTATTAATAGCGCCTTTTTTTAGCAACAAAAGGGCTATTGATGACAGTCCTCGCGATTCTGTACCATGTTCAAAAGAACAAGAATGACACCCAAGATGGCACTTTCTCCAAACTTCCACATAACATCTACATGAGAATTTTGAACCATGACAGATCTAATGTGCTTCAGCCCCTGTGCTAGGTGGGTGCCCTGTGCCATCAAGACTTGAACCGGCGACTAGATAACAGTGGCAGCGAATTCGTGTCCATGACCACTACGCTTCTACAACCACAGAAGTCACATGAGAGTCATTGCCAGTGGTCCTCGTAGTTATAAGGGAATCCTTATAATTTGTCTCCGTCTATGATTAATAATTTATTAACATCACCCTCCGAAGCAACACAAGGGCTATTAGTGATGCGTCTCCTAATTCTAAACCCCAGTCAAATGACAAGGACGACACTGTAGCTGGAAACCCACTCTCCAAACTTCCAACTTACACGTTGACTGCTATATGAGAGAGATATATAACTGTGTGTGTGTGTGTGTGTGATCCGAGTTCCTGATTGTGGAACTGTTCTAGAGAGCCTTTTCTGGAACGTTTCTCTTAAAAATAATATTATATTTAATCCTTTTTATTGAAGAAATTCATCCTTTCACTCCTCATTCCGTCGAGATGCGGCAGCAGGTCGAAAGACGAGATTGGTTGTCCTGGAGATGTGACGTCATTTTCTCCTCACTCTCCTTCGAAAATGAAACCGAAACTAAATTTTTCCCAAATCCCCGTCCACCAGCTTTGTTGCGCTGCACTCAGTGTGGATTTCTACCTATTCTTATGTAACTTCATCAAATCCTTCTCTTTTCCCAACTAATTCTGATGACTGGACAATAGAACTTTCACTTTCTCTAAAGTTCCTCATAAAAGTATTACCGTTTAAAGCTTGTTTATAACGAGTGCGATTTGCACTAATATAAATAATCTGTTTTTATTTATTTTTATTATTTTTTTTGTGTATATACGTCGAATTGTTCGTCCTTGTTCACTGATAAATCTGTTTCTATCCAAACAATTGGAGTCATCGGCTGTTTTTTCGTTACTCAAATTTGCAACAATATTAATAGAAATACAGTCGGACCTCTATATAACGAAGTCGCTAAACCCCGGAAAAAAGTTCGTTAAATGGAAAATTCGTTATATAGAGATTCATCTTTTAATATACTTTTTAAACCACTTAAAACCAATTTTAAATTCATAAACACTATATATTAGAAAAAGTAATTATTCACATCTTTTTTTAAAATTAATATATGTTTATTTTATATATCTTACCCATCAAAAAAGAAAGAAAGAAAAAATACAAGGAAAAGAAGATAAAAGGATGTCGGAGAATTCACTGCATTTTCAACATTAAGAAAATAATTTTACACTAAAATTAAGGAATTTTGAGGACATTTTATAATTTAAAGCATACAAATAACATTACATACATTATTCTATAATTACGGGGACACGAGACAACTCCCCTGAGGGTGAAAGAGGATATCAAAGATTTTTCTAGTGAACTGGCCAATGGGGGTTAATGGTTGCACTTCTTGGATAAAACGTCCAGAATTCTACTGCTCTCGACGAGTTAGGATCTAATAAAACCAGTTCAAGACTTATGACCACCATAAAATGTGTTTAAGAGAGAATAACATGAAATTTTTTCAGAAATACTTAAAAAAAAGGGAGAACAAAATCTGAATCACAAAAGAAAAAGTTCGTTATAACAAAAATTGCACTTCGCTATAGAGAGGTTATTTTACGAAGAAAATCGTGAAATGTTCAAAGTTCCAGGAAAAAGTTTGCTATATATAAAAATTCGCAAAATAGAGGTTCGTTATATAGAGGTTCGACTGTATATGTTTTTTCATAAATCAAATTTTAAATATATCTTAAGTTTTGTTAAATGTATAATCACTTTATTTTATAGATCTTGTTTTTAAGAAAATGTGGATGTGGTATATATATTAATTCTAAAAATAATTAATTTTTACGAAAAAGCTTCGTATAATTTACTTCATTGCATTTATTTTTTTAAATTTCAAAGGAAATTTTTTTCTGTTGTAACTTTGCTTTCAACGACTGAAGAAAATAATTAAACAGTATTAAGATAGAAATTTACTCATGCATCAAAATAATCTATTTAATATTTATGAAAGCAGCTGAAACATGTATTTTTATCAGATTTAAAACACTTTACAACAGTGCTTCTCAAACTTTCAATATGTGTGACCCAATATTCAATCATAATTTTGATCGCCCCCCTCCATACTGTACCAATGAATCGAATTCAATTATACTATACTTTGATACTAAAGCTAGAATACGTCTTAAACCTCTTAAGTGCCATTGGTGTATATAAACGCCTCACTCAGCCAAAGCATTATTTTCCCCGGACGTATATATACGTCTTTCCGAGAAATACAACCTTTTCTGTGCAGTACTATCCATAAAAGTATTCCGAAGGCTATGGAATCAGTGGCGTAACGTACACCTCGGCAACCCCCGCATTGCGAGGGGGCCCAGAGCTCTAGAGGACCCACAGCCTGACTATCGCCAAGTATATATACCCTTTGTAAAATCCAACTTGGGGGGCTCCAAACCTGACTTTGCAGGGAGGCCCAAGTGTTCTCCGTTACGCCACTGTATGGAATGCAATAAAAATAACTTGACAGTGTGTCCGGTGGCATTGGGATCGAATTGCGTAACTTTTAAGTGGTACTTACGAAATTAATTATAAACCGAGCAAATTATCAATATAAGTGTTAATCTTTGTATATAATTTTATATCTGACAAAACCATGGGGGGCACTGGTAATTATTAAACTTTTTCTTAACTTAGTTTTGTTAAATTAATTATCAAATACATCGTGTAGTATTAATTCATTTATAAGTACATTATATCAGTGTAAATGTGTATTTTATTTTTCAATATGTCAGAATGTGCGTGTGTATTTTGTTTACTTTCAGTAAATTAGTAATTTTTTTAAAATAATTTTCTGCTTTTAGACTTTTTAATATGTTCGCCCCCCCCTCGTAGAGTTATCACGCCCCTCAAGGGGGGAGGCGTGTCCCACAGTGTGAGAAACGCTGCTTTACAATCATAAAAAAGAAAGTAAAATTATTATAGTTTCGTAAGTAGCATAACCACTACGAAAATTCTCGATGATACTTAATGTATACTATAAAATACGGCGTTAAACACACACTTTTAACACAAAAAATAAAATCTAAATTTACGGGGGGTGTTATACACCGGGTATAAAAATGATAACTTCAAAAATAAAAATGAAAAAAAAAAGAGATGTGCTAAAAATGACTTAGACTTCCATAAAGATCGGAATACTGCTTATTTAAAAGAAATGTCATACTTTATGAACTTAAAGCGTTGTTTCTCTAGAAATATATAATACTACTTCTTCCAAATCCTGGGGTAATGCCTCGAATTAATGGCTTTAAAACATAATAGCACTGCTGACGTATATTGCAGGTTCCTTTATAAAAAAGGAGGTGCGCGTTATTCGGCGAATATACCTTAAAATTAAAAAAATGCAGCTTGAAAGTATAGGTGCATGTTATACGCCGGATTTTACGGTAAGTTGATTTCAATGTCGGTATAAACAGAAATTTTAAGATAATCAAAATTATATTATCTTAGACGATCATATTTTCAAGGAAAAAGTCACAAACTTAGATAAAACCATATATAAAAAAAATGTGTGCGTGTATCAGTGTGAACACACGGTAGAAGTTAACTTCTTCGGCTTATATGTATTGAATTGTATTATTTAAAGTAATCTTATATAAAATTAACAAATTTATCATTATCATTATTATTCCAAACTGTATTGAAAAAAATAATTAGGATGGAAAAGGTATAAGTGTAAACAAACTTTTCATTTTCAATACATAATAGTAAAAAAAAATTATTGTACATATTTATAGAAAAGTATCATTATTATTAATCTATTTCAGTAGCGCACACAGGAATTTTTCAAGGGGGGAGGGGTCCGGGGTCGAAAGTTCGCCATTCTTGTATCATGCTCCTTTTGATTTTGTTGATTTTTGGAAACAAAACACAGTAAAAAACTAATTTTTTAATAAATAATTAGCATTAATTAATAAAATTAATCATTAATAACAAGTAATTAATTAAATTTTACGTACTATATACTTAGAATTATAATCAATCGGAAAAAAATCAAGGGCTTTGGGGGATGGAGGGTCCAGACCCCCAGGACCCCCCCCCTTGTGTGCACCACTGGTCTATTTACATTATGCTTATAGGTGTTTCAGTACATACTTTTGTTATCAAAGGCTTGTGGTAACTAAAATAAGAAATGTAGGTTTCGCACTCAATATCATTTAAGAATCTCGAAAACACAGCACCAATCGTAGTATTTGATTTTGTCGTCAATATTATTCTATTATTTTGTAGAGATAAGGCGAAATTGTCTTTCCCCCCGTATTTGAGGTAAATCTGGAAACTAGAACCATATTGTGTTAACTAATCGCTCATCATTTCTTTCTACATGAATTAGCTTTCCAACTGCACCATTTGCCAATCCATCTGTCACATCAATATTTGTGGTAATCGTGTAGTAAATATTATTCACATAAACTGTTTGATAAGGCAATCAATCCATTTGTATCAATTAATGACATCTTATGTAATTTTTCAC
This sequence comes from Trichonephila clavipes, assembly GCA_019973935.1. NCBI lineage: Eukaryota > Metazoa > Arthropoda > Arachnida > Araneae > Nephilidae > Trichonephila > Trichonephila clavipes. The sequence goes on from BMAU01000939.1 coordinate 414,156, forward strand.
GTACAAAAGTTTATAGTTCTTTTGAAGTACAACCAATACATACATCTTTTGCAGTTGAAGTTATTCCGTCCGCATATGCATTCAATATTTTATTATTCTACTCATTGACGGAATTGTTAGTGTTGAATAATCGTATATCTTGAGGAAACCTTAATTCAGCTTCTTCCACAGTACAAAAACGAGACTCAATCAGAGTTATCTCTATTTCATCGAGTTGTTCGCCGTTTCCAATTTTTGTAAATATAGAAGAAAATTGTTGATTCTCTCTCTTGACGCATGACTTCATTTAGTTCATAATATTTTAGATTTTGCCGTAAAATCGGCCCACCGATGGTCAGTTTTGGTTGCTTATAGACTGGAGGTAATCGACGTAAATCTCCTATTAAAATAATATCTAATCCACCAAAATTTGACTGAAAATTTCCAGTTATTTGTTTTCACCTGGAATCAACCTTCAATAACAATTGAGCACTGATCATATTTATCTCATCAATGATTATGACTTTTATGTGCTATTTGAAAAGAGTTCTGCAGTGTTGAGCTGTTTCAGAATGTAACGGAAGTAATCTTGATGAAGAAATTTTTAAAGCTGTATGAACAGTTGTTCCTGAAATTGCTCTATTGCTGCTTTTCCAATTGAAGCACAAGTTATATATGCATGACAGTATCCATCATTGTTCGTATAGCGATTATTAATTTCCATCGAAAGTTTAAGGATGAATGTTTTACCGCATCCGCGGCAGGGCCGGTAAAAAAATATTTGAAATGGAGTTCGATATGATGATAAAAGATGTGAAATAACATGAAGTGAAAGTCCTTTTTGTGTGTGTGTGTATGTGTTTTTCGTTCGACATTCTCACTAATTGATAGAAACCTTCTTTGGGCATAAAATTTTCCCTTTTTTTTTTTGCAATAGTAGTAAATTTGTAATAGTAAGAAGTTAGTAATGCTGCTTATATATATATATAGATGTGTATGTATAGATTCGAACCGGGCACCTTCCGATCCGAACGCCAGTACTTCATCGATCACGATCGTCTTCGCGTGGTCTCTAAGTACTGAATACCGCTACACTACTCTCCCACCAGTGAGATGGATAGGCGAACGATTTTTTTTCTTTCGTTTGTTTGTTATGGAGAGAGCATGTTTATTTATTTATTTTTCTCTCGCTCTCTCATTATTTTTTATTTATTTATTTTTATTTTTATTGCTGAGATGAGAGAAAGGTGATGTATCGCTTGTTTCGGAGACAGAGTATGTTTTTTTTATTTATTTTTCTTCTTATTTATTATTTTTTTACTCTCTCTTCTTATTTATTATTTTTTTACTCTCTCTTTTTATTATTTTATTTATTTTTCTTACGGTAGATGGCACCACAAGAGTTCAGAAAGTTGCGTTTTCTTACTTCAGTCCAGGGTCACCAATGTAGGTATAGATTCGAACCGGGCACCTTCCGATCCGAACGCCAGTACTGTATCGATCACGCCAAGACGATCGTCTTCGCGTGATGTCTAAGTACTGATTACCGCTACAGATGCCATTATTGAAACAAAAATCAATTTTTCATTCGCATTTTTTTCCCTCGCCAAAATCGGTGATTTTCATTTGTCTCCAGTTTTTCTAGTGTAACCCCTGAGAAAATGGGAAGTGGACGAGATGAAGCAGATGTTGATTTGTCAATTTGGCACGAAACTGGTTTTCGTCGCCAAACCCTTGACTATTGTAAAATTGCGTTATTTGTTCAAGTTTGAATTTTTTTAGGGCTTCATTTTTAAGTGAATGCCTGCAAACTTCATATATCTATTGCAAACAACGGTAATTTTTAAACAAAAAATTTAACAAAAATAATGCTTAAATATTTCGCGCAAAAAGGAGAAAAAAATAAGACACAATTTTTTTTAAAAAAATCGTAATTTTTAATCAATTTTTTCAATATTTGTACAGATTACGGATAATATTGTTCTACACACAGAAAAAAAGTTTTTCGTGAGGTTACTTTTATAAGTAACGAAGTTATTTAATATTTACTTAAAATTTTGAGTATTTTTTGAAAAATCGTAAAAAAAGTTTTTGGCATTCTTTTTCTAAAAGAGAATGAACTTTTTTAGGGTAGAATATCAATTCATTAAAGCGAGAGGAAATTGAACGGGAAGGGTTTAGAAATCTTTTCATAAAAATGTATCAATTTTCACTCATTTTAGAAAAAAAACGTAAAAAATAAAAAAATATATCATTATTTTGTAGAAAAAATTATACCGTATCGTGGCGAAAAAAATGATCTTTCCGATTCTGTAATTGGTTTTTGTCTGAGTTGGATAGAAAGAATTTTTAGATGGCTTTTGTTTCGTCCAATTTATGATAAAACAGATTAGTTTAAATAATTCACAACCACACAAAAACTCGGCATTCTAAATCTACTTTTTATTTACTTTTTCACTGTTGTCATTTACATAAAACCATAAATCTTTTATTTACAAAATAGCTTCAATACAAGTTTGTGAAAAAAAATTGTGTTTCATTTATTATTATAATCTTCTTAGAGTTTTGAACTTTAGTTTAAATATATGTATTAAATTTCATCTCGTGGTTATGATATGGATATTTGTTAAACTCGCGACAGCTTTTTTAAAAACGTGGTGAAAGTCGGAACTTCATATACCTTTAACTTACATTCATCGCGTAACCGTAACTGGTAACGCGTAACGAAAATTTTTCCCTAACGTGCCACAAGAAGTTAACTTCAAAAATATTGTATAAAATAAAATGTTAAAAATTGCTTAAGATTTTTAAAATTACGATCTTAAATTGACAGTTAATTGTCTATTATGAAGAACAAAATCACTAACTTACAGAAGGAAAAAAAAACTTGATTATTGTAAAAAATAATTAAATTAATTTTTATCATACATGTTACTTTTAAAAAAGAATTATCTATATTACATAGAAAAAAGAAACAAGATTTCATTGAAACTTTTTTTTATTCGTAAATAAGTTTACGAAGGATATTTGGTTAAAATTTTAAACACTATTTTTTTTTTATTAGAATTGTATGTTTCATGTTAACTCCTCTCCTATCACAATTTTTTTTTCATTTTATTTAAGGCCCTTTGTTAAAAAATTGTACAATGATTCCGAAAGTACAATAATTATCGAACTTGGGACTAATTTTATCAGTAAATTTAATCTTAGTTTTTTGACAATACCACTCTTAAAGTTCCAATAAAGAAATGAAATAATTTTCGGTATTTCCCCTGTCAAATAATAATAATAATAATAATAAATTCGCTACTCATTTTCTATGTATTTTATCTGTTATCCTCGTGACACACACGAGAACTAAATCAAAAAATTGCACCACAAGATTGACTTTTGAAAAACTGTGCTTTATTTTTAATATTTAATCAGACGAATATCAGAACAGTCAGTTTTTAGACCACGAGTTATCCCCCGCCCCTGAGCATTGTGCATATCTCATGTTTCTCTTCCGATACTGATGATTGAATAGAGTTGTGGATCAAGGTCACTCACTGCACGACGCTGTCAGCTGATAAAACTCCGTTGAGAAAAGCCGTGGTTGGAACTGTAGCGAAGAAGAAAAATTGGGCAATCTCGTCTGCGTGGGAAAATAACCATAGTTTTCAGAGCAAACGACCGAAACGTGGATGAAAAACACAGGAATTTGAATTGCCAGGTGAAAAATCGCTCACAGCAAGGTCGCCGGTTGATTGTGGAAATTACGTTTCTTGTAGAGAAGAAACGTAATAAACGCATAACCAATGTTCTAATTTTGATGTCGATTGTGTGGATTCTTCACGTAAATTTTGAAATAAAAAAAAGAAAGAAGCCAAGATTTACGTGACTAAATGATGAAATATGTGTTTTTAAGGTCCCACACTAAAAATTAATTCAAAGTAAATTCTAATAATTAATTATCTATTAAAGAAAACACCTGGATTTAATTTATTCCTATCGAAGTGTAAATTATTTGTGTCATAAATTTCGAAACAATGGGAAATGTTTGATAGTATAAGAATAACGTAATATTAATATCGAGTTTTTCCGTGAATATTAATAATGTTTTTTAGAGAGGTTTCTTAGGAATCACACTTACCTATATAAAAATTTCTCTTCAGAATGTCTACTCTTTGATTAAATTCCCTGGTGTAGCTAGTCTTGAGTGGGCCCTGCATCAAAATTTCTTGAATGCCCCTTTTTACTCCCCTTAACATGTTACGATTATTTTGCTTTTATATTTTGGGAACCCTGTAGCTTGGGGGCCCCTTATCATTGATACGGAGGTAGCTACGTCTCTACTTAGAAAATTAATCAAAGATGGCCCATAACAGCTTATTTTCTTCCTATTATCTGTCACTTAGAGCAGTGGGCCTCGGGCCTCACAAGGGGAACATTAAATTATTTCTATTTTATTTACTATAGTGTATTTCTCTTGGGCTTGGACGACTTTTTGCAGAACTTACAATCCATGCTAAATCACTTTATATCCATTTTTCTGTGTAACAATATTTTATATTCTGTAGGCATATTTAAATACAATTAAATCAAAAGTATTAAATAAAAAAATCTAAAATATATAAACAATCCCTCAGAGGGGAGCGGTAAATTTATCAAACGCTGACCGGTCCTCTGCGATAAAAAGGCTTGAGAGCACTGGCGTAGAGAAGATTCCTAGATATTTCAAATTTAGATAAAATTCTTTTCTCCTTAAGTTATGCTATACACAGGACCGTTTTTGACCTCCATGGCACCCTAGGCACTTCAAATTGTTACGCCCCCACTATTTCCAGGGCACTCCCTCCTTCAGTTCTTACCTTACCATTTTTGGTTCGGGGAGGCTCTTGGTTTTTACTCTTTTCTCCTTGTTTGTTTTTGTTCTTTGGAGAGTCTTTCCGTTATCCACCACCTATAGACCTGCCGTGTCACAAACAGGCAACCGGCAGATGTATGAGGAAAGGAAAATGTGATGAAAATTCGCGATGTTGTAAGGTAAGAAATGAACATGGTTTGGCCACTCTTGTTCATTTCTTACCTTACAAACATCACGAACCATCCACCCACCCTTTTGTAAATTAGTACAGTACGTTAATAAAATCTTTTGCAATTACAGCATAGAGTATACATGATGTATGAAGAGTTTTCATATTGTCAATTGTCATCTTTTTCATCGCTTATCGCTTTACTCTGTTCGTAGCAGTGTGTGGTACGTTCACTGTGTAATTTTGATCTTTCTCTTTTTTCGTCCTCCAATTTTCGGTGCCCCCGATATTTTGAGCCCTAGGCACTTGCCTAAGCTTAGAAGCAGTCCTGGTTGTACATCGAAGAACAAAACAGTGCCCCAAAACTTATTTAACAATTTTCCTGCCCAGTATAATTTCCTTACTCCATAGCCAGTCGTAATGTCACAAGCCACGGATTTTTTTAGTCAAATAGTGAGTTCCAGTTCTAATTTTTACTAAAAACCTGCTGTAAGGAGTAATGAATCTAAATCTCAAAATCCTTGCGTGGAAGTTAAGGAATTAAAATGCCAACTTAGGGGGTGTCGTTCTCGGTGCTCAGTGACGTACACAAGGGGCAAGGGCTGGAGTTCAACCACCCCATGGACCAAAAGATTTCTAATTTTTACAACAGAGTTTACCCCTCGAGGCATTGATCTACGTGTTTTTTCGAATGTAACTCCCCCCATAAGAGGGGTTCATGTACGCTACTTTCGATACTTGACCAAAGTTCAGAATCATACATGTTGAACAGGGACGTCTTAAGGTATGAGTCTACAGGGCCCGGATCCAGGGCCTCAGCCACAATGGGGGCCTCGTCTCGTTCTCGATCCAGCCTTAATAAGATCATGTTTCGAATAATTTCAACGGTTAAATTTTTTTTTTCGGCTGTATTCTCCGGAAAACTTGGAAATTCGGACAATATGTCAACTGGCTGCATGTGATGACCATTGCTCATGCATGGTTCTAGTCCTACCTCCATACACTTAGTCAAAAAACGGCAGTCGTCGAGCCGGTTTGTGCAGTTGTAAGTCATGCATGTTTCGGGTTATTGTTTTTATAAGTGTTTGGCAACTGTCCACTTTTAAGGGCCATAGGAGGGGTCAAGAAGTCTTAAGACGTCCCTTATGATCAATAACCTTTGATTGCATTTTGATTTTAACAAAAAAAAATTATAAAATAACTAATACAAGTATTTTCAGAAATTTTCCATTATATAATAATTTTTGAGATCATATATAAGAGTATTCAAGATTTCGAAATATATTTCAAGTCATTGGCAAACCATTCATTTTCATGTGTGCGTGCCACTGTAATTTAAAATAACTTTTCAAGCAACTGAACTTACTGTTGAATAAGATCTATCTTTATACTTTTCAGTACATCCTGAACTTTTTTTTAAAATCAACTTAGAGGGAAATACGATACATCCGTCGGGCTGAGCTTACGATCGACTCTTTTTTCCCTCTCACACAAACGGGATCTCCGTTTCTTGCTGCGTATCAGTGAACTGAACTTCATTCACTTTCATTGATTGATTGATGCGATTTGATTCGCCATCTAATCATTTATCACGGTTTATTTCACCTTGAACACTTTTTGGGAATTGTCAAGCAAGCAATAAATATCATTGGCTGATTTTTCCTGATCAGCGTTTGAATATCTCCTGTACTAACACAGGGTGTCCGGACTTAAAGTATTCAAAAGTTATTGCTTATTAATACGGAATTACCCATCAAAATGTAATAAACTTTTCATCCGTGGATTGGAATTCTTTCCAAGATTTTTTGGGTGTAGCTCGATCGGTCTCACGAGCGCATTATTCGGCAATCGCAGACGATAAACTTGTAACACTGACGACTTCATTAGTAAAGATGCGGACGCCGCAGCAAAAGGTGCAGTGCGTACTTCTGTTTACGGAGTTTAAATCAGTCACGCGTGTACAGCGACGTGTACGAACCGAATGGAATGTCGATCCTCCGACATCAAAATCTATCCACCAATAAGAAAGAACTTTAAACGAGACGGGAACTTTGGTATTTCAAAAGCTGGTGAGTACCTTAAGTTTTCGTAATAGAAGAAAGACACTGTTGATCGTGTGCGTGATTCATTTTGTGGGAGTCCTGATAAGTCTATTAGGCAAGCCAGTAACGACATTCCATTCTGTTCGAACACGTCGCTGCACACGCGTGATTTATTTAATTTCCGTTAACTTAAGTACGCACTGCACCTTTTGATGTGGTGTCCATAGCTTTACTAATGAAGTCAGTGTAACAAGTTTACAATCTGCGATTGCCGGATAATGCGCGCACGTGAGACCGATCGGACTAGACCCAAAAATTCTCGGAGGGGTTTTCATTCCATGGATGAACAGTTTATTACATTCTGATGGGTAGTTCCGTAATAATAAGCCATAACTTTTTGATACTGTAAGTCCGGATACCTTGTACTTACTGTGAATTTTTTTTTCTTTTTTGTCTTTGGTTTACACGTGAACTTGTTATGGTAAATGCACTTAACAATCAAATTATATCAAACGACATCAATTCATGTTGCCTCTATATTAATGTTATAAACTAATTTTATACTTGAAGATGACATTCAGATTTTGTTAACAAGAATCGCATTTCGAGAATTCTTGTTAATTAACTTTTGCGAAAGTCGATTCTCAATGGGGGTTGTGGGGGCATTACAGTAGAGTCCCGAAAACTCGGCATTCAATATCCGGATAATAGCGCAAAATTGACATTGACGTTAATATTCCTAAATCGTTTTACAAGAAGATCACGAAAGAAAGAATGGTGAAGTCTTGGAACCAAGAATATCTCATTTCTAATAAAGGGGGAGCATAACAAAGAAATTTTTTTCCACCATTAATAAGAGACTATCACGTCATCATTTTACACTAACTACAAATTAACCCAATTTCTCACTGGTCATGGTAATTTCAAAAGTTACTTGAACAAATTTAATTTAGTTCCTTCATCTTTCTGTGACTGTAATATTGGTGGCGAGGAAAATGTATAGAACATGTAATCCTTCTGTGTTCCAAGTATGTCACAGAGAGAAAGATCAGAAGACTGGCGTTCAAGAGACTCAACATTAATTGGCCACCGAATTTTCACCAACTTCTTTCCACCAGAAGTTCTTTCAAAAATTTCTTTAAATTTGTTGTAACTGTTTGTAATTCTTCTTAACCTCATTTTTTTAATTGTTTATTTCCCTTGAATGTGTGTTTAATACTTACTTCTGTAAGCCCCGTGTGATACTTTGTGATTCACGGGGATTTTATAATTGTTTTCAATAAAAAAAAATATTTCCGGATAACTCTGCTATACCCTTTCAGATTGAAAAATCCCCACGTGCACAGTTAATGAAAACATAAACGTTTTTTGAGGAGACCATATAAAATCTTAAAATATCACACAGTACGGGACTAAAGGCCATCGAAACCGCTCTTCAATATTGTTACGAATTTAGTCTTATTCTAATTGTTTCTACTCATTTGTGTTCATTTTTACAGTTTAATTTGTCGTATCTAATGTGATTTTAACCCTGTTTACCTGTAATATCATTTCCACTGCATTGCACGGCCCCCATGCTTTAACGTTGGTTTAAATGGTAAACTCGCCAAATATTGCAGCTAGCGCCAAGTTGGCGACGGATTTGGCGACTTAATTTTGGCGCCAAATGTGGGTGATAAGCTTGGCGACCATGGCAACCCTGCTCCTAATAACCCTGTCTGGCAACCCTATCGCGGTATTGTAACCCTATTGTATTGAATGTATTACTGTATTGAGCTTTTCTCGTACGTTCCGGATTTTGCTAGACCTTTCTATTTCTCGATTATTCTGGCAAGTGCAAGAGGTTTCTGACCGAAAGGTATAAAAGGGCCCGGGCCGGCTAGTCAGTTAGTCAGATCTCAGCTTTCATGCAAGTGATACCTCTCTGCTTGAGAGAGAGAGAGCCGATTGCATAGTGCGTGTGTTATTGCTTTTATTGAGTTATTATTTTTGTGCTGAGTGTTTACTATTGCTTTTGTTAGTGTATTACATCTGTGTTATCAGTATTTTCATTGATTGTACGTGACTTTCTCGAACTGTTCTACAATTTGTGGAGGACTGTTTTGGCCAAGAATAAAATTGGTTTGGATCCCGCTCTTCGGCTTCAATCATTTCGAACCCCCGAAAACGCAACAATATTTTAAACAAGGTGCGTCCGTAATGGACTGTAGCGGTTTTCTAAATAAGCCAGTAAAAGCCTCCAGACAGGAGTGATCACTTTTGTCTTGTGATATGTTACGTGCTTACGAATCAGAAGGTACCGGGTTCTAATCTCCGACATTGGTGAGCTTGGCAGAAAAGAAAAATGCAAAACTTTCTGATGTGTCGTGGCGCCATCTACCCGCAAGAAGAGCAAACAAAGTCGCCAGACTCACTTGACGCAACAGTAACAACTCACACGCTCGTCATAACAACAAATATCTCATTCGTTCGCCTATCCACCGACTGAGTGGTGGGGTTATAATGTGGCGGTATCTAAATAAGCCAGTAACAGCCTCAGGACAGGGGTAAACACTTTTGTCTAGTGGTGACTTATTGTTGCTTCGTCGTCTTCGTGAGGAAGCAGCAAAACCACACAGAGTGCAGTACGGAAGACAAAGGACATTATGCACCTCTTTTTTTAAAAAAGTAGCCAGTTTTTGAAAAGTTGGTTACTCAGTTTTTATTATAGATAATTTTATGCCTTCATAAAGTATTTTTTCTGATCAGGTAAATACTGTATGCAATGCATTCATTAATTTTCATTTTCACATAGTAAATGCTCCATGTCATCATAAAGTACGTCCTATCCTTTTGGGGTAATTTATTTCTGCTGTATTCTCCAGCAACGAACAGATATAAGTGCATTACACTATTTTCTGAGGAAACACTCGTACTTATTCTTTTTTAATCCAATTCTCGATAACCCTGCTTTTTCACAAACTCAGCCACCTTTTGGTCAACACTAGGGCCAGTCTTTGGGACTCTACTGCTCAGACGAAAGTTCCGTTAGTGAACTAGAAATTTGAAATCTGGCAAACATGTTTTTTTCCTTGAGTAGAGATCCGTTGAGGACAAGTTTTATGAAAAGCTATTCCCAAAGGGTCTTACGGGGATTGATTGATTGAATAGTAACGTCGCACTGTTCAGCTACACGAGGGCTTTTAGCGACGGACCACGTCATTTTGAACCATGGTCAAGTGACGTGGACGACACCTGAGCTGGCACCCCCTCTCCTAACTACCACACAACACCAATGGGAGGACGTTTCAGCTCTCGACAGATTTAACGTGCATCGCTGCCCCTACACGGTGGGTCTTTAGTGGTACCGGGCTCGAACTCGTGACAAGGCAAGCCACGGTCCGATACCTATACCACTCGGCTACCACGGCCACGGGTCTTACGGGGGAGTTGTAGATAAAAAAAATTCCTTTTTCAACTATTTGACCTACAGACTTGAAATGTAGGAAAGATGTTTCTTCTCTTGAGTACAGATCCGCTAAGAATGGGTTTCTCTGAAATCCACTTACAAGGGGGAGTGGGTCTGAGGTTATTAGAGTGTTAAAGATTTTTAAAAATTCCTGTTTTTGAGTTATTAGACCCAAAATCTTGAAATCTGGCAACTATATTTCTTTTGTTATGTAGTGATCCGCAAAGAAAAAAAAAGTAAACAAAAATGGGGGTTTGGGGAAATTGATTCCGAAGGAGAATATGCCTGGGAATAACATTTAATGGTTAAAATTGACCTCAATGAGGTGGAGGTCCATGGCTCCGGCCCAGTTGGTCAATGCTTTAAGACGTCCCAGCTGAGCCCCTTTATTTATTATTTATTATACTTTAGAGGCTACACACCTCACCAGATGAAATTCATAAATTATAAAGGCAGCGGAATGAAGTCCAGTGGCTGAGGGGTTAGTGCATCGCGTTTCCACACCACAGGTCCGAGGACACACGACAGCATTGAAATAGAGATTCATTATATACATCTACTAGCTGGTATACCCGTTTTTCGTACGGGTGAATTGCAAAGTAAAACAACTGAAATTGAAGGTTAAAGAAATTTTTAACAAGTTAATAATTTTAACTAAATTGCAAATCAAACAAAAAAAAAGCTCTAAACATATCTTAGCTCAACAAAAAATCGCATTTGACAAATATTTAGTCTGTAGGTCTGATATTTGAAAAAAGGGATTTTTTTAAAAATCTATAATGTTTCCTTACCTTCCTTGTGGGCTGATTTTTGAAAATGCCCTTTTAAGCTGATCTCTTCTCAGCAAAAGTAATATGTTTTCAAAATTTCAAACGTTTAATAATTCATAAAAGGGATATTTTTATGTATATAAAATATCCTTGGTGGCGGATTTTCGCAAAAACCCTACTTAGTGGATCTCTCTACATGAAAGGAGCATGTCTCCTAAATTTCACGTCTATAAATCTAACAGTTCAAAAATGGGAATATTTATCGATTATTTCCTTTTAACCCCCTGGAGCAGTGGCGCACACAAGGGGTTGTCCTAATGGTCTGGACCCCCAAGCCCTTGATTTTTTTTCAGATTGATTATAATTCTGTATATAGTATGTAAAATTTAATTAAGTATTGGTTGTTAATGATTAATTTTATTAATTAATGCTAATTATTTGCTCTATAATAACTTTTTTACTGTTTTTGTTTCCGAAAATCGACAAAATCGAAAGGAGCATGATACAAGAATGGTGGACTTGCGATCTTGGACACCCCCTTGAAAATTCCTGTGTGCGCTACTGCCCTTGGGCTCTATTTTTTCAAAACCTCTTCTGTTGCAGATCTCTGCATGAAAGGAGCATGCCTAGCAGATTTCAAGACCTAGAAAGGGTTGCCGTGAACAAAATGATATGCTCTGACGCCGGCCACGCTGTATCTCCACATTGAAAAATTAATCGCCGATTTTTTCTGCTTCGGAAAACAAACATCCAAAATAATTTCTTTTATTTCGCTCGCGCTTTTGTTAACAAGCGTAAACAGAAATGGAGCACCATTCTATTTAAAATATTACACGCCGTTAAAATATTGTACACCATTAAAATATTATACACCATATCTAATGTGTTTGACGAAAACGAAGCCGCCATCTTGTACATCACGTAGGGAGCCGAGAAACCCCATTGGCTGGAATTTCAAGCAACTTTTGTTTGGTACAACTTTTTCAGCTCGCTAGCAAAAAGTTGTTCAAAAACCGTTGCTATGGCAACTGAGTAAAAATTGCACGAATTGGTCGAAAAATTGCTCGAAACGTGTACGTGTGATAAGGCCTTTTAGGCAAAAAATTGGATGAAAAAGTTGCACGGAAAATGTACGTGTGATAGGGCCTTAATAGTTCAAATACGGGAAGATTTTTCCTTTACGGCACTACCCCCTCCCCTTCAGGGCCGATTTTCGCAAAGCCCTTTCTTAATTAAGGTATGTGACTACCTTCGAAGCACTTTTTATAAATGGGGCATAAAACTAGGAATTCAAAAACAATTTCCACAAAATTAAAAATAATTCTGGACATATTGCGAATTTTGAGTGAAAAATTGTAGTTACGGTAAACCTTGTATTGAAAATTAAAATTAATATATTCAAATAATATTTATACAGTACATAAAAAACATCATTATCTGTGCTTAAACAGAGCTATAAAATTTGTAATACTTTTGAAAGTTTTTAAATTATGTTAATTTTTATGCAAGAACTCAAGTTTTTACAAAAAACTAATGTTATTTTCTCACAAAAAGGGAAATAAAATTCATAAATATATACACAGAGATTAGGTAATAGTCTAGACTGCAGATAAAATAAATTAAAGCATTTTCTGAAAATTTTAATTTCTGTAGTGAACTTTACCGTGAAGCAAAAAATTGAAAAACATAATTTCTCAGAAAATGCATTTAAAGATTTTAATACAATATGAAAAATTTATACTAATTGTACATTTTTCAAACTCGCCATATTTATAACTCAAGCTCTCTTTATCTTCATGTTTAACTAATTCGGACTTTTTTTTTTTAACCTTTTTGCTGTTTTCTGCAGAATTTTATAAACTATAACAATTGTCGTTTTTAGTAAAATTTTGATGAAAAATTACAGTTTTGATCGCTTACACAAATTTCTAATAAATGTATTCAAAAAATATTTATACAGTACATAAATAACATCTTTATATGTATCAAGAAGTAAATTATTTTAATAATCTTGAAAGTTTTTTAAATATGCCAAATTTCATGTAAAAACTCGATTTTTTTTTTAAAAAATTAATTTTTTTTTCATAAAAAAGCAATAAAGTACATGAATGTATGCACAGAAATTAGATTTCGATTCATAACTCAGATAGGACTAAATAAAACTTGTTCTGAAAATTTCAATTCAATACCTTAAAAATATTTTTTGTAGGGATCTGCTTCCGGTTTTGTAAATTCCATATCCGATTTACCCTTTATGCTATAACTTTGCTTTTAAATGTCAAGGAACAAAAATAGAGTGTTTTTGGAATCTTAAATGTATGGGCTGTAAAAAAGAAACATAAAAGAAATTTTGAAAATTTTCACCAAGACGAATTTTGGGAGTCACATACTAGATACTGGATCTCTACTTTTTGAAAGCAGCACGCCAACCAAATTTCAAGTCTGTAGGTCTAAAAGTTCCGGAGATATCGTGATATAAGTGAGTGAGTCGCTTTTCTGCTATATATACAGAGAAAGAGAGAGAAACTTTTAAAAAATAATTTTTTGTTGAAAATATTCCCTATTTCATGGTTTTTTGCTCTTAGAATAAACCCTTTCCCATGGTTTTTAATAGAATAAACCCATGGCTTTTTACCCTTTCAATAAAAAAAATTATCAATCTAAATTCTAAAATTCCATGGAAGTTCAACTTTTTGTTCCTCACATGGCTCACATGGTTTTGAAAAATATGGAGTGAGTGAATATTAACGTCGCAGTATTCAGCTACTCGAGGGATTTTGGATGGCAAAATACGGAACCAATTTTACTAAAGAATCGGCTGAAGTACTACAAAATTTGTGATTAGTCATGCTGTGAGACAATTGCCGGTTATTTAGTAGGGAAAAAGTATGTGCAATTTTATCACGCGCGAAGTGTCACCAGCATTCAGTGTAGCAACTTATACGTACAATGCAAATATGTTATCAGCTTTATCTTGAATTTTTATCCTTTACTTATTTATTCAGATAAGAATTCGATCAATTTTTTTTATTAAGTCACAGCTGGTTTCAGGCTATCTAGTATTGTTTATTTTCAACATTTAAAGGCTGCAAAGGCAGAGTCGAGTTTTTAAAAGGTCAGTGATTTCTTTCAAATCTCGATTCAAAAATGCTGTAAATTTTTAACAATTAAAAAAATCAATGAAGAGGTTTTGTCGAGGGAAAACAACGTTTTCAGATTTTGACTGAAAGATTTTCTAAAACATATGTTTTTTATTGATTTATAGATTTAATATAATTTCTTCGATTTGTTTTGGATAAACTTTATTCTAGACAAGGGGTCTTTTTTTTTTCCTTTCATTTTTCGACTTCCTCGAAACCTTAGAACTTTAAGGTGTTTTTAGGGAGCCCCTTCCAAAAAGGACTTTCATGAATATATCTTTAAATAGTATTTAAAATAGATCTCTTTATAATTTTATAATTTACTTTAAGGTATCCGACTACGTCCGAAACAGTGATTTTGCAAAAGCGTATAAGTGGATAATATTTATATTTAGTGTCACTTAGATTAGAAAATGTATATAATATTCTTTTAAGAATATTATTACAATAAAAAATGATTTAAGAACAATATTTTGACAAAAATGAACAGAGAATGACCAATATTAAAAACATTCTCCTTTTATGAAAAATGCTTCTATTATAATAATATTTTGCCTGTATATATTATCTCAGACCTCTGTACAGAGGCTGAATTAGAATTTTGGAAATATATAACTTAGAAGTGGATTTATCCATATTTTACTAAGACAGAGGGGAGAAATTTTAAGGAAAAAGCGTCGATAATTATTTCAATTGGGGGTAGCTGAAAATAATGTGAATTTTTCAAAATTCCTAGTTCAAACTCTCTGGAGAAGTCTTTACTTTATGCTTAACCATGGCTGCGGCTGTCTTGACGCTGCATCACAGATATAAGAGTCTTCAATAGTGCTATCTACAACGAACCTGGGCGCAAAAATTGCGAGACATCATTTTTTCAGATGAATCCTTGTTCTGTTTACAGCATCAAGATAGTCGCATCCGTGTTTGGCGGTTAGGGGGTAAACGTATATTGAAAGCGTGCGTTAGTCATCGTCCTACTGGCCTATCTCCTGGTGTAATGGTGTGGGGTGTAATTGGATACGCGTCTCGGTCCCTTCTTGTTCGCATGGACGGCACTTTAAACAGTTCACATTACATTTCTGATGTGTTACGATCCATGCCTCTACCCTTTATTCGAGCTCTATGAAACCCTACGTTTCTGTAGGATAGTGCCCAACCGCATGTTTCCGGTGAGCATCTGTACCTACACATGTCTCTGTTTCACTCAATGCCAGGCGAATAAATGCTGTTATTACTGCCAGAAGTGGTTGTTATAGGTACTGATTTCTTAGGATCTATGCACTCAAATTTCTTAAAAATTTAATCACTTATAATTTCTGGTATAATGTATCTGTCCAATAAATATCATTTTTTTGTTATCTGCATTTCTTCCTGATGTAGCAATTTTAATGGCTAGTAGTGTATTTTTCTTAACATGCTATGCTATCGAGAAATCGGAACTTATTTTGATTTTTTAATAACTATTTAAAATTCAGCATGGTTATTCGACTTATTAGAAGTTTCATTTTGGAATTCGTATTATATGCGACTTGTGGCCGCTCCTTATTCTGGCCTCCTGTGTGCGGTGCACTCCTACTATTTAGGGTCAGCCCTGTCACTGGAGTTCATTAATATAAAATTTAGAATTTAGTGTTAAAAATATATTTGAATAAGGCCTCTCAACCGAAGAAAAACTCAAGAATACTTTTCATTTAATTAATATAAGTTTATTTCGTTTTATCTTAGTTTTTTTTAAAAAAAATATGACATGATATTTTTGTGTCATATTTTTGTGTTTCAACTGTTTGATTAATTAAATCGTTTAAATGATCAAACAGTTGGCAAATAACCAATTAATTTAAACTTATCAAATGATTAATAAATTGAAAATCAAGCAATTAAAAAATTGAAAAAAATATAAAAGTCTTAAATAATTAAATGAATAAAAAAAATTCATAAATAATCACAACAATAGAAAAATTTATTACTAAATAATTTAAATTAAATTTGACACAAATTTTTAAGTACTCCTGAGTGAAAACTTTGTCATTGAAAAATTTCATAGTCACAAGGAAGAGTTTTAGAATTGGTCTAAAATATATTCCTTCCCCCTTTTTTTTTTTTATTAATGATATATTCCAAATCCCCCCACGAATAATATTGAGCTTCATTTTACCATTTAATGCAAATGAGATTGAAACTCAATTTTATCATTTATGCATCAATTTTAAATCAAAATACATATTGAGGGAAAAAAAGGTTTCACAAAATTAAATATATATAAACCATTAATATTTTCAGACTCAAACTTGTAATGTATCCATGATACATTACAAGATACAATAATAATAACTATATTTATTTATAATAAATCATAAGCAAGCCATGCTTTTTTTCATCTGCGAAGTATGCTAGATCTAGGGACCAAGAGCACAAATTTATATTTACATATTCATTGGTTGTAGAAATTCTTGTATACAATTTGAAGCCTAATGGCTGAGTTAGGAATCCATTATATAAAAATTATTTGAAAATACTTTGTTAATTTAGATTAATTCAGAAAGACTATTATATATAAATATAAATTCAAAAGAATCACGAATCCTGCAAAGGCCAGTAACAGAACAGGGTCATATTAACTTGATCTGGTTATAACTGGAATTATTCACGAAGGAACCCAGAGATCCGGGTGTGGTTGATTTTTAACAAATTTATTTGTATGATATGTCTGACTCGGGAGAAATATTAAAATTGTAAAGGTTTTGGAATATACCTAACCAAGGCGCTAATGATATGAAACACAGAAATGTATATCAATCAACAAAGAAAACATGACTTGGAAGAGTGAACTCAAACTTCTTTAAAATGAGTAACAATTTATTATACTTTTTTTATGTCTGTGTGTTAAATATTGTTTTTAAAATAGTTTTAGATACCTGATTACGTTCGGAACTGTGATTTTGAACAGCGTGTAAAAGGATTATTTTTACATTTAGTGTCACTTGAATTTGAAAATACTACATATCAAATTGCTTTAAGGATATTATTACAATAAAAAATTATTTAAATGCAATTTTTTTGGAAAAAAAAAAAAAAAGAATGACATATTCTTAAAACATTCTTCTTTTATGGAAAATGCTTCTTTAATAATATTGTGCCGTACAGAGCCTGAACTATTTCTATAATGCTAAATAAGTGGTTAATGCTACATGCTAGAACTGAAAATGGCGCATTAATGGAATGTTTCTAAATTTTAAAGACGCAGTATAATAAACGGAAGTATGTACTACAGCGTCACTAAATTAAATGAAACGTGGGACGCGCTTTTCTGTCTGAAAATGTGCTTTGAATTTGGTTCAAGTTCCTGGACATTATGTTATTATTAATTATTTTTTATGGATAATTTTTTTGAATGCCGTTGATGTTTTTACTGTATGATTCAGACTTTAAATTTCATCTATTATATAATTTACACTTTAAATTATTATCATATAATTTAAAAATTGAAGATGTAAGGTGACTCTAAAAACAATTTGTTTCTATATACATCTTTAGAGTACTACCTAAAAATTGTAATGTTTGTGATTTGCTTCTGGCAACAGCTTACTTAGAATTCGTCACCGTTGTCAATTGTGTGTGTGTGCGTAGTGAAATAAACAGCAAAAAGGAAATTAAAATTAAAACCATTTTCCCTGGACCGACCCTAGGGTGTCGACCACCCGCGTGCAAAGACTGAATTCGCCGCCTCTCTTGAGACTTTTTCATATTTTGACTAATACTTAGCATTGACGTTATAAACTCATCTACCTGTATAAGAGTAAAAAGTAAAACATCAATATAAATGCACCTCTTTCCTCTATTTTGTTTTTCTAAATTATAAGACTATTATTCAATAGAAAACTCCCCCCAATGCATATTGAATTTAAACACTCCAATGTCTTAGATAATATTAACCATATTAGATATTTTCGTAAAGTAACTTTCGCACAAATCATTTTTGAGACACCTTTGGTAATTATCGATCCACAGTGCAGCTAATAAGCAAAAAACCCCTTTTCTATTGCCGGTTCTACCTTGAATTTTGCTATCAAATGAAGAATATGTGTCAAGAGTAGACGTTAATGAGCAATGCGAACCAAACTAACATTATATTTTTCTTAAACTTTGCTATACTATCGAGAAATTAGAACATTTAGATCTTTCAATAATTATTTAAAATTCAGCATATTTATTCGATTTACTATAAGTTTTATTTCGAAAAATTCGTAAAAAATTTTGCTTGACTGATAAAACTATATGCGGCTGCCCCTTATTTTGTCCGCTTGTGTGCAGTATACGTGCTGCATACCTGCTGGATCGGCCCTATATTTACCTACAATGAGATTTTATAATTGCCAACTTAAATAGTAACTTGAAACGTGTTATTTAATGAATGTATATCAATTATGAATTAAGTTATGGCATTAAATTTAAGCATGTAAAGAAAATAACGAAGAAAGGGAAAAACGAAACTAATGACTTCAAATGTATACTAATTTTTGTCACTATAACAATGTATAAATGTATTTCTTTTAAAATAAGTTTTTGAGTTTTGATTCCATTAAAGACTTAATGTACGTTAAATTTATCAGGACTCAAAGAACTCAGGTTGATGCTGCGTGGAAGTTAGCAAAGTAGGGTGCCAACTCAGGTATCGTCCTTGTCACTTGACTATAGCTCGAAATTATGAGGTTAGTCTTTGCTTTGATTCTAAGTGTGTGACGTACAGTCAATATATAAATCGATTTTTTTTTTACGACTACGCAAAGATGTTTTCTCTGCAATAATGTTTATGAAAACAAAATTCGAAGAAATTTGCGGTAAGTTCTAGAAAAACGTTGAAAAGGTTTATCCTGAATTTAATAATTCATGTAAAAATGAGCAAATGCATTAGTTTTATTAGTATGAATAGTTGCTTTTAGCTTTAATTGAATGCTAAAATTATATTCGTATATTTATAAGAAATAAAGTGCTTATACATTTTCTTTGTAATTAATTAGCAAATGAATTAATTCTTATTCTGATTCATATCTTACTGTATTCCGGTTTATGGAAATATTTTCTGAAATAAAAGAGGTTTTAAAGGAAAAAAAAGTTTCTGAAGTCCTGCTTTAGAATAATATAAATTCGTAACATTAAAAATTATTATAAATTAGTCCTTTTTTCACATAATAAGACTTAATTATTTCCTAATCAAAATTTCCATCGTTTATTTATTTTTTTAAAAAAAAAAGAATGTCAATTTTAAAAATAAAAAAATTATGACTTCTATGGCAAATTTCTTTAGAAAAATTTTGAGAACTTTCCATTTTTCTTCAAGAAATTTTTAATATAATAACCAAGAAAAAAAGTCGGTACAGTTATTATATCTATGTTAGGAAATTTTGCTTTATTTTTATTTTTATTTGTAGAGGTGAAAATAAAATTGGTTTGAGAACAAATTCATTTCAAAATTAATTAATTTACTTAAAAATTTTTGTATGATTAATTTGATAGATATTTTATTTCTTAGAAAACATGAAAGTAAGCTTTTATTGTTAAATCAAATGTATAAAAAAATTAACTAATTTTTAATTAACAAAATTTATTTATTTTTCTCTATAAAATCATAATCAAAAAACTTAGAAACCCTAAGAGAAAGTAATTTCTGCTGAATATCAAATTTGAAGAGTCTGAAGGAAGAATTCTTGATTTTCCTCTTTATATATATATATAATTCTCAGAAAGGAAGTGACCGAACCGCTGAAATTACTCTTACGCAACATTTGAAACGAATTTTCCTCATTTAAATGGAAAAAGGTTCTGTTTCTAGGCACCAGGTTGTTTCACTTTCGAATATATCAAATCTGATTCTTTAAAAAAAATTTTGAATTATTGAAAATGCGAGCGCAAAACTTTGATCGCACTGTTCCTTGGCCCATCAAAATGCAATTTGATGATAAAACTCATCCAGTCCGGACAGGACACTTGTGTGTATACTGTACTGTCAAAGTTGTCACCATCTCTGAGGCACATTAAAGGCCAATAACATCCCTTTCGCAAGCCACGTGACTACATCCAACCAATAGGAGGCTCCGTTTTTTTCATATGGCATTAACCTCTAAGCAATGAGTTATGAGACCGACATCAGTTTCATCGTCTCACAAACTGATAGCAACCTTATGCCTTCTGGCGCCTTGTCGTAATGTAGCTGTTTAAGTTGCATTTTAAGTTTAGAGGTATTAATAGTTAGTTTTGATCAACCACATTCTCCGTCTTATTTTCTGAAAATTCTAGCCTTCCGGTAAGTGATTTACATTCTAAATTTATAATCAATGCGTTAAAATATGTTACCGTTAATTCTTATCGCTCTGTTTATATGCAGTTTCACTTGCACCGATATGAAATGTTTTGAGTGTTATTATATGAAAAATTTACGACAGAATTTTTTGTGTTGATTTAATTGAATGTTTTATGTATTTTTAAAAAAGTAATAATTTATTTCATCCGGTATCCGGTTATTTATTGATGTAGTACGTAATCGGTACTTTTTTGGGGTAATATAGTATTGAGCTAGCATCAGATTAACAATTCAACCTTATTGCTATCTAGATTAATGTTGTTTATTAATGATTTATTGAATAACTATTAAAGAACCGACAGTAGGTCAATGAATTGCGATCGCTATGGCGGCTTTCATTTGTAACGTGGCAAGTGGAAAGCCCAATGCTCTGGCCTTGGCCACGTTGGATGTACGTGGGTGCGACCAGCTGGTTGTTAGGTATGCGGGCTGTTGACTAGGTATGACCATTAGCTAACGATGGTACATTTTTAATCAATTGAAATACTATAAATTAAAATCAGTGCAAACAATTTATCACACTTTAGTGTCATGTAGTTTTTCGCACGATTCATTGTCGGGGGAAAAAAATGTGCCATCTTTATCTAAAAAATTGAAAGAATAAAAAAAAAAAAAAAAAACTTTTAACAGAGCGGTTTCAATTGTTTCAATTAATCAATAAATAGCCACAGTTGTTTATTTGAAAAATGTTTGTTACTTTTTTCACGCATGGGTTATACTTTCATTTCCAAAATTCACCACCTAATCATTATGATTTAATTTCATTTTTCATGAAACCTGAAATTTTTTGTTTTATGAAGTCGAAATTAATTTGTTTTAAAATCTTTTCATGAGTAACTCATGCTTCTTTAAAAAAAAATGAAAAAAAATAACAATCTCTAGATATGTATTGTATTAGTTTTTACTCAAAGATATTTCTTTATATCTGTCAGTTTAATAGTTTCTATGTACACATATGTATGCCTTTTAATGAAAAAATAATCTAAATAGATCAATGTAAATAATCCATAATGCATGCATAATATATATAACATGATGTAGAAAATTATATTAATTTTTTCTTTTTATCTCGGAAGTATATCAATATTAATATAAAATTAGGTTTCTTTTTTGTTCTCTCAATTATAAGTTTATTAAAAATGTAGAATTTTGATTAAATTTTGCTGTTTTTCTTATTCTTTTTTTATGAATTGATTATTTATATTGAAAAAAAGATAACTTATATAATGAGTTGACGTTTTGTGTGTGTGTGTGTGTGTGCATAACCTCTTAACTTGTTAACCTCTAATGATCATGCTTTAACATACTGATATATATATGTAAACATACTGATACTGATATATACATATTAAAATTACTTCAGAAAAAACATAAATTTAAAGTAAGTTCTGATATTACATTTAAAACTTCTGAAATTGTCAACATTCAGCTTTACTTTTACTTATCACCTTTCTAATCTTTTTAGTGTGTCATGATTGGGAATTGCTTTTGGGATTTTTATCTGCATAGTTCACTTTTTGTAATGTTTATTTTAGTATGATAAAAAGTGAAAATTAAATGAGTAATCCTTAAAATTGGTTGAAATACATTAGTATTTTATAAGTGTTTGCTTAAAAAATGTAAATTATGGAGAAAGTACATAACCACATAAGAAAATACATACTGTGAAATCCAGTGTATAACATGCACCTTTACTTTCAAGTTGTATTTTTTAATTTTTTGGTATATTCACCATATACCCCCTCTCCCTTATTTTACGAAGAAATCTGAAATATACATGTGTAATATTCTTATTTTTTTAAGTAAATTATTTGAAGTATTGTTCAAAACCTTTGAAAAATTAGTATACTTCCAGAATTACAACCCTTTAAGTTCATAAGAAATACAATTTCTTTTAAATAAACAGTATTTCGATAAACGTAGAAGTCTAATTTGTTTCTATAAATATTCCTATTTTTATTTTTAAAGTTCTCATTTTTATAATAGGTACATAAAGCACACCCATAAATTTCGGTCTAATTTGTGTTAAATGTGTGTTATATGCCAGATTTTATAATAATTATTTCCCTTAAAAATAGCATACTAATAAAGAGACTGGGGTTTCTTGTTTAATTTATGAACATTAACAAATACTAGATACATACCAGGTGATCCAAAAGTCAGGACAAATTTTGAAAATGAATAATTCAAAAATGAATCCAGATACAAAAATAAGGTTTGCACCCAATGTATAGAAAAGATACTGGGTTTTTTGTGGTAACGAAAAAAATAGTTCTGTTGGTGACCAATAGATGGCGCAGTCAGATTTCTGATATAGGATTATGCAAAGGAACAAACGATATAAAAAGTAGTAACTGAAGCAGGTAATGGTTGTTGTAGCTTGTATGCATCGAAATGCTGTCCATAGTTTAGAAAGCCCTCTTAGTTGAACTAGAATTCGTAAAGTGCCATTGCGAGCATATTGCTACATGAAGGGTATGTGAGATAGCAATGGACCAATAATATCTTCTGCATTGAACAAAATGATTAAGAAATTTGAAGCTACAGGTTCTGTGGTGTCACTTCAAAGTCTCCAAGATCTCCCGATTTGACACCCTGTGACTTTTGGCAGTGGGAATTCTGGAAGTCAAAAGTGTACCGCAACCAACTGGCATCACTAGCAGGCCTGAAAGATGCCATCCGCCAAAATGTGTGTGCTGTAACACAAGAAATGCTACTAAATGCTGTGATCGGTGAGGTGACTAGTCTCACAGCTGTACTTCTGAAGGATGGACAGCACATTGAACATTCATTGTAGTACTAATTAACTGTAATTTAGCTGACTTGTAAGTTGTCAAAAATTTTTCATTTGTAAATCATCTTTTGGTACAATAAAACACTATAGCAACATCCGTTGGTAGCCAAAAGAACTTTTTTTTGTTGCCACATAAAACCCAGTTTCTTTTCCGTCCATTTGGTGCAAACCGTATCTTTGTAGCTTGATTTGTTTTTGAATTCATAAGTTCCTCCTGACATTTGGATCATCTTATATTTTATATTTTAAGGAAATTGTGAAGTGAAAACTATTGGGTAATGTATTGATTACTAGTGAAAAGCAAATTTTTTCCCTCTTCATTAAAAGTAGTGGTACTTGTGCATATTATTGCTACAATCGCTAACTCTATTTATAACTTGCAAAGTTGGCAACCAGGTGCTTCATTTCATATAATGTTACCAATTGCAATAATACATATGCACCAAAGTAATTTATATTGGAGGGAAATCATACATCAACTTTATTTGTGTTATTTCTATGCTCTTTAATTTAATACTAATCCAAAGAAAAAAAATCGCATATCTTCCATACATATTTTTGGTACTGACGTATCATATGGTTAATCAATTTTACCAAATAAAAAGACACTGCTAATTCAAAAAAGTGCCATCAAATGCTGTTATCACTGTTTTTGAACATTAGTAGGAATAATTTCTGCCATTGGCTTAATTTAACAGCAATTGGCAAAATTGGTCAATGGTATAATGCTCAAGTAACAATTATTTAAAATTGAATTTCGTCTAAATCTCTCTCTCAGTGGCACAACAGCCCCTGACAGGCCAAGGCTCACTGTTCCTATCACAGTTTTCATGGTCTTGGACAGTGAGGTAGGTGCATGAGCAGATATTCTGGTCAGCTTGTCAATCTGATGCACCCCCCCTTCCTCTCAGTGTTTAGCTCCCTAGCAAGCGTGGTATTCAGTTGAATCCTAGGAGGACCCACTGAAGGGATGAGTCAACCTTGCTCAGCCCAGGGTTTGAACCCTGGACTTGTGGCGTGGGAGTATTGAGCCTCATTAGTCTGAAAAATGTTATATTAAAATAAAGCAACCAGAAATATTTTTCGCTTAAATAAATTATTGGGAAAATTTCAGTTTTTTTGTCATTATTCACA
This sequence comes from Trichonephila clavipes, assembly GCA_019973935.1. Taxonomy (NCBI): domain Eukaryota; kingdom Metazoa; phylum Arthropoda; class Arachnida; order Araneae; family Nephilidae; genus Trichonephila; species Trichonephila clavipes. The sequence goes on from BMAU01000939.1 coordinate 438,836, forward strand.
CACACACACAGCATATTTTTAAATGCTTTTTATTAAAATGTTTATTCAAATTTTTTAAATGTCTTAAAATATTTTTTTGACTATATGATTACATTGAAGTTTATTTATGTTTTTAAAAAACTTTTCTTGAGAGAAGAATTTTATGTTATATTAAAAATTAATGCTTATGTATCTCCTGAAAATATTGTATATCCATCTTTCCATAATGATTTGAAGTATCCATAATTGAAATAATCTTATCAGTAACATTAATTAGACTGAAATGTAAGATATGAGCATAATTTAAAGAGAAAATATTTTTTATTGATTATTCTCTTTAATTCTTTACAATTTTAATTTATGTATCAGACTACAGGTATGATAATCCATTTTTAAAAAGTGTAGAAAATTTCAGTGAGGCAATTAAACTTAAATATCTTTATTTTTACATGTTAGAGACTTGTTATTAAATACAGGCGGACCTCTATGTAACGAAGTTGCTAAATCCTGGAAAAAGTTCGTTATGTGGAAAATTTGTTATATAGAGGTTCATCTTTTGATATACTTTAAAAACTGCATAAAACAAATTTTAAATTCAAAAACACTATATATTCAAAAAAGTAATTATTCACATCTTTTTAAAAATTAATGTATGTTTATTTTATGTATCTTACCCATCAAAAAAGAGGGGAAAAAACTGCAAGGAAAACAAAAAAAAGAATGTCGAAGAATTCACTGTATTTTCAATATTAAGAAAATAATTTTATACTAAAATTAATAAACTTTAAGGACATTTTACAATTTAAAACATTCAAGTAATATTAAACATTAGCTGCATGGCCCGGCGTTGCACAGGCTATCTCTACTTTTGTAAATTTCCCTTGCTCGGGCTTTCTCTTTTCCTCATGACACCAGCATTCATTGTTCCCGCTTACTCTTTTCCTCATGACACCAGCATTTGTGTGTGTGTGTTTGTACGTGCACAATGTGAGTGATTTCTAAAATTAGGTCAAAAAATTTCCTTTTTTCGAAATTTGCTCCATTCCACTTATTTTTGTTTCAAGACAGGTTTCTTTTTCCTCTCTATAGCCTGAACACGGTTCTTTTTAGTGTAAAATTATTGTTCTATCTTCCCCTCCTTCTCACAGATAAGATATAGCTTCAAATTTCGATGTATGACTTATAAAAAAAAAATATTGTGTTAGAATTAAAAAAAATTATTAATGTGAAGCAATAATAAAAGAAAACTATTCTGATGCTAGGAGTAAAGCTTTAAAAAGTAGCGTAATGTGAAATTGAAAGTATCTTCCTCCTCAGTTTCGAACCTGGGAACTGCCGTTTCATAAAGCGCAGCTGATTTAACAATCGCACTGTCGGTTCCTTCGGGGAGAAGTATTGAATTGAGCTTTAAAATAAAGGTAGATTTTTTTGAATATATCATTCCGTTATTCGTTAAAGTAAAAGATTTTTTGGGGGGCTTCATTTTTATGTTAATGCTTTCAAACTTCATATAAATAATAGACAATGTACTTTTTAATTAACAAAGAATTCCTTTAGTAATGAAATAATCCTTTTGAAAAAACATATAGAAATTTGATTTTAATAAATATATATAAGTAATTAAAAGAAAAATTTACTGATAGCTATTGAAACGATTGCTTTTGTAATCTAAAAGTATGAAACAAAAATAAAGAATGTAATTATAATTAATTAATTATTACTGACATTTTAGGCAATTTTTTTCGTTTAATTTTGCAGCCACCAGAAACTCAAAAGTACATTTTTTTAAAAAAGAATAGTTTATGTATGGAACAGAAATTTTCAAAATTACAAAATTATTAGATCGTGTTTTAAAAACCTCTGAAAAAAAAGTTCCGAAAATATTTAAAAAAAATTGTAAAATAATTAAATTGAAAGAAAGATATTGTTTTTTTAACCGTAATTTTTAGGATATTTTATCAATCTTTGTACAGATTACGTATAATATTGTTCTACACACGGAAAAAAAAGAAAAGCATGAACTTTTTTTAGTGTAAAATATTTTTTCAAGCAGAACTTGTAATTCGTATTAAAAAAAAGGAACAGATTTCAACTCATTTTTTATTTAAAAAATATTGTAAAATAATTAAATTGAAAGAAAGATATATATATATATAATTTTGTTATATTAATTTTTAAATAAATTTATTTATATGCTAAGTTTCGTTGTTTTAAAAAAGAATTTTTTTCTGATATTCTTTGCATATGGCGCCATGATGCATTTTAAGGTTTTTAATTAATATTTTTTTAACTAATTAAAATATCAGAATATAAATGGTCAAAATGGATTCCTTGGATCATTCCCATAATTTTGATACCTTCTGCTAGTTTCTGCGACTTGTGGTTCTTGAGAAAATTTGGATATATACCTACATAGATGCATTTGTTTACCTACGAATTTTAATATATAAGATACATTATTTTAAAATTAGGACATGGGACAACTCCCCTGAGGATGAAAGAGAACATCGAAGATGTTTCTAGTGAACTAGGCATTGGGGGTTAAGGGTTGCACTTCTTGGATGAAACGTCCAGAACTCTATTGCTCTCGGCAAGTTAGAATCTAATAAAACCATTTCAAGATTTTTGACCACCATAAAATGTGTTAAAGAGAGAATAACTCAAATTTTTTTTCAGAAATACTTTAAAAAAAGGGAGAACAAAAATCCATTTATAAGAGAAGTTCGTTATATAGAAAATGTACTTCGCTCTAGAGAGGTTATTTTACGAAGAAAATCGTGAAATGTTTAAGGTTCCAGGAAAAAGTTCGCAATGTAGAGGTTTGTTATGTAGAGGTTCGACTGTATATGTATTGGTTTATTATAGATAATTGTAGTTGTTAAGCTGTGACTATTTTAATTTATATCTCAAAATATTTTAGTATATTTTATGTTCAAAGAATCAATTTGTGAAATGGCATTTTGAAATAGATAGTTTGCTAAAAAATTTTAAAGTTACGAGTTCAGGGTTTCCAGTTTTTATAACTTAAAATGTTTTGACCTGCTTTGAATTGAGTGAGTCAATGGAATCAATTAGATTTTATTGACAAATGAGTATTAAAAAAATGATTATAATTTTAATTGAAGTTTATTGTAATTTTCGTGTTCTCTATAAAATAATAATTTGGAAATCCATTTAGATGGTTTTTGATTTAGATTTTATTTTCATATGTGAAATAGACAGTTGCTTTATGAATAGGATTTTATTACTATAGTCTTTGTTAAATATGTCTGAATTTTCACAGTTCTTAAAATTTGTAGATTAAGAGATGCCTCAAGTACTCGACATGGAATTTGAAATTTTTCAAATATATTTTAAAAATGTTGGCATTAGCTTCTTTTTTTTTAAAGAATCAATCTCATGTTTGTATTTTGTGTTTATGCATAATTTTGTTTCTGATTTCATTTTTTATTTTTAGGTTTCTGTGTAAGATAAAATTGCAAAAATGAGTGTTGCTGAAGAAGCTATGCTTGCAATCACTTCACCTCAGGCGATATTGATTGCTGCTGCCTGTACATGTGTACCCTTATTTATTTACTTGATTTATAAGTTCAGCATTAAAGAAAAATCTTTTGAAGAAGTACTAGAAGAGCAGAAAAGACGTAGTCAAGAAGAAGCAATGCGTCAAAAATCGGATAAGGCTAAGAAAGAAAAGAAATATAAGAGAAGTTGGAATAAGAAAAAAGAAAAGGTAGAATCTGAAACTGTTTCTGAGACTCCACCTGTTGTGGAGAAGAAAGAAATACCACAGATTGAAATTATTGAGCCAGTTGAAGTTAAAACTCCTAAACAGAAGAATAAGAAATCAACCAATCAGAATGTTGAAAATCATGTTGTTGAGAAACCAAAGAAGGCAGAGGTTGCTGTTGGAACAGAAAAGCAAGACAAAAGGAAAGATTCTGCAAAAGAAGTTGATAAGGTAAAATCTGCAGTAAAGCCTGCAAAGATTGAAAAAGAAAATGACAAAGCAAAAACTGTTACTAAATCTACTGAAATTAAACCTAAATCTGAAGTAACCGTTGAGAAATCTCCTCCTCCTCCTGCTCAAGCTGTTTCAGTTCCTGCTACTACTGCAAATAAGAAGAAAAAGAAAGACCAAGTTGAGAAAGGTATATTTTTCCAAAATATATTGATGTAGAAGATTTAAAATGTTTTATTATAGTTAAACATCATTTTTTAAATAGGAATTAACTTGAAAAGAGATTCTGTATGTGGTCTTTTTTATAATAGATTGCAGACAATATTTCGGTGTCATTGATAATTTTGTTTGTTTGATTGTACAAGCTAGTTTCATAGAGATTTTTTTTCTATGTGCAAAACATACAATTATGGTTTAAAAACATATTATAGGCTGTCCCTTGGTAAAACTGGAGACTTTTTATCACAACCTCTAAAACTGGTCATCAAACTATTGATTAGTATTGATATTTTATTAGAATTTAGCAATATGTCAAAACCCAATACATTTTAACAATATAAAATACCAATTTTTATGTTTTTTAAAGAAAATTATTGGAAAACAAGTTTTAAGAAATTTTTACGTAATAAAAAAAATGAATTATCCCTTTAATGCGCGGTGATATCTCCAAAACCACTTTTTTCTAAAAAAATACCTCTAAACGTGCAGTGGTATTTGAATGAAACCAATGGTTCTATAGATCTTTTATCTTTCATTAAAGACACTAGATGTCAGCACTATACAAGAAAATCTTTCTGTGAGAAAAATGCATCAGTTTAAAAGCCTTTTTTGAACACTTTCAAAAAAAATTTTTTTAGTAAATAAAAACAGATAAATATTGAAAGTAAGTTATGTACATTTTTGCTGCATATGCTGTTCATAGCATAACTAATTTTTAGAATGATAAATTATAAAAAGAACTGCCTCATAATAAGTCATTTAAGTGGTGGTTTCACACAGATACCACCGCGTGTTTAGAACATGAAAACCACACGCGTAAGAGATATTCCTTCTCGTTTTTCTTTTTTCTGACTCAGACAGGGAAGTAACTAATAATTTATGGGGGTTTTGCCATTGCTTTGGAGCAGGGGATTTTTTTTATATTGAAATGGTGATGTTTTTCTCGAATGGAAATTTTTTCTCCTCTCATTTACGTTCTTTTTATACTGAAGAGAGGTCAAATTTTTTGGATGATGAATATATGTTCTAATGTAGCTGATACTATTTCTTTTAATATTATTTTTGTTTACCTCTTTCAATTAAATTTGCTAATATTTAATCTTTTGTAGCTAATTCTTATCAGTATTATTGAATAAAGAAACAATGAAAAATCTGGCTATTGAAGATGATTTCAATCTCTTATAGTTATATTTTGTAATATTTAACATTTAAAATGTAATTCTAATACTTAATATTGCATGTTTCAGTAAATTTATTACAAAATATATAAAGAATAATCTTACAAATCTGATCCAAATCATATATTGTTCATCCGAGAATTAATGTACTGAGTGCGCGGTGGTACTCCTGTGAAACCACTTCCCCCTGGGGGGGATGTACTGTAATTTTTTTTAAGGTATTTTCTCTGTTCTTAGGTTCTATACATTGCATTTATTAATTTTATTTTGAAAAATTCAGCGAATTTATTTTTCTGTGCGTCAAAGGGTTAAAACCTTTTTTTATAAAAAAAATCATAGACTTTTGACTAATCCCTAAATTCTGTTGATCACCATTTACCAGTTAATTTCTAATGTCCCAGATTTCTAGTTGAAGTTCAAAAAATTAGGCAGATGTTAATCTGTTATGTGAAATCTTTTTATAAAAAGTACTGCATTTTTTTATAGAATCCAAAAACTATGAGCTTGAATACAAAAAAATAGTGTAAAATTACATGAACACTGATTGGGGGTAGGAATAAATTATGAACAAAGGAGATAGTTTGTTTAAAAAATATTATTTCTTCAGAATTGCCTTGGGCATTTAAAAGTTGAAAATTTTTTAGGTATGTGTCATTCTACTGATATATTCATAAAAAATATTCAATAGATTTTGAATTGAGGTAAACATTTTTTTTATGAGAAATTAAAAAAATTGATTAATATTTTTTAAAAAAATTGGTATTAATTTGTGCTTATTCTAAGTAAAATTTTAAAAGTTGTATGCATATTAATTGTTTTTTACATTTCTCTTTCTTTTTTTTTTCAAAGATGCACCATTAACTGTAAGAAAGTTGCTGTCGCTAATCAAAGATACTGATTTGGATACTGATGAAATTCAGAATTTGATTGATATTTTATTAAATAAGCAAAAGGATGCATCTGGTTGGACTAAAGTAAGTTTTGCTGTCCGTGTACTTTTTTTTCTCACAAGTTTTTAAAATTTAAATTGAAAATCTTTAATTCTCTCAATTCATCATTATTATTTAGAATTCATCTTGTAAAATTTCTTGTTATTTATCTATGGGGAAAAAATTTAACTTAGATTAGATTTTTAAAAGTAATTGCAAGACTTGATTAAGACCTCGTTTGATTTTGTCCAATGAAGGATGATACCAAAGTGAACTTGCAGTTACATTAGTTGGTTTATCTTTTTTTTTTTACTTTTGATTGTAATGGTGTGTGATATAAATCATTGATCTATTTAGGTATAATACCATGATTTCTTTATCATATAGCATTCTTCAAAGTTTACTTGGCATATTGTAGCCAAATTATTGATGTACGCTATGATGTAACTTAAGAGTTGTGTTATATGTACAGGAATTGACATGTTAAATTGGACTGAGACTCTATATTCATAGTGGGAAATGTGAGTTCTAAAAGAAAGATGTCTGTTTAATTTGTTTTACATTTTGCAGTAATTTAAAATAGAGATTAACCCCTTCTCTGTCGGATTTTTTTTCGAATTTCTGGTCCAAAAAAAAACATTTTTTTATTGCTGAAATTTAATATATACTCTAGTCTAAATCTAAAAATGCAATTTTTTTTTGTCAGAAAGCAGTCTTTTCTAGACTTATGAGTGGTACAATATATTATATACCGTCTACTGATTACAATATATTATATACCGTCTACTGATCCCCAGTTTTCACTGCAATGCATCAAGATTTAGGCTTAAGAAAATATACTCTGATACTATATTTATTTATGTTATTGCTTTGAGGTTAATATTTTAGAAATAAAAGTAACACAAAAAAATTATGTACGTAAAAAAACTTAAAATTGTGTAAAAAATATTTAAGAAAGTGGTTTTCCAACCTTACCTTTAGCAAACAGTTTTACAATCTGTTTTGGACATCAGGATGTAAAAACAACATTTATCACAAAACCTAAATCATTTAATTTTGACATGTAAAAATTACACTTGCGAGAGCGAATTTATAGAAAGTACAAAATGATTCTGTTTTGGTTCGAGCGGGAAATATTGCTTGGAAAATTGAGAAAAAAGTAGTACTAATTGCGCCATCTCTTAGCACTATTCGGAAATACAAAAAATCGCAGAATTCACTCAGGCGTATGCGTAGCGACCAATTCAATTTCAGTGATGCAATTTTTTTCTTCGTCGCATGACATGCGACGCCGACTATACGGGCACAAAATTGCCAAACGTATGAGATGCGACGCCGACAAAGAAGGGGTTAAATAGTTAATAATTCATAATATATGTATTTCCCTTATGATTTTAATTTGTCAAAAATATATAGTGAGATTAAATTTATTTTATAAAATAGTTGTGATTAGATACATGTGTTTCGTTGGTTTTTCAAGTTGAATTACTTGAATCAGCTCTGTTTAACTAGTCTTGTATCTTAATCTATCAACTTGAACCATTTTCAAATTGAAAGTAATTTCTAAAACTCAAATGAGAATATTGGTGAAAATATTTTCTAGTTATAAAGTATAAACTAGACATTGTGTGTTCTTTATGAAGAACAGTTATAAGAGAGAGAGTAGAATACCTACTTTTTTACTGGTGATATAATCTATATCCTTCATAAAGTTGTCTAGAACATTAATATGCATATCCTGTTTTCTTGGAGAGTGTTGGTCTTTTAAATTTTTTACCTTTCATGTTTATCATTGAGTTCTTATTAATCCTTTGAGTTTTCTGCTCAAAGTCCTCTCTCTCTTTTTTAAGATTAATCTTGTATGATAGGAGGTATTAGCTATTTAGCTTATATGTCATTTAAGTTTTCATTAAGGCTGTCCTCTTCAAATGTATGAAAGCCTGAGCTAAGTGTGGAGCTCATTTTCAGACAGCAAAACTTCTCAAATTTTTATGAAAACTTATCTTGTAATTCATACATCTGTTTATAATATAACAATTTTAAAATTTTCAAAATATTTCATAAATGATTAAGAATGAATAGTATGATAAAATAAATGATTCTGTATAGGATATGATTTTTATTGCTGGAGTACTTTTATATCTGAAAAAAGTATTCAGAATTCAGGTCTTATTTTTTAAAATTAAGTAAAGACAGCCTTAAATGCACTTTGTGATATGAAAAATGAAACTTCTATAATTCAAAGGGGACTCCTTTCATAGAATGGTAGAAACATTTTTTACTTATATATGTCCAAGATATCACTGTCACTTTTCCTGGAATTGTGATGTTATGCAAATTAATTATAAATCTTAGTTCTTTCTTGTTTAGTAGTAATGATTAAATTATACAAAATGCATTTTTATTCTGTAGTATTTATTTTATAACTGTTCAATTTATCAAAAATTTGTTTTAAATATCAGAATGTTAAAAATTTATGCATAGTTTTTTAATTAATGCTGATAATTGCTACCAATTATGAACTTTTGTAGCAATGAATAATTAATAATTTTGTGAATTGAAAGGAAAAGAAATGTAACTGAAAAATAACTTTTGATAAAGTTGTGATTTTCTATTAATTTAGCCAATTCTTTTTAATCAAAATTAATTTTGATTTCAGCCCAATGATCAGCTTGCTGATACCAAAAGAAATCTTCAGGAGAAAGAACAGCAGTTGGATCTTGAGTTGCGACAAAACCAAGCTGTTGTATCAAAACTTAAAGATTTGAGAGATGAATATAATACATTGAAGACAAAATATTCAGCATTAGAAAAATCAAGTCAGGAGAAAATTAATAAACAACAACAGGAAATTCAAGGTTTTAATAATCGTTTAAAACAAGTGCAAGAACAGTTTACTGCTGAAAAAGAGAAGTGCACTCAGGTTAGCTTTCCATCTTTTTCTTGAAATGAATTTTATTTTGAAGAAATTTTTTTATAAAATAATTTTTGTGATAAATTATTCTATCATTATGCATGACAATATGTTGTCCTTCTATTCACATTTATGAATAGTAATGCTACTAGAATTATGAATATTTGGTGACACAACTTTACATCATTTAAAGAAAAGCTCTTGTATATTTCTTACTTATGTAATTGTAATTTTTTTACTGTTGAAAAAAAGCTGATTGTGAATTATTTTTTAAAATTTGAAAAGAAATGTTTTAGTTTAATCATTTTAATTTTTATATGAATGTTTTTCTTTAAAGTCTGAAATGTATTTTTTCTGAAAAAAAATTAGTTTTCAACTATTTTGAAATTTTTATCTATTTTATAAAAATAAAAATATTTTCTCTTTTATCTGCTATATCTATTTAGAAATTGGAATTCAATGAAATTACATTGCAGTCAATTAATCTTTGCTTTAAGATATTTATTATGTTCTTTAATGTACACCTTTTAATTCTGCTATTATATCTTAGAATTTAAAGTAGGGATTACATGTATAAAATTTGAATGTATGAAGTACAGAATTTTAGTAACTTAGATTCATAACATATTGAACTACTTAATCTACGATTTCAAAAGTATTGTATGTTATACTTTTGGATTAGTTAAATATATAGATTTTGAAATTTTTAGATATGTATCAGTTAAAAGCATATTGTGTATATATATTATATAAAAAAATCTTTTATTTTTATTAGCTTGAGAAACAAGTTGATCAAAAAGTTACTACTGCTTTAAAAACTGTTCAGGAAGAAAAGACTAAACTTCAGCAGAAGCTTGAAAAACTTGAGACTGAGTACGTAAAAGTACTTTTTTATATAGACCATATGTATAACAACCCATTTAAGTTTACTTTGACTGTACATTTAGGAATTTTAATGAGTTGCTGTTTTTGTTAATAGTATTGAATTTCACATTGGAAAAATAAACTCATGAAAAAATTTTTTGATTGAAGATTAGTAACTTAAGTATTAAAAATTCAACTGTATTTTGTTGTCTTTTGAATAGTCCCTTTTTATAAATTTTTCTTACTATATTTCTAAATAATTGTGAAAAAAAATAGCAATTTTTCAATGCTTTATTTTCTCAATAAAAGTACATAAATCAAAATTTTATTTTTAGATCTCGTTCTGGAGTTTCAAAAACTGAGTTGGAGACTATAAAGAAATCTAGAGAAGATCTGCAAAAAGTACACTCCTTATTGGTTGAACAGCATACTCAATTGGTTGGCGCTCACAAAAATGAACTAAAGAATTTGAATGCTCAATTAGCTAGTATTAAAAAACAGTTTGAAGAAGTAAATGCTAAAAATACTACTCTCCAGAAAGATGTTCAATCTTTGAAGGATGCCAAAGCTGCTCTTGAATTATCCAAGAAGACACTGGAAGAAAAACTTCAGAATGAAGAAGTTTGTATACTTTTATCCTGTAAATTGTTTCTCCCTGTAAAATTGCTTTGTTTGATTTTTGTTTGGGTAATAATTCTCGATAGTTTATTCTTTGGTAAATGTTTTTCTTTATAGAACATTTTTGAAAATTTAATTTCTGTGTTATGTAAGTTTTATAGAACATTGTTAGTTTCCTGATTTAATAAATTAAAGGTTTTTAGTTTATAAGTAATTAAGTGTGTGTGGTTTTAAGATTAATTTTATATAAGTATTTTTAGAAGTATTACATAATTAGTTTTGTTGTAAAATTCTTGGTGTTGCCATTCAACTTTTCAGATATTTTCTACATTAATATTATATCATTTATGAATTTTTTTTCAAAATATAAGTAACTTTGTAATGTTAAGTAAAGTAAGCAATTTGTCACTGAGATATTGAATCTATATTTGAGGAATTTTTTCTATTTCCATAATTGAATTAAAACTTGAATTGAAAATTTTATTACAAACATTCTTAAGTATTGTAAGAGTGCAGGTCTTTGTCTTTTTAAGTGTTTTTTACTGATATTAAAACAATTAAATCTTTTCCTTTTTTTAGAAACAGACAGTAGGTAATACAACAGTCACTCAATTACAGAATGAAATTAAGAATCTGCAAAAAGAAAATGAAAGACTCTCTGAACAATTAGTTTCGACCAAGGAACGAGTTGCAGGTGATGGGCAAGAAATTGTTCATCAAAATGGAGAATTGAACGAAAAGGTATCTTAATTTTTTGAAAACATCGTGTAAATTGAATGTTGTAATAATGTTAACAAAGAGTTATACCTTTTTTGGACTTGTATGTGGCTGTGGTAGCCTAGTGGTCAAGGTTGTGACCGGCATGTCATGAGTTCGAGCTTAGTATCGCAAAAGACCCGCTGTCTAGAGGAGCAATGCATGTTAAATCTGTTGAAAGCTTAAACATTTTCCCATTGGTGTGGTGTGGCAGTTAGGAGTGGGGAAGGCCAGCTCAGGTGTCATCCTTGTCACTTGAGCATGGCTCAAAATTAGGAGGTCCGTCGCCAAAAGCTCATGAAGCTGATCAGTGCAGCCTTAATATTCACTCACTGACTCGTAGACTTAGCACTGGCATACACAAGGGCAAGATTTGGGGGTTAAAACTCCTCTCTGTAGACCAGTTGCCCTTATACTTTACCTAGTGCAGTGGTAATAAATCAGCCAATCAACTCAGTTTAATTTTTTCATACTTAAATATTACAGTCATGCATTTAGTTGTAATACGAGTATACAATAGCAGTAATAGTCTTTCCAGTTATTTCACTGTGCATATTAGTTCACTGATTTTATTTTTTTAAAGAATGTTTCAATTTATGAAATCTTGATCCTTATATTTTCCTTTTTCATTTCAGCTTAGAGATACTGATTTATTGAAATCTTTGGAGGAGAAAGAAAAACTGTAAGTTAAATTTTGAAAACTATTCTTGTTTTAAGATTAAAAATAAATAAGAAATTATATGTATTTTTTACTTCCACATAGGCTAAAGGAAAAAGAAATCCAATTACACCAATTTAATGAAGATCTTAGTAAACTAAAAGCTAAAATTGCTCATTTAGATGAAGAAACTGAAATTCAAAAGAAGAAAAACAATGTAAGTGTCTTAATTATCTTTGGAAAGTATTTGTGTAATTTCAAGAGTATAAATATTGAACTATTTTTGGTTGCATTCAAGAATTGTGAGATTCAATTCCTGGTGTTCCCGAAGACTCGCTCTGTATACGGACTTATTTCACACTAAACCTATTGAGGCTCAAAATCTTCATGATGGCAAGGTGTGGAAGTTAGGAGAGTGGTTTACTAGTTCAGATTCTCAACTAGATCACTTGCTGAGGTTCAAAATTAGGGAATCAATTGCAAATATTTCCAATGCAGTGATTCTCAACCACTGTGCTGTGGCACTTAAGTGTGTCGCCAAATTTTTTTAAAATTGTTAATTATACTCTTGAGGAAAAAAAAAAATTCAGAACTGAATCATTCAGCCATTTTATAGAAACAAATGTAAAAGTATTTGTGATATGTTTAACTTATCCTTTCGTGGATAGATGGATGTAAAAAAAATTTATTGGTTTTGTAATTCTTTTTGTGTACGGGTACTTCTGAATTTGAATTAACTTTGAATGAAGAAGAAAAACTATATATATATAATTTTGCTCTGTAATAATTGAGATTTAATTTCAAAATATTTGGAAGAGTTAATTAATTCATTGAGAGTTGATTATCTCATCATAATTTAAACAAGCTTTAAAAATATTGTTGTCGTTTTCTACATCTTATTTGGATGAATTCCAATCTTTAAGCATCAGCAAATTTTAATGAAAAAAAAAAGATCAAGACTTCTTTTAAATGTAGATGATGAATTGAGAGTGCCATTAGTATTTTTATGACCAAGTAAAGAGTGTTTTTTTTCCATGTATAGAAGTTTAAGTTGGCATTACTTTCCAAGATGGCGACCGATTTAACAGCTATCAAGTGATTTATCCTCAGTTTGGTTTGGCAATTCATCATGAATAGACTCACTCACGCCTGAACAACGCTTTCAAATTGTGCCAAAACGAGATTGCCGTTCCCGATTTTCATAAGCGAATTTTGTTTAGCGAGGAAGCGCACTTCTGGTTGAATGGCTACGTCAACAAACAAAACTGCCGCATTTGGAGTGAAGCTAATCCACAACTGCTTGTTGAAACACCGTTACATCCAGAAAAACTGACTGTTTGGTGCGCTTTATGGGCTGGTGGAATCATTGGTCTGTACTTCAAAAACGATGAAGGCCACAACGTTACAGTCAATGGTGATCGGTATAGAGCCATGATTACTAACTTTTTCATTCCTGAATTGAACAATCATGATGTCCAGGAGCTGTGGTTCCAACAAGACAGCGCAACATGTCACACAGCTCGTGCCACAATCGATTTATTGAAAGACACGTTGGGTGACCGCCCAATTTCACGTTTTGGACCTGTGAATTGGCCTCCAAGATCTTGTGATTTAACACCGCTAGACTATTTTCTGTGGGGCTATGTAAAGTCATTGGTCTATGCGGATAAGCCACAACGCGTGACCATTTAGAAGACAACATTTGCCGTGTTATTGCCGATATACGGCCACAAATGTTGGAAAAAGTCATCGAAAATTGGACGTCCAGATTGGACTGCATCCGAGCCAGCCGTGGCAGTCCTATGCCAGAAATCATATTTAAAATGTAATGCCACAAGATTTTCTTTCGAATAAAAAGAAATTCATGTCAATCGAATAATACATCATTGTTTTATTGCAATTTAAAGTTCTATACCTCTAAAAAAACACCCTTTATAAATGAAATTATCAAAAACCATCAAGCTGTGGTATATCTATTGTGGTATATTTTTCATGGGTTTGGGCAACTTTTTTATGGAAATCGCTTAATATTCCTTGTTGAATCACTTTGCATTCATTTTTTGGTGTTACTGTATTTTATTCTGAAGGCATGTTTAAATACTATTAAATTAAAATTATTAAATCAAAAGAATGTAAAGTTTGAGTAATCATCATCATCTCCCCCCTCCTCCTCCTCCTCCTAGTAACGTTGTGGTAAAATTATCAAACACTGACTAGTCCATGGCGAAAAAAGATTGGGGAAGTTGGTGTAAGGGATAAGCTCATTTATTTGCAATAAAATTAATCAAATGCTTTTCCTCACACAAGTCCAATGAAGATTTTTTTTGGTAATGATGTTTTTGGATCAACGGCTTTCTAAAATATTTTGCTATTCTGACTTTTTTCAGAAAATCTTATTTTTATTTATTGCTCTTTTCGGTTTTGAAAGTTCTTGTATAATTTTTATATACATGTAAGTAAATCCTCAGATCTTGACAAATTTTATGGCTCCTTCTTTGCTTGGATCGATGTTTAAAAAATTTTCCTTGTATTGAATTTAATGCCCTAAAAGTTTAAACTAGGACTTAATTGATGTTTTATCTTCTCTCTTGTAACAGTTAACAATTCTAAATCGTGTTAAGAGTAAATCAGTCATGTGAAAATGAAATACAAATTAATGTGTATATTTTTAGAATATATATTGTAGTATGTACTGCACATTTTTTAATTACTTTCTTTTCCAAGTATTTTTCGTTTAAAACTCATGTTTAGGAATGCTGTTTTTATTTTAAAATTAATGTAATAGATAATTTACCACCATAATTTTTCACCTAGGAATTAAGAGAGAAAAATTGGAAAGCTATGGATGCTTTAAAAGCTGCTGAAGATAGTGCTGAGAAAAAAATAAAAGAAATTCAAGCTGCTGCTGATAAGAAACTTTCTCAGGTTCAAAAAGAATTTGAACAGAAACTTCAGACTGGTGGTAAAAGTGAATCAGGTTCTCAAGAACTGAATGAAAAGCTAACAAAAGCAGAAGCAGAGTTAGTAAAAAGATTATCAGACTATAATAGTGAAGTAGAAAAGAATAAAAAATTATCTGCTGAAGTTGAGAGAATAAGTACTGAAAAGAAGACTACAGAATCTAAACTAGCTCAAATAGAAGAATCTGTAGGGGTAAAGAACATTTTTATTGTATTATTTGTTAATAATTTGTTAAGATCTATAATTTTACTAAAATTGTCTGATATAAGATCATTTTTTTTAAATTTTAAAGAATTGTTAAAAATTTTCTGTCTATTGTTCAATTATGTAAAAATTGTGTTTAGGAAATTCAAATACTCTTTTCAATTCTTATTTGAACATGATTTTGAATGGAAAAAAATGCTTTATTATAATTACAAAATTCACTTTTTGGAAATTCTGCTTCTTTTTAATCAGCTCTTTGAGATCTTTTAATTTTTAAAAATCATTTTATCTTTAAAAAATTTAGAGCCATTTCTCTATAATTTATTAATTGAATTTAAAAGTAATCTTTGCTTTTATACAATAAAGTATTCTTATTGTTATGGGAAAGTGTACAAAATTTCACATGTATTCTAAAGAAGCAAAAAATGATCACTTGAATACATCAAAGTGTAAACAGAAATAAATATGATGGCTTAGCATTCTTCTTTTTCTGATTTATATTTTTCTTTATAGGATGTTAATCAAATTAAAGAATGCCTATTAAGAACTAGAGAGTGTCTACAGAGGATACATCCCGAAGTTTCTATAGATAGCTCATTGGTAAACTCCATTTATGCATAAATTTTCTAACCATTAGTCATATTTTGTAACTGAATTCAAATTTAGCCAAGTCTTTTAGGATCTTCCCTTATATTGTGATTTGTATTAAAGCAATTTTACTATGCATTTAAAAGTTACTATGTTTTGTGGGGAAAAGATCCTCGATGAATTAGCCCAGGAGTAGTCGCACACTCAATACTAACGTTAGTGGTCAATTTTTTTTTTGTAATTATTTTTATTGTACATGATAAAAATTGTAATTCCAGTGAATAATTTAACTAAGAGAAATTATACTTACCTACTTCTAAGAACTTTTCAGTTTTTCTTTGATAATTTGTTTTGTTTTAAATGTGTGTGACTTTAATGTTGAACACAAATTACAGACACTTTTTACTAAAATTACAGGAATGATATTTGCAGGCAAAACTGTTGTATTTTGTTCAGGTTACTGTAGTTTTATTGTCCTTAGATGATCGACAAATAGCGTGCTGAATTCTTTCTTGATTGTGTCTTTCTAACAGAGTGCAATGTGTCTTGTGGTACTCTTGTAACTTTTCTGATTGAGTTCTTTTGGTAGCATTTGAAAATCTTCCTTTTGACTCAAACATTTCATGTTCATTTACTTTTACTATCATGATTAATATCCATTATCTTGTCATGTTTTTTCCTTGCCTGATCAGTTCCATTTTCCAAAATTTCAACTTCATCCAATAGAAATCGCAGATGATCATTTCTTGTTTTATATTCTGTTCGCTTACATTTGTGAACCACAATAAGTTGTACAACATAGCAATTAAACCATTAAGTCGTTCACACTAGAAAACTGTAGACTGTGTGTGTTCATAGAACACTAGCTGCACATGGCCTGGCGTTGCACAGGCTATCTCTACTTTTGTAAATTTTCCCTTTCTTTCACAAAATCGGCACTTCTAAAACTCTTTTTCAAAATGACTCCCCCCCCCTCCAGCGTTGCGCAGGCTTTCTCTTTTCCTCATGACATAAGCATTTCTGTGTGTGTGTTTGTATGCACACAATGCGAGGGATTACTAAAATTACATTTGTCAAAAAATTTCCCTTTTTCGAAATTTACTCCATTCTACTTATTTTTGAGGGCTGCGGTAGCCCAGTGGTTAAGGTATCCAACCATGGCAGGCATGTCATGAGTTCGATCCCAGTACCACTAAAGACCCGCCGTGTAGGGCAGCGATGCACGTTAAATCTGTCGAGAGCTGAAACGTCCTCCCGTTGGTGTGGTGTGGTAGTTAGGAGAGGGGGTGCCAGCTCAGGTGTCGTCCACGTCACTTGACCATGGTTCAAAATTACGTGGTCCGTCGCCAAAAGCCCTCGTGTAGCTGAACAGTGCGACGTTAATATTAACTCACTCACTCTACTTATTTTTGACTTAAGACAGGTTTCTTTCCCCTCTCTATAGCCCGAACACGTTTTTTTTAGTGTAAAATTATTGTTCTATCTTCCCCTCCTTCTCACAGATAAGATATAGCTTCAAATTTCGATGCATGACTTATAAAAAAAAATATTGCGTTAGAATTAAAAAAAATTATTAATGTGAAGCAATAAAAAGAAAACGATTCTGATGCTAAGAGTAAAAGAGATTTTTCAAAAGTTTTTGACATTAAATTACTTAAATTACAGATTCTAAAAGAGAAAAGCATGAACTTTTTTTTAGTGTGAAATATTTTTTTCATTAATGCGAAAGAAAGTTCAAGCGAAACAATTTAGAATCTTATTCATAAAACGTATCAATTTCAACTCATTTTAAAAAAATCGTAAAAAATACAAAATATAATTATTTTGTAAAATAAATTATAGCATATCGTGGCGAAATAAATGATCTTTACGAATCTGTAATTATTTTTTGTGTGAGTTTCATGAAAAGAATTAGATCGTGTTTTAAAAACCTCTGAAAAAAAGAAGTTCAGAATTTCCCCCTGGCGGTGAGAAATGGTCCTAATTATGGGAGTTAAGGTTTTTAATTAATATCTTTTTAACTAATTGGAATATCAGAATATAAATGGTCAAAACGGATTCCTTGGATCTTTCCCAAAATTTTGGTACCTTCGGCGAGTTTCTGCGTCTTTTAGTTCATGAGAAAATTGGGCTATATATCTACATACCTACATAGATACGTTTGTTTACCTACGAATTTTAATAGTGTAGATATTTTTGATCAAAAGTGGTCCCACAGTGAACTCAGTCACCCCAAGTACCTTTGGTTGTAAAAAAAATGGTAGTTTTAAATGACATTTTTATAGAAACCCTATTTGAATAAATACTACAGTAGAAAATTGGAAGAAAACTTATAGGATAATTTTTAAAAGTTTAAAAAAAATATTACTATAAAAAAACTTACAAATATCTTTTCTTTCAGCCTCATGAATCATGGGTGGCAGAATTTGAAAAGCAAGTTGATCTTGCTGGAAAAGCCACTTCTTCATCTGTTAATGAAACAGAATTAACTAGATTAAAAGATCTATTAGAAAATAAAGACAAAGAGCTTTCTGCAAAAGAAAAACATTTTTCACAAGTTTTATCAGAAACAGTATGTGCACTTTTACATTTTTTCTCATTTTTTTTTTTGGTAACCATGTTATTTATAGTAAATTTGTGACTGAGGGGTTTAAACTAATTATAGTACAATCAATTTGTTTAATTATTGGGATTTAAATTTAATTCCTCAGTCTTCATTTAATTAGTATTAAGAGGAAATTAGAGGGTTGACAAAATCCCTTGTAATTTTATTCTTACTTGACCCATATCACAGAATCTTTTGATTAGTATTGATTTTAAAACTCAAAGGTAACCTGAATAGTATTTCCTCTCTCCCTTAGAGTTTACTGTTTTGGGTTAAATATGATTACATATCCTCAAATAACTTTTATAACTGTTTTTTTATTCAGTTCTTTTTGTCAGCTGATATTTCTTTCATTTTCTCTTAATTAAATATACTTTTGCAGCAATTATTGATGCAGTATGTTTGTGGATGGGTTACTAGTAGACTAGCAAGTACTGAGGTGCAGGTTCCCCAAATATATGACCCATGCATCAATGAAATTAATCTGTCACAACGTGATTTAAACTTATAATGCTTATCACCAGTTACCTATAATATAATTCTTTAACTTCATTATATGAAGCAGTTCTAGTAGTGGTTCTCATAAAGACCTGATGTGTCTTGGGGGGGGAGGATTGAATGTAAGTTTGACTATGGGTTTTTTTTTAAAGTTAAAAGAATACTTTATTTGGAATTGTGATGAAACCGAATGACAACTAGAAATATCTTCATGTTTTTAAAAATTTGTATTTATTTTTAAATTTATATTACAGAAATCTTATTTATATATAATGTAAAGTCCCCCTTTTCTATTCCTTTTCAGGAATTAAACTTTTTTTGTCCGGGATTGTAAAATTGATTTCAGTTTGTCTGGTATTTTAAAATATCATCATAGTTAATTAAAAAAAGGAAAATGAAATGGTTATATTTTATTATTAAGGCTTGATTTTTTTATTTTTCAGGAATCTATGCTTCAGTCTCTGCAGCACAGTGCAGAAGAGAAAGAAAAACAGTGGTTAGAAAGGTTGAATGAGAAAGAATCACAACTAAAACAGGTAACAATTAATCTGTTAAAAATTTATTTTTCAGTTTGATAAAATGTTACAAAGTTATGGCATTATGTTCTTGGGGTGAAACAGTCAACTTCAAAATTAGAAAACAACAATATTGCAGAAACAGTCAACTTCAAAATTAGAAAACAACAATATTGCATAAGAAGTGGGATTAATAGGTTGTATGAAAACTTAGGTTGTATGAGTGTAAATGAAAGTGGCACAACAACCCATGAGGGCCAAGGCCTATTGTGTCCATTTCAGCTTTCATGACCTTGGGCACTCAGGTGCATGAGCAGTCGTTCTGGTCAGGGGTTTAATCTGGCAAGAAAGCTTGGTAATTATTTATCAACTTACTGAGTTGACCTTGCCCCACCTGGGATTTTGAACCTCGGACCTGTGGCATGGAAGCACGATATGCTGCCACTGAGCTTAAGTCAGTATGTAACTCATGTAAAATTTCATGATTAACTCATATAATCAAATTCTTAAGTAATTCATTATGATTGCTTATTAAAATCTGAGTATCAAGTATTCATGCGACGAGGAAACTTTAAAAAAAAATGAAACAGTTATTCACATTATTATTTGGTTTAATTTTGAAAAGAAAACTGCAATGATAAAGTAAAAACTGAAGCAAAATATTTTTCTCCACAAAAGATAACAAGTGAATTTATTATTCAATATTGAAAATTAGCTGAATGAAAAATGTAAATTAACATATGCGAAAAAAATGAAATTAATGATTTGCCTAAAAAAAAAAAAAATGGCTCCCCCCGCTTTACATTTTTATAGTCAAAAATCAAAAACTAAAATGATTCTATTTTTGTAGTTGAATAAAGTTTCATAATGTAATTTGCTGTATGCGTAAAAAATAAGTGTTTTAATAACTTGATATAATTTTTTTTTTTCTTTTGACAGTAAGAAATATTAATTTAGGTCTGGTATTTTGTTTTGACCTCTGTTGTTGAATTTAAATTTGGAGAAATAATTTTTAAGAGAAAGATAATTTTTCATTTTGAAGTTGAATGGAAAATGTTAAGGTATTGAAAAAATTTCATTGTATAAAAATGCGAAGAACTGAAAGTTTAAAATTCATGTTACCACCATTAATTTTAAAATGTTACATATTAATGATATTTATTTTCTTTGCAGCTGATATCTGAAAGGGACTCTTTATCTGCTGAAAAAGAAGAACTTCAATCTACATTCCAACAGATGGGCCAATTGGAAGAGGTAATTTGGTCTTTTTTATCCCCATAATGGTTGCATAATTTTCAAGGAAACTTCATAAAAGTGCCTGTTTTTTTATTCAAGACAATTACATGAAACTAAATATATGTTCAATAAATGTATTTATTTTTAAATTTTGGGTAAATTTTTAACTTGAAATACAAAAATTAATTGCTTAAGAAAAGCCAATATTTAGGGGGATTATGACTGAATGTTGGTTTTTCAGCAGAGTGAAAACATTAAGTATGTTTCAAACAATGAAGGATAATTGTATTACACTTATGCATAATGTAAAAACACAGTAATTTTTTCTTGCAAGATAAATTTAAATGCATGAGATAAAAAAGCAAACATGACAGGTAACAGTACAGATCCATTATCACTGCTCTCGAATTCACTAACCGAACTTTCAAAACAATCAGTTGTTTCAAAATGACTCTCAGATCCATTTATACTTAAAGTAGAATCCGATTCACTTCCTGACTAACTCAATGAATATAATATTAAAAAATATAGTATATATTTTATCACAGAACACAACCCACATGTATTCATGAAAAGCGGAACTAAATAACCGAGCTAAGGTTACTAAACCATATTGCTAATATAAATGTTTGATTGAGCTAACATCTAGTTTAAAATAAAATAACTATCTCTAAACATGTTACTAATAATCTGGTACTGTCATCTGGTGAGAAATAAAGATGATTCTAGCTGATAATGATGATTTCATCTCTAGCCCCAACTAAAAGTAATTTATGTGCAAAATTGCACCTCGACTTACACGAATTCAATTTAAATTGTTATCACTCATTCCCGTCTGTTGTGTATTACTGTTCTAAAACTTTTTCTTGTCTGCATGAAAGTGTTTTTATGTATTTTTCTATACGAATATTATTAAAAATGAATTACCATACACATATATTTTGAATTTAGAAACATTTACCTTTTAAGACAATTCTTGTTTTAAGTTGAATGTAAACTGGGTGTTCTGTAATTTTGTAAGTATTTAAGTTTTATCATGTATTAAAATTTTTTATACCATCCTCATGTTAGAAGTAAAGTTTATCAAGTAGTTTTTCATTAAATTATTTCATTTCAAATTTTACTTGTAAAGCTTACAGTTCTTGTATAATTCTATTTTCTTTGAAAATAATGCTGTAGAAATTGTATTTATTTTAATTTGTTTTTAAAAAGGCAAATGTTACTTCGTTTGTCAAGCTTCACTAATTAAATGTTTTGCATCAATTTTCCCAATTCATTGTTTATTTTTGTACTGTATTGCTTATTTTTTTAATTGTGTGTGTTAAAATTTCTCAAAATATCTTAACCATATCAACATTTTAGCTGCAAGAAAAACTGAAAGAATTACAAAGCACTCTGGAAAGTGCTGAAAATGAAAAGTCACATGCAGAGCAAAAATATGAAGAGGTATGGAGTGAAAAAAATTTGGTTAAATTTAATAAATTTGTCTAAGTTTGTTAACACTTTGTGATGCATGACGTATTTTAATAATATAATATCATTTTCATGTGTATCATGCTATTTTTTATACACTTTTTAACTGCTGTGTGATCTTGTACTTCAAGTCTCTATTCTTGAGTGTTTTCATTCTGAAAATGGAATGTCAAGATGAAATAAAGTTTTATATTTATGCGACAAAAATGTAATTTAGATGAAATTTAGTAAAACTTAATGGACTTTTTATCTTTTATGCATTAGTCCTTTAGGTTGCACTTGATATGTTTAGTTATGAAATCCACTCATTGTTGTTAAAGGTTTATAGGAAGACATGTTTACTTGGTGAAATAAATACTTTTAACTATGTTTTAATAACTAATAATAACATTGCATTAGCTTAACAAAACAAACTTCATTAAAAATCCAAATTTTTAAGCACTTTAAATTATAATTTCAGTGTTAACAAGTTATGTTATAGATATTTTTGTTATTAGAAATATTTGATGAAACTAGTTGAAGTTGAAATCGTTAATATTTTATTTATTTTCCAGGTTCATAAAAATTGTATAAACCTTAGGGACCAATTAGAAAACAAAGAAAAACTTATTCAAGAGCTTCAAAAAGAAAAGAATAGTGTTGAACATTTAAGACAAGTAAGTTTTGTTGTTCAACTTGTTAAATTCAAATCTTTGAAAAATTAACATTTAGTAAGATAGTAGTTTTTACTGGTATATTCTATAAGCATATATTCAAAAGTTAAGTTGACAATTTCCTTTTAAATTAATATATATATTTAAAAAATTTGAATATTTTTTTCCCTTCCCCTTTACATTGCTGCATCAATTTACATGTTATTTTTACAATTAAATTGTTTCAGGAAATTGAAGATTTGAAATCCAAGCTAGAAAAAGAAAAGAAAATTAGCAAAGATTTTTCATCACAGATGATTCGATTGAATTCCTTAGTCAAAATCGGGCAAGATTCCCTTGTTGCAGAGCAAGAAATGGTGAAGAAACTAAAAAGCCAGCTTGAAGCTATTCAGGTAAAAACTGAATGCATATGGTGACTTAAACTTTTTATTATAACTGACGTGTTAGGTTTTAAAAGCAAATTTTATTTAATTATTTGCAACTTTCTACCTACTAGTTTTTCAAATGAAAATTTAAATTTCAAGTCAAAGCAATTTTAAATAATGCTTTAAAAAAAGACTATATTGAAGAATCTTTTTTTTTAAATCAATTTCTTCTCAAATTCATGAAACTTTCTTTCCAACATATATTTATTGAACTTGTATATAGAAATAAATATAAAATAGTTCTTTGTACTTAGTGTTTCTGATTTCCATGAAAGTAACCCCATTTCTAGATGCATTGTATTAATTCAAAGCTTAGTTAAAGTTGCAAGTTCTTCTGCTTTTGGATGGAATTTAATATAATCTGAAATTTTTCTTTTTTTGTGGTTCAAATTTAGGTAGTTCATTATAAATCTTTCAGAGGGATTCGTCTTTTTTCTAATCATCTGTAGTAGTTGCGTAACTTTTGCCAGAAATCTACATTAGTTTGTAACGATCTCCCTAACAGAATAAGAAATTGACATGTTTTTGTATCTTGCACTTTGATCATGTTCACTTGCATGTCTTTCATTATACAACAGTGAATTTTTTTTAAAAAGTTATTAATGATAGAACTACGAGAGCTTTTTTATAATGAAAAGAAATTACATTGTATATTAAACAAAGTTGCTATTACATTTTTGTTCATTTTATGTTTTAAAAAGTTTATACTAAATAATTAAATACAGAACATTCACTCTTACAAATATAAAAGGGCTAGGGTACCTTTTACATCTTACATGATAGTTTAATCCGGTTCTGTTTTGACCAATAGGGGCCAAGTCAAATTGGTCATTTTAAGTAAAATTTATATTTACTAATATCACAGTCAACATTATTGATAGCCAAGTCTGCTGTAAAAATTGCACACTAAAGACAAAAATTCAATCTGTACAATTTAAACTTTGCACATAATGTGGAAAAGACTCAGTATGTGGAAAAGACTGTTGTATGTGCTGTATTTAAAGAAATACAATCCGGTTTTACACAATGAAAAAGGTTTTTTTTTTTGTGATTAGTGCAAATGATGATAAATTGCATTGATCACTAGTTGAAAAGAAAGTGGATGTATGTGAACTCTTTATAGTTCTTCATTTCCTATTAATATTTTGATTTGATTATTGTTTGGGTGATTCTGTTATTAATTTTTAAAACTGATTTCAAGTTGTACTTATGATATTTATGGAATAATTTATTTCTCCTTAATAGGTTGCTGCTACTAATGGAGGTACAACAGTATCAAAACCTATAGCTGTTGAGGTATAAATTTTTTTCTCTTTGTTTAACTTTCCATTGTTCTGTTTTCCCTTACTTTTGTTTGAACTAATGATTTAATCATACTCCAATAACATACTTAAAATTCTAACTGATGATTTTCATGTTGTCACTCATTGTGGGATGGGAAGTTTTTAAACTTTTTTAGATTCCAAAGATTCTGTATTTTAAATTTTAGTGGTAAACCAAAAGTTAAATGTTTCTTCTGTTGTAAAAAGCAATCGTTAATTCAACTTTCATGACTTTTGTTCATTGTCAGCTAAAGATTTATTGAGTATACTTAGTTGGAACTATATTTTAGTCTCATTCTTGCATAGGATGTTTCCTTATAAAATGTTATATGGCATATTTTACTCAACTTTGAGATGTGTTAGACAAATCAATAGTGATGAATATTTTTTTCTGAGATTTGTGCAATTGGTTGATAAGATGTTAGAATTTCATGTGAAGAAGAAAAATTAAATTACATTTAGTTGGGCATAGTAGAGAATGAGTGATAACATTATAACATTTAACCACCTCTGTTTAACACTGGCCTACCCATATTCTTCTAGTCTCAACCAAAGAAAAAGAGTTCTGAGAAATCAAAAAATAAAACGGTAAGAATTTGCACTAAAATATTGCTAAATTCCTTCCACATAAACTAGCATGATTCAAATCCTGCATGTTATATCCTCAATATCTATTGAGAACATACATTTCTATACCATTACCCCCTCTAATTGTGTTTGTTTCTACCTCTTTGCTTCCTAGGGAAGGCACAAAATGACAGGTATGTTCATTTTTGCCTCAACTTGTGCATGCATTTCCTTCCTATTTTGAGTTGGTGATGGTCTAATTACTTCTCGATTGGTTGTGGGATATCTCTATTGGGAAATTTCTTTCTTTTTTTGTACTTGTTTTGTATATACATCTGTAGGGTTCTTAACATCCTTTTTTTTTAAAAAAAAAATCCTTAAGCATTTGAATCTGAACTCTAAGATTCAAAAAAATTTTCCAAATTTTTATATAAGTAATGATTTAACAGAGAAAAAATAAACAAATCAACTTTATTATAATAAAATTGTTTCTGTGCAAAATCATCAAAATGAAAGCAAAGTAAAAAAATGTATTAAAAAGATTGATTATATAATTCAATAAAAAAATGTCCAATACAGAGTTTTGATTTCTCAGCAAATTTGCATTTTTGTATATATATAGTGTTATATTTATTTTTTAAAAATTAATGTATAATCAGTATGGTAATATTGGATTCTGTAATGTAGCATTTTTAAACTAAGGTGTTTTCTCAAGATGTCACATTATGGGAAGTCATTGATTTTGTAAACAAATAATTGTCCAGCCTTTGAAAATAAACTTTAAAAAATATCATAGTGAATGTTTTAAATAAAAAATAAATGTAAATCGGATGTGTGTGAGCACTCCTAGCTTTTGAAAAACTTAATTTTTAAGAATTTATTTTTGCACACTAACAAAAACGGTGATAAGGAATTAACTTGAATTTGCTTATCCCATCCAATCTTAAGGAAAAATGGATTTAAAAACTTTGAGAATTCAAATCTGCTTAGTATTTATTAGGATTAACTGGAAGAAATATTTTCGATACAGCTCCGTGCATAAATTTTTAATAACTTTCCCTCATTGGACTTTACAAATAAGTTGCAATTGAAACATTGAAAGTTACTGTCAGCTTGTAGTAAATATTCAGCAAAATTACTTGAGATTTGGAGAATGATGACAAAAATTGAGAAATTTTTCTAGCATACGAAAGGAAATTCAAAAACCACCACTAGATGACATACCTTTTTGTATTGAATATAACATAAGTTTACGTGTCTTAGGTGAATAAAACATGTTCAGTATGCAGCCAACCATTGCTTGTTATCATTTTTCTTATGTTTGGCAAAAAAATTATACTGTCTCTATAGATTAAGTATTTGAAGAACTTCTGGAGCCAAAAGCCGTCATAAAATGATGAGTAATTTCTGTCAGTAAAAAGGCTGCAGAACACCATCTTTTAAAACATTACTGTTTCAAAACAGTGTTGATGTTTTGAAACAGCAATGTTTATAGCTGATGTTTCAGAGCTAAAATCAGATTTCTGTAGTAATGATACATATTGTTTGCAGATAACACTGTGTCACAAGGCTTGCAGTGCTGCACTGTTTGAAAAATATGGACTCAGAATATATGTGAATGTGGCTGTAAAGTTGCACCATTCTGTTACATGTCTAACAGAATTTGAAGAAATTTCTGTTTGTTTTCAGCAGCCAAAATATGGTAATTGTGTTGTTATTGCTAATGCCACTTTTGATCGAGCAATGTCAGAATGAGGCACATGAAATTCATTGTGGCAAGGGACTAGTTATTTTACACCTGTTGTTTAAAAAAACACATTTTGTGTATTGAATACACCATCCAAATAAAAGTGGGCCTAGTCTGTCTAGTAAATGTGCTATGATTCTTTAGTTCATAGCACATGTGCAAAAAATTATGGCTCTGAAGTGGTAAGAGTTACTGTACAAGACCGTTTATAAGGTTACTATTGTAGGTATATCTTAAAGAATCTTGCAAGTGAACTGTGGCATAAGGCTGGTCAGCAGTTACCTCAACATGCATCATATTTATGCTATTCATAGCATATCATATGTTGCAACAGACTTCCATAATTGTAATTTTTATTTCTTGGCTTGAGAGCAAGCCTTTCCATTACTGCTTCAAAGATCAAATCAAGACTTTGAGAGCCCTTTACAGACTTACTTTACATTATTCCTTTTACATAGAAACAGGTATGACTTAAGCTCACTCATTGCAGCTTTATAACATGTCTTCCGATGCGGATATGTGGCTATAATGGATGCATGCGCAGGTAGTTGATCTTGCATGTTACTATCTTTTTGCATCAAATAAAATGTTATCACATTATGCCATTCTCCCTAATTTCGATAAACTGCTAGGGGGCCGCAGTAGCATAGTGGTCAAGGTATCGGATCATGGTTGGTGTCTTAAGTTCGAGCCCAGTACCATTAAAGACTCGCTGTGTAGAGGAGCGAAGCAGGTTAAATCTGTCGAGAGCTCAAACATCCTCCCATTGGTGTGGTAGTTAGAAGAAGGGGTGCCAGCTCAGGTGTCATCCTCGTCACTTGACCATGGTTCAAAATTATGAGGTCCATCGCCAAAAGCCCTCATGTAGCTGAATAGCATGACATTACTATTCACTCACTCATTAATCTGCTGAATAGTTTTTATTTCAGGCTGCCAGTAAATTTCAAGTTTAATTATGGACACCTATTATGATACCCTTGTAAATTTACAAGATTAGTTGCTTTAGCTTTATTTTTTAGAAAGGGGTTGGGGGAGACTTAGAAATAGATTATAACTCAATTTCCTACTCTGTCAACTGAAAGTGAGTTACTTAACTGAAATGGAAGTTTTTAAATTTTATTATAAGAAATTAACATATGTTTCTTTTTGCAGGATGCTTCGGCTAAAAAATAAGCATTTATGCAGGATGTCGTAAATGCAAAATAACATCAAAAAATATCCAGAACGTGCATTTTAAGACTTCAAAACATGTTTAATATTATAGACTTCGTCATTGTTTTACAATGTTGTTCCAGTTAAAAAATGTTTTGAGACTTTAAAAAAAAATCAATGTTATATAAGTGTGAAGATGTAATATTCTTATATAATTCAATAGTGCCTGTTTTATTTTTTTACTGATCTTTTTGTCATAAAATTTTTACTATTGTTGGCTAATCTATATTATATGTAAAATAGTATGTAAAAATCGAAAAATCCTTTATAAAAATTATAAGCAATCGGAGAAATGTGTAGCAAGCAGTGTTTTAATATATATTTTGGCCTAAATATATACACGTTGGTAAAATTAATCAGGTGATGAATGAAAAATATATGAATAGATAATTATTGTAAGTGTTAATTTTGAAAAATCTTTGTGAAACAAAAATATTTTTTAATGACTTTATAAATTGTACAGTATTATTACATAAATCATATTGTATATATGGTATGGTACATTTACTGAACTTCGTACATACATTGTCCAAAATAATTATTTTGCTAATTATGGAAAGTTACACATTTCTCTTGAGGTTATATCTATTTTATTTTAAAATGAAGCAATTAAGAATTTTTTAAGTGAGATGTGATTTTTTTAAAAACGCATGTGAAACTTTGTAAGTGTTGTGAATCTATTCCTATGAAGCAATTTGAAACAGTGGGTGAAGTGGGACCAATGTTTTGATGTGCATGTGTGAAACTATTCTCCATATTGTCAGTGATCATGTACTCAAATTTATTTAAGTACTCCGTCACCAGTGCAAATGGCTATAGATTGTGTTGTCTGAAATTCAATGGTTGCCACGCTGGCAGTGTAACCTTATTTTCTTGAAAAATGCTTGCTTTTGTTGTTAAGGAATAAAGTTTATTATTCATAAATTGTTTTCGTGTTTTCAGTGAAGTACTTTATATACCATGAAATCTCTATTTTCTTCCCTCCTACTGTGAGAACTCTTAAATTTGAATGGGGATCATAATTTTGAAGAAACATTTTTGGTAGCAATTTTTTTGAATAAAAGCAATCATATATGATTGGTAGGTGTTGGAGAAATAGTAATTACTTATTACAGATCAATGCTTTAGTTAGGCTACTTTGACCTGACAAATACATTAAAAAAATTAATATTTACTGCAAAATTAGACTACATTCTACTAAACAATGGAGGTTGATGCAAATTAAGTATATGTGAAAATAAAAACTGTCAAAATTTTTTTTTATATTACACATATTTTAATGAAGTATGGAATTTTTTGTTCCATGATGAAAAAGTACCAGTTGCATCTAGATAATGGAACTAGTGTTATTTAAATCCATTGAAACATTCTTTTGTGCTGAAAGTATAACGGATTAAGTTTTAACAGTCAATTGGTTAAAAATTATAAAGTATTTAATAGTCATATAAAATTCAAAATTAATACAAACAATGCAATCAAGTTTATATTCTTACACAAACCTAGTATCTACTTATCTAGATTTAAATATTAGTTGAAATTATTTTGAAAACTTGGCATAATTGTATTATCCAATTTATGTCTAAAATGCTTTAAAGCAGGGGTGGCTACTGTGGCATGGCGGAGTTGTAACAGTGACATGCAAAAACTTATTGAATAACATTTTTATTGAAATGCAGTTATCTCAGACCCCCCCAAAAAAAATAATTTGGATCAACATGTGAATAAATACTTTCTGTTATGAACATAAAAACTAGCTGATGTGCACGACTAGTAGGGAAAAAAACTACAATTTCAAAAGCCACATTAAGTATTGACAGTTTGATAATTTAGAATGAAATGTTTCAAATTACTCATTATTTTATACTTAAATTAACTGATAGCACCCATAAAAAGTTTATTTTGGTTGTACCTGTATTATATATAGACTTGCATTAAAAATGTGCTATTTTAAGTGAATAATCATATAAGTAATGTTTTTTTCACCTTTTCTTTTGTTTGTTGGAAGTGGCACACGTATTTTTTTAATATCTGATAGTGGTACTCTTCCCAAAAAGATTAAGCCACCTCTGCTTTAGGTGTCAAACTCAAATATTAATTTGGGCCAAACAAACAAGATATAATTTTTGGTGGACTGTAAAAAAAATCAATATTTATTGAAACAAGGATTTATTTCGAATACATTATAGTAAACATATATAAAAGAACAAAAATTTAATGTTTGCGTCTTGACACTTGGCATCTCTTCTCTGATACTATCTTTCCTATTTCGGGAGAAATTTTGTTCGCAGTGATTACTTTCAAAACTGAACCAAGGTGAGTGCCATTAATACTATTTCTAACAAGAGACTTATTTCCTTTCATTACTGAAAATAACTGCTTGCACCAATAAACAATGGAAAATAATTTCATGTACAAATTTTCGAGTACTTTCAAATGTAGCCGGCAAATGTTATGTTTGTAAAATTGAGGCACACCCATTTCGATGAATTGAGTCTTGCTCACCTCCAATTAAGAAAATGAACAAAATTTGTCTTCCAAAGAATTAATATCTTTAAATCTTGCTCTAAATTCAATTCTAGGATTTGAAATTTTTCCTACATATTTTTCATATGATGCAGTATCATCTAAACCCGATTTGATCATGTTGTATATCGAGAAGTGTGTTAAATCTCCACTTTTCCCCAAGATTATATATTATCGGCTCGGCCGTGAGTTTGACACCCCTGCTCTAGAGCATTACATTTTAACAAAGCAAACGAAAAGGGGGAAAAAATTTCAGTCTCTCTTAATATAGTTGGTAATTTTATTCAACAGATTTTATTTGTGCAATACAATTATGACCACCACTCACACAATGTAACAAGTCTTGATAGGTACTGTACAAACTCTTCAATCAATTGAATGGTCAATTCACAGTGGCTCTTATGTTTTTGAAAATTGTTATTCAATTATAAATCCTGCTTAAAATCAAATCAATGGCCCAGTTATTTCTTGATGTTTTTTTTTGTTTCATCTATTTACTTATGACCAGTTAAAACTGCAAATACAAAAGACATTAATTTTTGTGAATGATATTTATTAAATAAAGTTTTTTATTCACATTCTATAATATTAATTTATCCTAGAATGAACAAGTAAATGTGAAGAATTTGATGTTACCTCTTGATGCTGTTGAATCATTTCAAAGATATGGGTATACATAAAGCATTTTTTTAAAAAGTGCCCATAAAAATTTGTTTATAATTCAATAAAAATGTTGGGAAATAAAATAAGTACAACTAATAAAATATGGCATAAAAATTTTGGGATGCTCTATTCAGTCCATCTGTGACAGCAATTTGGATTTGTACATACATAATATAATCTCATTTCATCCTAAAAAAGAAAGTATATATATATATAGCAGTGAGTTAATAAAAAACCAATTGATAAAACTTTATGATGTAGTTGATTTTCAGTTTGTACATTATAAATTTCAGAAAATAAAGTTT
This sequence comes from Trichonephila clavipes, assembly GCA_019973935.1. NCBI lineage: Eukaryota > Metazoa > Arthropoda > Arachnida > Araneae > Nephilidae > Trichonephila > Trichonephila clavipes. The sequence goes on from BMAU01000939.1 coordinate 470,406, forward strand.
TGTTTTAGACTAACAAATTTTACATTTATTTTCATTATTTATATGTACATGCATATTGTTGCTAAAGTTTTCATGATTGAAATTCATAAAATAAATTTAAATATTGTTATACATTTTTAAAAAAATCTAAACTATCGCCCTGTGCATTAATAAAAAATAATTTTATGTTACTTATATATAGTTAGAACTTGACTATTTTAAAGAACCATTTTATCATTTACAAGTTTGTACTTAATTTTAAAAAGAAAAATGGCTACTAATCAATACCAAGTTGAACAATTTTTTTAAAAAAATGTGGCATTTCAATATTGAATAGACTGGGGAAATGTTTTTTGAATAGTCACAGAAATAAAATTTTACGATTGTACGGATTCAATTTTTAACATAAATGATGTAAATACTATGCTTAAGACATTAAAATATATACACAGTTCTAAAACTAACTACTTGAATTGTAACAAATTTATCTACAACATTTTTTTTTTTAGCATTTGCTACTTCTGTTCTTAAAACTAAACTGACAAAGAAACAATACCATTATGAAATAAGATGCCACATTAGTTTAAACTTAAATATGTGACAAAATCATGGTAATGTATAAATTAAATTATACTGTCTTCGATATTGTAAAGAGAACAGCCTTATTATGTCAAGCATATATTATTTTGACATTAAAATTATGTGTCAATGATGTACATATATACATAAAAGTAATACAATTTTTTTCATTATTCAGGAGACAAATATAAAATAATTCTGAAGAATGGAAACTTGAAAAAAAAAATTCTTTACCGTATTTGCTCCTAATAAAGCATCCGATATAATCTCTACTAATAAAACTTCACTCTTGATAAATTTTCAATGTCATGACTTAATGAAAATCAACTTTAGAGACACTGTATATCAGTGATTCTCAACTTTTTTTTTACTATGCCCCCCATAAGCCTTTTAAACATTCTAATGTTCTATATATATATATATATATATATATGACACTTAGTTTTAGGAAATCTCACTAGAAAACTATTATTATTACAGTAAGTAAATGTTCAAAACTTACAATGGAAAACAAAAAAAAATTACTGAAATCCTTGCGCTTGATGTTTGTTACACAGAGATGCATACTAAAATATCAAAATGTAAAAAAAAAAACCCATACTTTTTCATATGAGAAAAGTTTTGGGAAAATGATGCCTTCTAAAAATGAAAGTAATAAATATTACCACTCATCTATCACATAAATTCAATTTATATGTGTTTATTTAATTAAAGGGACTTTTATAACAATTTAACAGACATTTATTTTGAATTAAGTCCAATGCTTAAAAAGAGATGATACTGCAGAAACTTAGATCCCACAGCATTAATTATTTTGTACCATTCAAAACGGATAACGCGATTGTTTTTGGAAAGAATATTTTATCGTCACAAGGACAGATTTCAGATATTTGTATTCTGGTTTGTCTCATATTACATAACCAAGTAGTGAAAAATATTCTTTATAATTGACTATATCACGCTCCAAATGAGTTCTTTTTCGAATTTCCCCACGTTGAGAAACACTGCTGTATGTAGATCTTTTTACTCTATTAGAGACAAAATTTAATCATCTAGAAGAGATAATTTTTTTAAAAAAGTAATGAATATTTGAATAAATAAGTGAAAAAAATAAAGATTTCTAAAAAGTTTTACCAGAAGTATTAAACTTAACTAAGAGGTGCAACAGCCCATGAGGGCCAAGGTCTACTATGCCCAACTCAGTATACGCGACCTTGGGCCCTGAGGTGCATGAGCAAATGTTCCAGTCAGGTAGCCAATCTGATGCAAAACCCCACATGTTAAGTTCCCAAGCAAGCTTGGTACTCATTTATTGATCCCCTGAAAGGCTGAATCAAAATTGTCCAGCCAGGGGTTTGAACCTTGGACCTGTGGTGTGAAAACGCATTGCACCAATCACTGGGCTTCACTAGAAGTATTATCACCACAAAATTCTTTGTTCAGAATATATATATATACATAAAAAAATTAAAGTTTATGTTTCTTTAGAAAAATCAAATATACCTCAGCTCTTCTGCTCTGAGCTTGAAAGAATACAGATTCTTTATGGTTGCATCGAGGGCATATGTGGTCTTCCGTCCTGGGTAATGTAGGATCATGTATTACATCTGAAACTATTTGAGTCAACTCACTAGAAAAAAAAAAGTTTATCATAAATGTATGAAGGTTATGCGATTAATATAAAAATAGTAGAATAATAATTAAATACTTAATCTTTTAAATAAAAATTTATACCACTTAATTCTAAATCTAATAGCCAGAAAGATTCAAAAGTTGAAAAAATGCATCTCATATTGTCAAAAGGGACACTGAAAAAAATTTGAAAAAGTTTCAACTCTATAAAACTATTCTCATTAATAAAATCTTTTTTTAAATTTTTTTAGTAATAGAACTTTTAAAAAAAATTAAGGCAACTTTAATTTTCAAAAGGAAAAAAAAAAATCAATGAATGTTATACAGTTTGAATCTCATTTCAAAAATATTTATATAAAAAGAATACAGTCAGATAAAATCAAATTACATCTTACTCATATTTTATGATTTATAGAAAACACAAACTATGTTATAAAGAGATTTAATTACTGACTTACTCAACTTCATGAGTAATTTTATTCACGTAAATACAATTATTGTTTGTTACTTCTTGGTAGTCACAATTTCTGCACTGGATTAAAAGAAAGAGAAAAGATTATCAATTTCACTGTTCAAATCACTTTGTTCAACACAAAAGAGTTACAGAAGTTCACATATCAATTAATGCATTTATAATTTCAAAAACAAATAATTTTCTGTAAAATTAACATGTTCTATACTCTAATTAAAAATAAAACTTTCAATCTGCAAAATTCAAGAACATTACAACAATTAACAAATAATTAATGCACATACAAGTAAAAAGGCTACCAAGGAATTACTTATTAGTATTAAACAAAATATTACTCTACAAAAGTAATTTAAAACAAATAATTTGAAATAATGTTTCAAATATTAACAAAATAAAAAATGAAAATTGCTGATAAAAATTATGTCAAATAAAACTTTCAACTCCCCAAGCCTGAGATTTTATTTGTTAGTGATGTTTTAATACATTTAATTAATGACTATTCTTCCATTTTTTAGATCAGAACTCATTGCAATAGATATGGCTTTGGGACATGTTTTGGAGCACAGATTAACCGGGATGATATGGATTCTCTCGGACACAGTCGAAGCGCTGTTCAAAATATCTCTATAACTGGAGAAATGTTAGCGACCAGAAAGGGATTAGTTATAAATAAGCTCAAAATCCTGTCTAAGACAAGTGTTCTTTATCTGCAGCAAATATAATCTGAAGTGAACCTAAAATATAGTAATATTGTGGATAAACTGGCTAAGGATGGTACTGCTATCCTTAAGATAAATGAGGATCCTTTAAACTCAAAAAGAGAAAGGCCTCTATCACTTCACTCGGAGACAACCACTAGCACACACATGGTATTGTTGTAAAAGTCCCAGTACTGCTATAAAATTTGACAGGAACAGAAAAGAACAAACTGCTTAGGCACATTTATCTTATGATCCCTTAAGGTTCATTAGATTCTTTTGTTATAAAAAGTTTGTGACTTGTACAAAATGCAATATGTGTGAAGCCATGGCTCACCATTAGCTCAGTTCTGTTGCCTTGATGCAAGACAAAATGTTCAAAAGACCTGATGTTGTTGTTGTCACTTATGCTGCTTGATCGACAGTAACATCAGATAAAGGTTCACAAAATTCATCGTGGCAAGGGGCTAGTTGTATACCTGTCGTTAGCCTTAGCATTGATCATGCAGGTGACAGTACATTTTGGCTCAGTTCCACCCCAATTTTGAGAGAGAACACCCCACCTCTTTCCCACCAATCTCATGATAGGACATGTGGTTCGAAGGCTATTTAGAGAACCCCCATGCTGCAAAGGCATTATACATTTACAAACATCCATGCCTCCTCTGGGTTTTGAACCCAGGCCCTACAGCATAGCAGTCAGCGTGGCAAACTACCATACTGTATGGGTGATGAAATATGAATTACAATGTGTAAAGGAAAACTGGACCTGATTTAATTGGAACATATAAAAAATTTGGTACTCTGCATTTTACATTTTAGGGAAGCCATGGAAGAAAACTAATAAAAAAAGAGTATTCTTCTAATACAAACATATTTTCAGTTTGTGTCATTTTTTTTCTTTTGCTAGATCAAAGAGAACTTCTAACATTCTTCACTTGTGTTTCTTCTGAAACTTAAGTGCAAAAATTCATTTTACATTATTCAATATTTTGAAAAAGTAATGATTTTCCATTCAAGTCTAAAATTGAATACATTTACAAACATCCATGTCTTCTCTGGTACTGAAACCCAGGCCCTACTGTACCACAGTCTGCTTCACTAACCACTATACCAGATGGGCGTTAAAGACCTGATGTAGATCTGAGGGTGCTGAAAGCAAACAAATTCATGGAGATAATCTGATTCAGATTAAAAGGATAAGAAAGAAAAAGCTGTTTTTTACAAGAAGGAATTCCATTTCAAAGGAGGAATCCTGAGTGTTACTCAATTTTTCTAATGAATTAATTACGAGTGATCCGAGTCTCGATTTGATTTTACCCCTCCTTGATAAAAATGAAATCTGGATTTTACCCAGCATTTGAAGTTATAGTCAATATTTAACTAATGAGTACCGAGTGCAGGACAATATGGAAGCAGTTATTTTAAAGTAGAAGCTGCTTCTCTCATCCTAAGAGATTCATTTACAGTAGAAAATCACGTTGAACTCTACACAATAAGACTGCAGATACATCAGAAAAAGGTGCGAGTCATAAACAGGCAAGGAAATAATAATTTAACTTGAGTTTTTCAATAAATATGTTAGATTAACCAAGTCTTTTTCAGTCTGCACTAGGTGTTGCATTAACCAAGCCTCCAGATTATATCCTCGTTGCTCTCATAAAATGATCTTCACAATCCCTTGATATTTTTGGATTCCTTTTGGGCAAACAATATTGTGGATTCCATTGGTGTTTGGAATATCTGTACACAAACTATCAAAATAATTATACCTAGTCTGATATTTTTTTTATTTTTTGTTGCCTATTACAATTACCGTATTTTCCCATATATAATTCGCAGTGGCGTATTATCTGCAAAGCCTTTTTTTCGAGTAAAAAAAAATAAACATTGTATAATCCGCGGCAGTTTTTACGGCTAATAATCCAAAAATATAAACTGCCAATAATTAGTGTCATATAAGATAAAAAATACACAATATAATTAAAAATAGAAAAATTGTACAGAAAAAAAATTAGTAAACTTCTCTTTAAATATGTATGATAATGTTTTCTACGATAATCTCAATAAAACAAAAAAATTCTTTGCTTCTGCCATCTATGTTTTGAGTCGTTAAACAAGACATTACATGTGGAAAAAAACTTTTTTTTAATTTAGCAGGTTAACAGGAAAAAAATTAAGATTGAGACTGCTTTTCCATTGTCTTTCTTTTAAAATCCATTTATTTATTTCTTCCTCTAATTCGGGCCAGTGAGGTTTTCCAAGACTATCGGCTCTTTAACGTCGATCACAATTTTCGAAGTTGGTCTTGTTTTTTCTCCACAAACGAATATTCAATTCGTCAATGTTGAAAAACCTTGCAGCTTCCCGACTTCGGTAGCCTTCTCTATAACTTTTAACTTGAAGTTTGCAGTGTAACTTAACGCTTTCGCTTCAACATGATGAAAACTTTCAAAGGACGTAATAGCTCTAATCAAGAGAAAATTGGAAATGGCGCCAGCGACTCGTAACTGTTTTTTCCTTCCAAGGAATCGAATTAGTTTTTGAATGTAATTGGATAAAAACTAGTTAGGGCTGATATACATCATCCAAGTCATGAAAGCACCATCTATTACTTATTTTATAAAACATGAATGGCATTTCTTTCAAAACTTTATTGTTAGCCTTTCTGATAGAGAATGTTTTATCTCAGATAATCTGTGGCGGCATATAATACACACAATGAAATTTGGAACTTTTTTAACACATAACCCACAGATTATATACAGGAAAATACGGTACTTTGGATTTAAAAAAAATCAGGATATTCATATAACAGTAAAAAGAAAAAAGATATTGCACTTTTTTTCAAATCTTTTAAACTATTGTATCAATTCATTTTAATTAAATAAAAGATCAGAATAATTCTCTAAGCATTAAAAAATTAAATTTTGATATGGCTGCTGAAAAAACATATTTGCAATTAAAGTAATTTAATTCTTTGATATTAATATTTTTTAATTCTTATAAAAACTACAACAACAAAAAAAATTGTTACTTACAGCATAAAGCAGCACTTTGTTTTCTTTATCTTCCCGGGGATATAGCATGTTATTACTACAAAAAGAAATAGATATATTTTTATCACTTACAACAAAACATTTCAAAACTGATATTTTTATCAATCCCAGTTTGAATGATGATGATATTTAATTTACTTTGCATTTTGAAGCAACAGGAGAGTTAATGGCAATTAACCTTGTATGACATTTAAGCTGGCATCCTCTTCAGACTTCCACATTATGCAGAATTTGAGTCTCAACAGAATTAATGCACATCAATCCCTCCTACACTATGCTTAGAGCCAGGAATATTATTTTAGTACTTATGCAGTGAAGTACACAAAGGCGGAGTTTGGGGGTTCAAACCTTTCACATACACCAACAGAATTTTAATATTTAGCATAATGATAACCACTCAGCACCTTTGTCTACCTGTTTTTAAAGTGTAACTGAATTCAGTGCCGCAACAGCCTATGAGGGTCAAGGCCTACTGTGCCTATCTCAGTTTACGTGACCTTAGGCGCTGGGGTGCATGTGATGTTTCAATTAAGTGGTAAATCTGATGCGAAACCCCCAGTGTTCAGTTCCCAAGCAAGCTTGGTACTCATTTATTGATCCTTTTAAAGGAATGAAAGGTTGAGTCAACCCTACCCAGCCTGGGACTACCACACAGCCACTGGATGTCTTTAAAATGTAAACCTCTCTCGTAAAAGTACTCCATGCATGACACTATACTAATATACACTGTTCACCAATTTCTTAAAACCAAAAAAAAAAAAAAAAAAAAAAGACTTTGCCAAATGCTGTGATATGCAGCCAATAATAAAAAACTATTTCCATGCACATCTCAAAACAATAATAACAATGACAGCATTTAGTTGCATATATTATTTGATGAAATTGGTCAATGGTTATAATACATAAGCACCATTATTTTAAAAAAAACTATAATTATGATTTGTTATTATGTATTGCTTTTTATTAGGAAAGTAAAAGAAACAAATGCACTTATTCTAACATTTCATAAGTATTGTAACGTCGTCAGAAGGTAGCGTGAAAATAATACATCACAGCAAGGTTGTGGGAGTAAAAAAAATACTTAAAATTTTTTTCTCCAATAATATAATCGATTTAAGTTAGATTGCAAAGTTAATAGTTTCCGTGCCTAGCCAGTACGGTGGCCCCGTTTTGAAGTCGCTCACTCCACAGCTTGTCTCCGTCCAGTCCGCAAGGCGTTTTTTCTCATTCGTATATCGGATTCCTGGTCAGCATTACCGAACAAAACTCTGGGATTCTCCTCTCCGCTTCCTAAAACGACCAGCCCTTGTCTTTTTCGAGCTCTTTTCCTTCTTTTTCTCGTTCTCTTTTTCTTCCTCCTTTCTCCCGGTTTTTCCAACCTTTTAAAACATCAGGGGCAATCCATTTCTCCCCCCTCACGTCTTCTCATTGGTGGGCCCATATGAGTCGATCCTTCAACCTCAACTCATTAGAGCCCATTGGTCCATAATCCGCCAATCGTCCACTCACCTGGTTTCTTCACAAACCAGCAGGTGTCCGACACATGCACCGACGGCCGAGCCCCTTCAGCCCACTGTCGTCGTTCTACCGCCTTTGAGGACAATTCGCCATTGTGTATGTAAGGCGACAGTCCGCTGCCCCGGAAGCGATTTCGTCCACAGTAGAATGGTCAGACAATTGTTGGTCTAGTCTAACTGGCACTAAAGTCCAGACGCTAAATAAGCGATAATGAACCCCAGCTGCATGTGCACCCAAAACTCAGTCTAGTATTGTCCTGAAAGAGTGAAACTAGTTTCGAAAGGAGGACGTCACAGTATGCTTAATATTTAAATAAAATTGAAGCCAAATATCAACTTGCATTTCAAAATGACAATTCTTATTCAGGAGTATCTTTTTTAAGCTCAGAGTTCATTCTGCTTTTCATAAAGAGAACGCTACAACAGAGTCCAGAAGAAAAGGAACTACTTTGTTCAAGCAAGGAGACAGAATTACAACTTTCCTTTTTCATGTCAAATATAAGGATGATGAAAAATAAGTGTGCAGGTATGCAAGACATCTGTATTTACTTCAAAGGGCCTTTACTATTTCAGAAAACACATCTACAATGAATTCTGAAACATTAGCAATATCCTGAATAATGAAATTTCAGTATTTACATATTATCGCAACAATATTGCCAACTCTATTAATAACTTACCAAGTTGGCAACTCCTATTTTCGATGCATCGTAAGCACTGAATTAGCAACCATGTGCTTCGTTTCATACAATGTTGCCAACAGGTTGTGATAATACATAAGTACTAAAATTTCTTATCTTTAACTACCATGAAAGCCCTAAATGTAAAATGAAATAAAAAATATCTATATTTCTGAATAGTTCAAAATGCTTTTAATACAAGTCACAAAATAAAGCATAAATTAGATGGAAAAAAAATTTCCATTCCATTTAAACCAAATGAAATATACATTTGGTTAATATGCAATGGTAAAATAAACCAAATTAATATAATACTTGCAGAAGCAAACAATATAATTGGATTTTATTTTTAATGATAAATCCACTAATAGATTCTGAAACATAAGACATTTGTGTTACAGTTACGCAATTAGAGGTGCATGTTGAATTTGTAATGCTTACAATTGAGCTGAAACATTTTTTTTCTATAGCATGGTAATTATTTTTCCTATTTTCTTTTATGTAATAATTGAACTTAATGATTTACACAATAATGCAGTGATTTTTCAACTCAAGAAAAAAATAAAAATAATGAAATCATATTTTTGATATAACTGTTACAAAAGCAAAAAAAAAATAAAGAAACTGAAAATAAGAAAATAAAAATAAAACTTTCACTCATTACACAGTTTAGGGTCCTTTTTCTGAGTTTATAATCTAAGCTCTTCATTTTTTCAGATTTCTTTTTTATTTTATATCCAAAAATTGCAAAACTTGTCTCCAATAGTTTTCATAAGCAACTTGGTATGATGACCTAAAAATGTTGAAAGGAACAATATTTACAAACTGAATGAAATGCTAATTGTAAGATTCTTGAGAAAATTTGATGTAATTTTTTATGAAAAAACAATACTGTTCTTGATATTTTTATAGATACTAGTTATTTTTCATCCAGCTTATTGCAGATAAAAAGTAGTTTTTTTTAATGTAATATCATTTAATATTTATACAAGATGACAGTATGTAATGATTATAATAACACAACAAAAAAGCTACTTGAAAATTCCTAAAAAGAAAATTCCCAATAATAAAGATACTATAGGCCTGTATACATTATAAACTATAGCTTCTTTCATATACTTTAATAAATTGTTTCAAAATTAAAATTATAAAACAAAAAATAGCAAGGCCAACTCGTGCAAGAATATTTATACAATTTAATTTCTCTGTCTGAAAATCCTTTTAAATAAAAATTAAGTGACATATCAAACTTACCACTCCTGACAAAATTTAATTCCCACAAAACCAGGACCTACAGCATGTTTATTTCCACTCTTCGTGCTATATCTAAAATAAGTTTCAAATATGTTTACATTTCGATACAGCAAAAAATCAACACAAACTAGTTATTTTATGATACATTGTATCAATTACATGGCATATTTTGCCAATATTTAAAACAAAGAATTAAAACATAACTGCCAACTAGAATGTATAATTTTTACAAAAAAGACTATCTTATGCAGAGAAAATATCACAATCGATTGAAAATGTTTCATACTGTGAGAAAAAAATTAAGGTTTTCTCTCAAAAATTCCTATTTTGTATCGTGTTCGCAATAATTATCATTAATATAACTGGTTTTCTAATCCTGATTGTTGCTTGTCAATGACACTAATTTTTTCCCTTAAAAAGCAATAAATAATTTTAAGAGATCAAATCATTTTTTTTAAATTACGAACACAGTAGAGATTGATGTTTAATATATGATCATACGTTTGGATACTTTATTAAAAAAAAAAATTCGGTGAATTTTTGCAATTAATTTCTCACATTTAACATTAGATGTCAAGTTTGAAAGGAAAATATATACTAACGACATGATTCTGGATGAAAATTAATTCTTTGACAGCAACCGCAATAAATTTGAATGACAGTTCACAAGCCTCTTCTAGTCCAAAGAGCGAGATTCCATTTTGAGAATCCACTAACAGCTAAGGCCAGCGCGTCGGAGCTTACGATTCAAGTGAGTGGAGACAGAAATATTCCTACTGTTATAAAATCGAAACCACGAGACTCTCATGGGACAGAATACTCCATCAGAAAAAAAAAATAGGTACTGCGTAATAGATTGTAAATCCCCTGTAATATTGATTTGATTTCTATCAACGTCACATTTTAAAGCAACATGAGGGCTATTGGCAACGGATCTCATAATTCTGAACCACGATGAAGTGATGACGACGAAACCTGAGCTGATGCTACTTACCAAACTTCCTCACAATGCCAACGTAAGAGCTTTGAACCTCAAGAGATTTCACGTATACCAGTCCATTAACATGTTGGGTCTTCTGTTGTAATAAGGTTTGAATCCACGGCGCCAGCCACCAGTTAACGACCATAACCACTCGGCTGCCGTGACCACTTTCCTGGACAACGTTTTTTTTCTATAGACTGTCAAAATTTCAGTGGGGTGTAACGTACATCCCCGCACTGCAGAGGGGGGACAGGGACTCTAGGGCCCTAAAGCTTGACTAACGCAAAGTACGTATTTGGGCTTGGGGCCCAAAACCTGATTTTACAGGGGGCTCTAATATTCTCCATTTCGCCACTGCACAATTGCATGGTTGTTGCGAACTTTGACGAAATTTCGAAGCTCCTCGATATGAAAACATTAACATTCTTGAAAACCTCCTTTTTATAAAATATTTGTTTTTTCTTCTCTTCTGATAATGAGTAATATTGACATTTCTCTAAATAAAGACAAAATAAATGTCAATAGTAAAGAACCACACAAATTTTGTCATGATGAATGATACTACATTATGGATAAATAGCTACAATTACTGAGTTTAGTACAACTATGGTGGTTAATTATTTCTTTTCAAAAAGAAAAAAAAAATATTTTACCAAGTAATCAGATTAATAATCCCATTCAAATACATTGAATGTATTTTATAAGTAAAGTACAAAAATGAGTAATTTGTAAATGAGCAACCAGTATAATGAATTCTGATTTAAAATTGAAGATAAAAAATCCAAAATAATTTAATTTACTTCTAATAAAAAATAGTTTTTTAAATACAAAAATAAATACCTTTCTATTTCTTTTAAAAAATAACACAAAATTTGAATAAACAGTGTTTGTTTTGAAATGTACACTAATGTTACTGAATTTAAGTAAATTTCAAACGAGATTTTTTTAAACTGCTACATTTTGCTGATTCTTAAGTTTTTTTTTCAAACATAAACATTGATTTTGTTTTCAAAAATTAAAATAAAATGTACATATTTTTTTCATTAATTTCTAAACATATCTTACTTAAATATTACTATGCAGAAGAGTAAATTGTTTGGTACTTGCATATTATATTTTCAAATCGACTTTTCTATATGATTAGATATACAACCAATAGTGGAAACCATACCCATGCATGTTTGAGCAGAATAATAACTTTTGTCGAACACAAGGAGAGTTTTATGCTACTTATCGCTACAATTGTGGTTCGACAAAAGATCTCTTTATATATTCGATATTCTTTGGCTGAAAAAACTTGAATACTTAGTTGAAATCTTTTGTATTTCAAATAAATGTGTCATTACAAGAGGTGTGTATCACCATTTTCAACATGCGTAATAAAACTGAAGTCCTGCTAAAATAGTTCTACTTTTGAATCCAATGTCTGCAGATGACTGAGAATGAAGCTAAGAAGAAGCTTTTTATCAGAAGATTCAATCAGACCTTATCAAAACCTCAAAAGGAATATATGTGTGAACATGTTAAACATTTTCAATTAACTTTCGATGATTATTTTCTCTATACCAAACAACTGGATACCCAATCCTTTTTAAGGAGATGCAAGTTAAGAAATATTGTTAACTTTACTTGAAAAAGAAAATCTCATTCAGTTGTTCTGTGACAGAGTTCTCCAAAAGTTTTTAAAAACTACTCTTCAACTGATTTCTGGCTCAGAGGTACAAATGAATGTGCTATTTTGGTAAAAAAAAAGTTACTTAAGTTTCATTACCCTTTTAAACAACATATCTATGTGAGAAAGGATTTTCAACATATATTTACATGAAAGATAAATATAAAAATAGATTAAACACATATAGAACATGATCCAGGACAAATTCTCTGCCATTGAGTTGAATTTTTTTGTCCATCAAACAGAAATAAATATCCCCATAAAAGTTTTAAATACTTTAATGTATAATCCACTAAGAACCAGTAGGTTCGTTGAATTAATTTTGTATTTATATTTTCTTGTAGCTATCATTTTAGTTATTGTCAGTGCTTGCTTCAGAGATGTTACAATTTTGATTTTATTTCTTGAACAAACTACTGTGGACTATGGGAAATAAATGTTATATTAAATAACCAACGAAACGTAATATGAGCACACACACACAAAAAAATTAATGAAGTTAGATAACTTAACATTAGAAATATTACAAGTAATGAAACATTAAATTACTCATTATTTTCGTATAATTCGAATTTCAAATGAAGCTTTATGAATTAAAATGTAATATTTTAAAATTAATTTATCAAAGAATAAAAACGAATGTGATGAGCTCAGTAATATGTATGCATCAAGAATTTGATGTTCTTTCAATGCAGAAAATCCCAAAGAATATGTGTGTAAGGGAGATTGGATAAATAATTTGAAACACAAAGTTTTAATAAAAATACATTTTATATAATAGTTCTACATTAAGAAACAAACTTCAAAAATTTTCATTTATAATTTATTTCCAAAATAAAAAAAAACTGTTAAAAGTACAAAAATATTTTGATCCAGTATGATTTACTCCGTCCATCTGTGGCAGCAATTTGGATTTGTACACACATAATACAATCTCATTTCCTCCTGAAAAGAAATAAATATAGGAGTGTGAGCTCACATGCAAATAATAAATAAATATAGAATGGCTTGTTGTTTATTAATGCCGTACTAGTAAGCTGCAGAATTGATTGGTAATGGATCTTGTAATTTTGAGCCATGGTCAGGTGAAGAGGAACACATCCGAGTTAACACCCCAATTTTCAAGCTTCTATACCAGAGGTGGGGAACCTTTTTTCCTTTACAGACCACATGTAAATTAAGTAGTAATACAGGTGGCCACATAGGTTGATGCATCTATAATTGCGACTTTTATGAAATTATTATAGTTTTTGCATAGTTTTAACACTTTGGTGTATTATATAGAAATATTAGAAGAAGAATTAAATCCTTAATTTATTTATTCATTGCTTGACATAAAAAGTTACAATATAAAATATTTTTGTATTCCCATAAGGGTACAAACTTGTTATGACATTAATCTCATTAATTATCATTTTGTTATAAAATTATTAAATTTTTATGATGAGTATGAATGTTTAATGTCGAACAAGTCACAAGCGTCTTTTTTAGTATATAACTGTTGTGTTTCAATCAATAGAAACTTATAATGTTGTTGTCGTGTATGACAAAGTGCAGGGGTTTTAATAAAAAAAAATGTAAGGATATAGTCAGATATTGCCAAAGGCATGAATCACTGACGTGGTAACATCCCTGGCACGATTCGAGTAAAGAATGTCTATGCTACAGTCATTGTCTATTTTAAGAAACTTAAATAAAACACTTCATTAATATTCAAATGTTATTCATGCACAAAAAAATAATGCATTTTAACGCATCAGTCACAACAATAATAGCAAGAAAATAGTTTTTTTGTAGAGATAATATAATATGTCTGGTAGAGTTGCCGTGTTGCACAAGTGGCATTCTAACATTAGTCTTTGAAGCATATATATACATTCATGTCATTCTTTATTTAATTCCATTGATTTGCAAACTGTTAGAATCTGTATAGTTAAATCATTAATTATCATAAGTGCTGGCTTTCATTAAGGCCTCACATCAAACTCACGGAGGCCACAGGTTCCCACCTCTGTTCTATACTATGCCGAAATTAGGACTTTGTACTTCAACAGATTTAAGGCTGTTTTGGCTATACTTACCAGAGTATAAAATTTCCAACAGAAAAAATGCCTCAATTAATATAAAAAATTGTAACATTGTAACCCATGCATTTGTTTAATATAGTGCTTTTAAAATTTCAAAATATTTAATGAATAATTAGTTTTTTTCTTTTAACATGTAAAGGGATGGCTCATTTATCATTGCTGTAAAAGAAAAAAAAGACGCAAAACACATTTTATAAAAGAAAAAAAAGTAAAAGTGTCTACTTGGATAAAAATGAGTAGTGTGATAAAATAAATGAGTAGATACATGATAGTGAAGCCAGAATAAAAAACTAATGCTTAAGTTCTTTTATATCTCAAAAAAATAATCCAAATTTGAGTCCTATTCTTTAACATTAGCAGAAAGCAGCCTTAACATGCATCAGACCCACTACATGGCAAGACTTCAGTGGCACCAGGATTTCAACCGGAGAATCATCAAAAGTAATGCCAGTTAGAGGTTTTATAAGAATTATTAATACAGAAAATTCTTTATTTTTCAGAATATATATAAATGTATATGTATATATAAATAAATTAACTCTTTAAAAGTATCCATACTTCAGCTCTTCTGCTTTGAGCCTGGAAGAATACAGATTCTTTATGATTACATCGAGGACAGATGTGGTCTTCTGTCCTTGGTAATGTTGGATCGTGTATTACATCCGAAACTATTTGAGTCAACTCACTAAGGGAAAAAAATCATATTTACATAAAAATTTAATCATGAAAAAAAATGTGCATTAGTAAATAAGATATTATAAGAGTAGTTATATGCTTATAATAACAGATAAATTTATTTTTTATCAGTATTCTTATTCTAACAAATACATGTTGGGCAGCATTCCCTCGTACTAAAATATGAAGAAACATTTCCTTTACTTTGGGCTCACATATAGATAAAAATACACACAAGGCACTTGCTACAGATCTAAACATTATAATTTGTCTCTATAGAATGGAAATATTAATATTCTTTTTGAACAGTACATTAACAAAGATATAAAAAATACAAAAACAAGTAATACTTATATTAATAAATAATAGTTAAGTGCTATAACAGACAGAAAGTTCTATTCAAAATAATGTTTCAAGAAACACAAGAACTTATCAATCAAGAAAAATTTGATCTTAAATAAGCCTTCATGAATGTTTAACTATCTATCAGCTTAAAATTTTAATTTAGAAATGATTCAACACATAAATAACTTTAAATAAAATATGCAAAATTAAAGAAAAACAGAACTAGTGATTAATAAAGAAAGCAATAATATATTGTTCAGAAAAGTTTGCATTTTACTCTCTTCCTAGTTAAAGAAACCTTGCAGTGACAAAGATAGTTTGCCGACAAAGATAAAATACTCTTGTCAATAGGTAGGAGTGACCTTAGTAACATACTTAGTGGTTGACAAATCTGACAACAAAAATCAATGTTCTGAGAAAAATCTAGGGGAGGCCTAGAATGATTCTTTGAAGAGATATAGAATGGCTGGAGAGTCCACAGAAAGAACATGTAGTGGAGAAAAATTCAGTTTTGCAGTTATTGAGCTTTTTATCTGCTTCATGCGATATTGTGATTACAGATTTATGCTGCAGCTCTCTATGGTTAAAATTTAATTTATTCTATTATAGGTTTATGTGTGTATGATAATTATTTCCAGTTTAAGGGATATGTACTGTATTAACTACAATTCTGGAATAAAATTTTGCATTTATTCCAAAAGAGCCTGCTAGTTAAAAATGAATGTTATTATATATTTTTTTTACAGCAGAGCAACTTAAAAAAAGAAAATGAAAAGAAATTTACAGATCTACTTACTCTACTTCATGAGTAATCTTATTCACATATATGCAGTTATTATTGGTAACTTCTTGGTAATCACAATTTCTACACTGCAATACAAGAAAAATGCAATAATTTTAATGTTGAATTAAACTATGAACAGTTATTGTGCTACATAAAAACTAAGATATTAATATATACTGAAACTAAAAAAAACAACTTAATGGCAAAAACAATCTCACAACAATCAATGAAGAAATTATATTAGCATGCAGATATCATGATTTAATTGAATAACTGAAAGAAACCAATCATTAAATGTTCATAAATTTTTTCAAACTAAATTAAAACTGAATTTGCATTTCAATAACGGTTTATTTTGAATGAAAACATTATGACACCAAACAATATATATCTTTGATAATGATATAAAGAGCAATTTATTTTTCAGATGAACTCATATTTCCAGTTCATTTAAACACTTTTTTTCAGATCCCTTAAAAAATCTCAAATGTATTTGGCATTTATACTCACCTCACTAATTAATTTTAAAAATAACATTTAAAACATAATTACAAATTAATTTTTCATTTATTACCAATTAGGAATTAATATTGCAATTTATGAATAAGTTTGCATAATTTTTACCATAATTAATCTGGACTTCCTCTTAAAAGTTGTAATGATTAAAAGAAAACCCTTTAGTAAAAAAAAATTAATGTTGCTATAATATGACAATATTCTTAGATTTGTTGTTGTAATACATGACAATAACTTGACATACTGGTATGGACTTTAGTGTCAAATATAATAAATTTAATGAAGTTGGATTTTGAATAGAATACTATTGGGTGCCAAAGATATTAGTATGTGTGATATCAAAATACTTTAATATTCATAAATGCATACAAACGTTTGGATTTATATAATAATTTTTTTTATTACTATTTCAAAGGAACTTCATTCTTTTTTCTTTCTTCATTTTTTAAACTTTTAATACGACTTTCAAATAATTCCAGCCCCCATTGTACAAAATGACAACTGTTCATACTCATTGCTCAAATTCTAAAACTGTAGTTCATATGTATTACGTAGCTGTATTAATTTGCTCTTTTTTCTGCAAAGTTTGCTCTTAGCATTTCTGTTCAGTTAAACTCATCACTGAAGCAGCATCACTCAACACTTCATTGACAAAACCTTCAGATTTTGATAAACCTGCAGCTTCCAGGAAAGTTGAATTTTCTGTTCTGTTGATTGTTAATAAGTATTTGTATGAGAAGTCTTTCTTCACATGCAACTATTCCAGTCCAGGTAATTGTACCCATATTTTCTTGTGAGAGCTTGCTATAATGTCCAATCACAACCATATTAATGACATTATATGAAACAAAGCACATGGCTGACAATTCAACATGTACGACACATGCAAAATTGAGTTTGCCAACTTGGTGAGTTATCTTGAATCTTGGCATTGTTGTGATAGGACGTAATAATAATATAACATAATAAATTTATTACAGCATCACAAAAACTTTATTTATATAAAGATACAATCAGTTATCATATCTAACATTTTTTTTTAAATTGTTCCTGCATACTAAAACCTCAAATTTCACTGGGTTTGTTTTTTTGTAACAGACATCATTATTATTACGCCAAGTACTGTTTTTAAAAGTTATCTACTGCTCAATATTGGATTGTACTTTATAATGAATACTGTTATTAGAGTTACCAAATTTTTATCATACCACAAAAACTGCTGCTATTAAAATTTTTTTGTACTTACTTTTAAACTATCTCTTGGCTGAGAATTTTTAAATTTTCTACCATTACCCAAGAATTTCTTTTGGAGGATATAAAAAAATACAGTAGAATAAAACTACATGTAAGGTATTGCTTCAAATTGAAATAATATTTTCGGTGACAAATGGAACTCAGAATTCAGTTAGAATGTTTACCTTTAAAATTAAGCTTAAACACAGGAAGTCTTGCAATCCATCTGAATTATAAATAAATGGGACTTAAAATGAATTGCTTTTAAACCACAACTGAATACCTATAATTGAAAAGCACTTTGAACTTTGTTTTAATTTTTTCTCATTCAGCAATTTGTTCTCATTTCACAATAAAATACAGTGTTTTTTATTTGCCATTTTAGTTGAAATTGGATGTGAGCTTAAGTTTATTTCTTGCCCATTCCAAAAATGTGCACAAATTTATATATACAAAAAGCAGAAGCATTGCCTGAAATCCTGTAAAAAAGTGGCAGTTTCTAGCAGCATTTATAGCAAAAAATTGATCTCCCAGGCATATAAGGCACCCTGATTCTTTGGTAATGCTAATTAAATACTGCATTAATATATAAATGTTTACTACAACTAAATATTTTCAAGTATTTTAAAATCCGACATATAACGTGCACTTTCAGCACAAAAAATACAGGTTCACTCCTAGGAGAGCCCACACCCTTGGCGCGAATTACTTTGGTTGGCAATAATTGCGCCTTCTTGGTAACCCTACTTTTAAACACTACATATGCTAACCCTAACTATTTCTAGCATTTTCGTATTTTGTGGGAGCACATTTCGAATTTCATTTTGTTGTTGGGCTCCGGGCTGGCTGCATGATGTGAGGGAATATACTTTAGAATTTTTTACTTTGTTGAATGAGAAAGGTAAGAAAGAATTGATTGAATAGTGTATGAAGGAAGGATTGATTGCTTCGAGTTATGAATGTCCTAAATGTAATGATTGGCAATAAAACGCTTTCTTCGAAATCGTACCAGCCACGCCGAATGTATGTTCGATCATTACCTCACAGAATAAACATGGCGGCACTCATACGATCATTCGCTTGGCGATGAGACCTTTAAGGCTTTTTTAAAATCTGTTACACTGTACCCTCCACTCGGAAAAGATCAGCAGTAAGAAAGTGCTGTTTTTATATTTTTTACCTTAAATGTTTAATTTCTGTATTGTTTACATATATTTTCATTATGCATCCACCTTATCCTGCTATATTCCCTTGCCGCCATTGTCGGTTTTGTTTGGCGCCATCTTGTTCTGGCTTGGCGCTTTTTTTTGGTTTGTCGCCAAGGGTGTGGGCTCTCCTAGGATTTTACCAAAATAAGATAGAAATTTACAGGTGTGCATTAAATGCCGGGTATAAAAAGGATCTCTTTAAATAATAAAAATAAGACTTCTACATACACTGCTCAAAATAATTAAAGGATATTGCGGTTTTAGGTGGATCTTGTGGTTGGGAAACTTTTTAGCTGATTGATGCATGGTCAACAGACGTAGTAGGTTATATGAGAATAAATTATACATGTTTGGCAGAAAAAAATGCATTTTATTGCACATTTGTGTACAAAAGGAAAAAAACACAATTTGTGCATATGAGAAAAAAAGAATAAGAAAAGGTGTTTTCTTCAAAGGAAATCATTTTCAGAATGGGGTATGGTTTCCACAGACGGCCAGCAACATTGAGCACCTTTGAGGCATGGAGTCAATGAGGCTATTAATCACGAGTTGGGGTATTTGTCCCATTCTTCCAGAAGAGCTCTTTCCAGTTCTTGGAGAGTTTGTGGGGGTGGTTGGCGGCCAGCAACTCGTCTTCCTAGAGCGTCCCAAATGTGCTCTATTGGATTCATGTCTGGAGAACACACTGGCCATTTCATTTGTACGATTCCTTCCTCGAAAAGGAAATCCTCCACCAGGTTAGCACGATGTGGCCTGCAATTACAGTCCATTAAAATGAAGTCATCTCCGATTGCTGCAGCATAAGGGACTACAATAGGTCTGAGGATCTCATCCCTATAACGGCAAGCAGTCAGAGGTCCATCTCAAATGATGTAGAGGTCTGTGCGCCCGTTAATGGAGGTGCCACCAAACACCAACACTCCCCCCACCGCCAAATCTGACACTTTCGTGCACGAACGCAGGGTTTTATTCCTACTGCCACGGTACCTCCAGATGAAAATACGCCTATTATCCAGATGGACAGAAAAACAGGACTCATCAGAAAAAAGAACATTGCTCCATCCATTTCTCCTCCAGTTCACATGCTCTGTTGCCCACTCCCTGCGGTTGCGACGATGCCTTGATGTTAGTCTAACACATACCATCGGTCGGAGAGCATACAGACCTACACCTAAAGAAGCAATCTAAAGGAAGAACTAAATTTTCCTCCATTGCATCACTAATATTTAGATAATAATTATAAAATGCATAATATTTTTTCTTTTTATGATATAGCAGAATATGCAAAGATGATACTATCCATCTAAAATCAACTACCACTCTTTGGTAACAAATAACTTTATTTTAGTAACAGCTAACTACCATAAAATCCAGTGTAAAACACACATTTTTAACACAAAAAATAAGATCGAAACTTAAGGGTGGGCATTATAGGCCAGATATAAAAATGATGGCTTCAAAAATAAAAAATAAGGGGTGAGCATAAAAAGATTAGACTTTTACATTAATCAGAATACTGTTTATTTAAAAGAAATGATATTCCTAATCAACTTAAAATGTTGTAGTTCTAGAAGTATGCTATTTTTTATAAAGCTTGGGTAAACACCTCAAATAAAAAACTTTAAAACATAACAATATTGCACACATATATTTCACAGGTTTCTTTTTAAAAACGGAGCTGCACATTATACGGGGAATACACCTAAAAATTAAAAACTGTAGCTTGAAAGTATAGGTGTGTGTTATATACTGGATTTCAATGTAAGTAATCTTACATTATAATTTTGATTTTTTTCATGTTAAAATTTTCGCAAAAAAATTAAGTTCCCAAATTATTTTTTAAAAATGGTTTAACTATCAATCTCATACCACATTAAAGTTTATTTAGGTATGTGAAATTTCTAGGAGAAAATATTCATTGTACGGATAACAAAAATATCTTTAAATGCAGCTATCTTTAGTAAATTAATGCAAGGTATTTATTCAATGGATGTTAATCAAGAAAAGAATTTATTTCGATTCATTTGTTTAAAGATTGATTTTTAAAATATATTTATACATATTTCAAAGATTGTAAAACACTTTAACTTTAAAAATTATCCAACAGATTCTCTGAATCATATAAGATTACAATAATCATTTAAAGGTAAAATTTTAAATTTTAATATAGGCTATAAAAAAACCCCATATACTTGCGATTCAAGAAAATAACTCTTTTGCAAGAAAAATGTTTATTATTGTTTAAAAAATATAATAAAAACTTATACTTACAGCATAAAGAAGTACTTTGTTTTCCTTATCTTCTCGGGGATAAAGCATGTTATTACTAAGGGGTAAAAAAATTCGAAATATTTCAGATAAATACCTTTTGAAGTAAATAATTAAATTAGAATAAATACAATACTTTCATCAAATAATTCTTTAAAGTACCCAGTTTTCTTACAATTATGACTTATGAAACATTATTCAGTTAACAGCTGTTATGTTATCTACTTCAGGGCAATTGATTATAAATGTCTATCTGCAAGTCTGCAGACATGCACCTCAGACAACAGAGCATAAAAAAGTAATCTACCTGGATAAATAATCATGCACTTTTACTCCATTCAATGCTTCTATAGATATGTAAATAAGATGGTACTTCATACATAAATTAATATGAAAAATAATATATCTTTAGAAAAGTAGTAGTAGTAAGACCCCGCTTCAAGCGGGGTATACATTCCATCAAAGTAGTGTGTTATATGAAACAGCGTTAAACGAGGTTATCTCATCATGTAAATAATGGTGTTAGGGGAAGTGGGTAGAAAATTGGCCAAGTTCTTTACCATTAAATTTATTAATTATGTGTTTTATAACAATAAAACAAAAATGTATTTCTTACAAATATAGAAACATAACAAATGAATAAACATATAAAAATAAATAAAATTCTAAGTCAGTGTGTTTACATTTCAGATCATACAGTATCTTCTGTATTTCCAATTTTCTGCCTTTTTATCAAGAAGGCATCTAATGTAATTTGTGCTTTCCTTTTGTGCTCTGTGAGAAGTTGTTGGTAAGTGGATAATGCATCCATAGTGCCCTGTCTTGCCTTTGAACCCCTGTCAAAATTTGCTCCTGCTTTTTCTTGCTGCTTTATTTTCATGTTTTTTTACTATCATCATGATAAAAACTAAAAACCATAATATTTGTCCCTATAGCAATCGTTATATTATATAAATTTATACTTATAATAACATTAACAAATGTTAGAAACAATAAAAATACGTTCGTATAAGACTGCTGGAAAGAAGAAACACGGATAAACTGCTTCAGATATCGGGAAGCCTATCGCTGTGTGTAATTTCAGGGAATACTACAATTCAAATAAAAGAGCGTTAAACCGAAACAGCATTAAGTGGGGTGTTACTGTATTTGTAATAAGTTTTATTCATGTTAAAAAGCAGGAATGTAAACGTGTAACTCTGTCTCTATTTTGTGACACATTCAATATGAATAGTTTATACTCATAAGACACCAGAGTGTGGCTATATAAAGAAAACACATAGTGTAAAGAAAAATTGCTATGAAAATTGATTATTTTGATTTTAATGAATTAGAAAATAAATAGATTGTATTAAACAAGGAATGAAAATAATAAAAAATTCTGTTACTATTATGCATACAATAAAAAAAAACCTCAGGAAAGAAATTGATAACATGAAAATAATGATGTGAAATTGAAATTCTAATTTATAAGAGAATTTCAGATTACTTTCCTCAGAAAAAAGCTACAAAAGCCATACATTTTCAGGCTTCATTATGATTTAAATAAAAAAAAATGTCAAATATGTAACCAATAGTTTTCATATATGACTTAAATCATCAACTGAAAATGCTTAAAATAGTGGACATAAAATATCAAAAATGAATTGTAATCCTCCTACTTTTTATCAAATTATCTTTAATGTTATGTTTTACAAAAGCAATTATTTTTAATAATAACAAATTCCTATCACTGTATTTTATACACGGGTCTTCTTTGGAATGGCATATCATTGAACAGATAAAATCACGTCAATCACTACATATATTTGAGATTAATTATCAAAATGAATTAAAAAATTTCAAGGAAAATCTTTTTAAAGTTACCTAACTAATGCCTTTTTCAACGTGTACTTCACATTTCTTGCTTGATTCAAAAATGTTTTTTTTTAAGAAAAAAAAAAGAGAAATTTTATACTAGTTACCCTAATTATTCAAATGAAAATTTCTTTTCTTAAAATAATTTTACAGACAATCTGTAGACAAAAAAGAACTGAAAAAAAACCCCTGTTTTTTTTAATACTGCTCCTGGGTAATTAAATTTTTTTACAAAAAAAAAATAAAAATAAAATTACAATATACAGTTTGATTTAGAATTTGATTTAAACATACATATTTTACCCTGACCTAATATAGTTATGCATCTAAGTTTCTCTAAATTCCATCAGCATATCTTTTTTTCTCTTAAATTATTTAAAATTGGACATAAGTTCTAAGATATTGATAAGCAGTATTTTTGTCTAAGAAAATAAATCCTACACAGGAGACACCATTTATTTATTTTTATAGATCAATTTATTCAGGATTATACACACATAATACAAAAACTTTATAAATGAACCACTAAATTTTATTTTGGAAGCATTAATTTTAATAATTCCAGAATTATGAAATATACTTATTTCTTGTCTGAAGCTCATCCTTTTAAATGCATACAGAAAATAATACAAACAACACAGGTATGTTTAAATAAACAGGATTAAAACGTAATTAAACCCAAATCAGTAACATGTCAAACTTACCATTCTTGACAAAATTTAATTCCAACAAAACCAGGTCCTGCACCGTATTTGTTTGCACCTTTTGGAGGGAATCTAAAGAAAGTTTCAAAAATTATTATTCTTCAGATTGATTTCATATGAAATCATAAATAAACTAGTTAGCTAAAAAACCACTGAATAAAAATGAATTATTGATCATGCATATTTTAAATTATATAACATAACCACGGGTTACATTACATGACAGTCGTCAATTGTGAATAAGATTTCCGATTAATACAGGAAAAAATATACTTACGACATGGTTTAAGCTCTAACAATTCCGTTACAATGGTACCAAATAGAAACGCTTGCAACAGCGTTCACAACTTAATAAAGATTATCTTCTAAAACAAAGTAAATAGAGAGGAAACGAAAAGCAAAGCGGCTATGTAACGCCCGAATCAGGTGATTCTATTACGCTAGTGGACAGAATAAAGATCGTCTTTGATTGGTTGACTGAAAACAATGTTATTGAAATGAGTTCAGTTCAGTACAGTGAAATCACTGTAATAACCCCTTAGGCTCCGATAAAATTTTGATCAGTTTTTAATTCAAGTTGTAACGCACAGTTCGTGATTGCATTGTCTTTCAGTAGTTTGAATTATCGCCTTGTGCTTCAATTGAGATTAATGAAAGTAGAGTATTGAGAAACTATTAACTGGAATTTTAGAATCTATTGGTTGATGTCAAAAATTTTTCAACTTTTTGAACATGCTCTATTGTTTTACATTTTGCTATAGAGGAATAAGACCATTCTCCGTCGTTGGAGATAAAAATTTTCAAAATTTCACGCTGCCATTTGTATTTGATACAATTTAATATAAAATGTTCACTAGTTTCTGGTACTTTACAATCTGTACACAAAGGAGAATCTGTTTGTTTAAAAAGAAAATATATATCATTTAACTAGCCGTTACCCACCCACTTCACTGGGTATTTCACGATGTTGTATATATGTATACTGTTTACATATATATTAATTATTGATATCTAGCATTAAGAATTCTATAGCATTGAAAAATATATTTATAGCTGTTGCACTCTCGCCCCTTGATATAAAAAGAACATAAATTATAATATCTAATTTCTATTTATATCTAAAATAGAAGGAGAAAGATTTTTTCGCTTACTTAACCTAATAATCAAGTGGATTTCCACCAAAGCAACTTTCAGTGGATCTCTACTCCATAAAATAAACATGCGTGCTAAATTTCAAGTCTAAATCTAACAGAGCAAAAAAGGAATTTTTATCATCAATACATCGTTGACAGCATTCTTAGCGTATTCCGATTCAACAAAAGAAGCATGCAAACCAAATTTTATTATTATAGTCTTAGCAGTTCAAAAATGGGAATTTTGTCTATCAATACGCCCCAATAACTCTCCCCGCTTCCCCCTGCAGTTGATTTCCATAAAATTCATTCTTAGTGGAACTCTATTCAACTAAAGAAAAGTGCTCAACAAATTTCAAGTAAATGAGTTAAATTCAAAAACAGGAATTTTTCTATAACACGCCTTAATCCCTCACAACCTCACTCCTTTGGGGGTTCGTTTTCGCAAAAATCTTTGGTATAAGAACTCTATCCCATGAACGGAACATACCTTCTAATTTTCAAGCAGGTGGTTCTATTAGTTGAAAAGCGGAAATATTCATCTAGTACACCCCTTAATCCCCCTCAGTGACCCTTGGGGAACAATTTTCCCCAAAACTATTTTGTAGCGGATCTCTACACCATGAAAGGAATCCGCTTACCAAATTTTAAGACTGTACGTCTAATAGTTCAAAAATGGAAATAATTATCTTTAACGCCCCTTAAGCCCCCGCAACGCCACTTAGGAAACGATTTTCACAAAACCCATCTTATAGCGGATCTCTACTTAATGAATGGAATCAGTTTACTAAATTTCGAGATTTTACCTCTAATAGTTTAAAAAAGGAGTTAAGTGCCTATATAACGCCACTTAATTCTCTACAACACCACTTGGGGTCGATTTTCACAAAACCCATTCTGTAGGGGATCTGTACTCTATGAAAGGAATCCGCTTACCAAATTTCAAGACTGTACGTCTAATAGTTTAAAAATGGAAATAACTATCTATAACGCCCCTTAAGCCCCCGCAACGCCACTTATGAAACGATTTTCACAAAACCCATCTTATAGCGGATCTCTACCTTATGAATGGAATTAGCTTACTAAATTTCGAGATTTTACGTCTTATAGTTTAAAAAAGGAGTTAATTGCCTATAACGCCACTTAATTCTCTACAACGCCACTTGGGAGTCGATTTTGACAAAACCCATTTTGCACCGGATCTGTACCCTATGAAAGGAATGCGCTTACCAAATTTCAAGACTGTACGTCTAATACGTTAAAAATGGAAATAATTATGTATAACGCCCCTTAAGCGCCCTCAACTCCCCTTGGAGGTCGATTTTCGTAAAAATAATTATGTAGGGAATCTCTACTTTATGAAAGAAATCTGTGTACCAGGTTTTTTTCACGACTGTACATCTAATAGTTTAGTAATGGAAATAATTATCTATAACGCCCCTTAAACCCCCGTAACGCCCCTTGGGGTTCGAACTTTGCAAAATCCGTTCTTAGCTGACGTCTACTCCATGAAGGGAACCTACCTACCAAATTTCAAGTCTGTAGGTTTAATAGTTCCGGAGATATCGTGATTAGTCAGTGAGTGAGTGAGTCGCTTTTCTCCTTTATATATATAGATTGTAATTTTTTAGCTCGCAACTTATTGATTAAAACTTCTGTATTTCTATTTTTTGCTGCCTGTCTATTAAATTTTTCAAGATGAGAAATATAAAAATAATTTTTATGTCTTATGCTTTTTTTCCATATTTCTTCATTTTCATTTTTGTGTTGTTTTTTGAAATGTGTATGTATAGGTCTTCCCAAGTTATCCAAGAAATAATATTCCACGGCTCTGGAGAGGCTTTAGCTCTCTCTAATTTATCAACTTCTTCATTAATCCCTATTCCCTTGTGAGCTGGTACCCAAATGAATGTAACTGATTGAGCTATTTGGAGGCACTGATGTGTAAAGTTGAACTTAAATTTAATATTACCGTATTGGATTTTCTATTAATATTTTGGATACTTTTTAGGACTGATAAGCTGTTCGTCAGAATGATATAGTTTTCTGTTTCAGAAACCCAATTTTTTAGCGCAGTTCATATGGCTATAGCTTCAGCTGTGAAAATTGAAATAATTTCTTTGAGTATGAAATTTTGTCAAACTTTTTTCTTAGGGATCAAAATTCCTATTGATGTTTGATTAGTATTTTTTTAACCATCTGTTGCTATTATGATATTGTTATTAAATTTGGGCTGAATGTAATCATTAAACATATTGTACTATGTCATCTGGAAGATCCTTGTTTTGAAATGGTAGTTCATGAGTATAAATGTTTATTTTGCGATTTTCGTAGATTGGAGGAGGAGGGATCCATTGAAGAATATCTACTTTAGAGATACATAATTCTTGGAGTAGGTTGATCGTCTTTTAAAAAAATACTAATCTCTTTTTCTCTATATTTATAAAAAATGTTGTTTATATCCCAAAATAATCTTGCATTCGGTGACCAGTTTTTTAATGCAATTTGTTTAGTTATAAATTTTTGGCAAAGGAAACCATGGCAATTATTAATACTTTCATTCATAGACTCTGCTCTTAATAAATCTAACGGGGTGTTTCTTGGGAGACCTATTTTTCATCACAATTTTTTGGACTAACTAGTGGCACAGTGGAGTTTAACGAAGATTGACATGAAGATTTAATGAAAAATTTTAAAATATAATTAAAAAATTTTTAACAATTCTATTGAAATGCGGTTGTCTTAGACAAAAAATGTATTTAAAACACAATTAATTGAATTTCAATAGCAAATTATCATATTAAGAATACTCTTCCATTGTTGGGTTCACTGGCTTTCAAAAGAAAGTGCACTCGTGAGATTATGGAATTTGAAGGAGCGTGTTTTAAATTATCTGGAATGAAACAATGAACTGCCCGGTGAGTTCTTGCTATATAAGAATGAAGACTGATCAGTGCCGGTTTAACCATTGGGTACTTGGCCCGAATAAGCTGAACTTAACCACATTTTCTGTTTATAAATTTCAATCCTCGAGTGCAAATGGAGTCTGTAGTTCTTCGACGTCCAGGGCCCAAAATGAGCTTAAACCGGGCACTGAGACTGGCTATGAAATTAAGTTTTTCTTATTGGTATTATGGGGTATTTAAATAATTTAAATTTAAGCATGCAAGGAAAAGATTAAATTTTCCTACCCTAGTTAGTAAAATATCTATTGTAAACAATTTTTTGCACCTTCATCTCTATTTTGAAGAAAATAACAGGTCGATTATTATTAACTATCTACCAAAGGGGAAAAAATGCTTCGAGATATAATAAATTTAAAAATATAATATTCATTTTGAAGGATTCACCCAGTACCAGTTTCGATGATTTTCAAGAAGATAAAACAATGCTGATCATTTCATAAATCCTTGTTCAATTCCTTTACACGACGTTATTTGTTATCCACCAAAAATCCAAATAGGAATTATTCAATTGGTGACTACAGCACCATACTAGACTGAAAAGCTAATAAAGAGTGTTTTTTTTCCAGGTATAGAAGTTTAAGTTGGCATTACTTTCCAAGATGGCGACCGATTTAACAGCTGTCAAGTGATTTATTCTCAGTTTGGTTTGGCAATTCATCAAAACGATCATCAAGCAAGGCGTAGATTCGTCGAATGGGCCCAAAACGAGATTGCCGTTGTTCCCGATTTTCATAAGCGAATTTTGTTTAGCGAGGAAGCGCACTTCTGGTTGAATGGCTACGTCAACAAACAAAACTGCCGCATTTGGAGTGAAGCCAATCCACAAGTGTATGTTGAAACACCGTTACATCCAGAAAAACTGACTGTTTGGTGCGCTTTATGGGCTGGTGGAATCATTGGTCTGTACTTCAAAAACGATGAAGGCCACAACGTTACAGTCAATGGTGATCGGTATAGAGCCATGATTACTAACTTTTTCATTCCTGAATTGAACAATCATGATGTCCAGGAGCTGTGGTTCCAACAAGACGGCGCAACATGTCACACAGCTCGTGCCACAATCGATTTATTAAAAGACACGTTTGGTGACCGCCTAATTTCACGTTTTGGACCTGTGAATTGGCCTGCAAGATCTTGTGATTTAACACCGCTAGACTATTTTCTGTGGGGCTATGTAAAGTCATTGGTCTATGCGGATAAGCCACAAACGCTTGACCATTTGGAAGACAACATTCGCCGTGTTATTGCCGATATACGGCCACAAATGTTGGAAAAAGTCATCGAAAATTGGACGTCCAGATTGGACTACATCTGAACCAGCCGTGGCAGTCCTATGCCAGAAATCATATTTAAAATGTAATGCCACAAGATTATCTTTCGAATAAAAAAATTCATGTCAATCGAATAATACATTGTTGTTTTATTGCAATTTAAAGTTCTATACCTCTAAAAAAACACCCTTTATAAACAACTTATTTCAATTCAAGATATTCAAATTATATTGAATATGGGAAATATGAACCGACAGGCAATTTTCAAATTTACACGATTTGGCTGTCGGATATTGTCGTTGTTTTGGATCAACAAAAGTTTATGAATAATTGTTTTCAATTACAAACATAATATAAATCATAACATTGCTCAAAATTAACTGATATATACCTAAAACAGTTTAATCTTATTAGGATCTTCAAGAAGTTATTCTAATATAGTTATTCTGGTAAAAAAGCCAAAAATTCAAACGCAGGACAGAGTTCTGCCACACGGACACTGCTTATACCCCTGACTTAGGACAGAGTTTTGCCTCCAGATCATTGGAGATACCCCTGACGAAGGAACGAGTTCTGCCATTCGCACACTGGACATACCATTGACGCTCAATAGAGTTCTGCCTTCCAGACACTGAGCTAAGTTCTGCCACCAGGACACCTCTGACGATGGAAGGAGTTTTGCCACTCGGACACTGGACATACCCCTGACGCTGGACAGAGTTCTGCCACTCGGACACTGGACATACCTAGGACTCAGGACAGAGTTCTGCTTCCAGGCCACTAGACATACCCCTGACGCAAGACAGAGTTCTGCAAACCGGACACTGGACGTACCCCTCACGCAGGACAGAGTTCTGCCACTCGGACTCTGTACATACCTCTGATTCAGGACAGAGTTCTGCCACTCGGACACTGGACATACCCCTGACGCAGGACAGAGTTCTGCCTCCAGACCACTGGACATACCCCTGACGCAAGACAGAGTTCTGCAAACCGGACACTGGACGTACCCCTCATGCAGGACAGAGTTCTGCCCCTCGGACTCTGGACATACCCCTGACTCAGGACAGAGTTCTGCCTCCAAGCCACTGGACATACCTCTGATTCAGGACAGAGTTCTGCCACTCGGACACTGGACATACCCTGACGCAGGACAGAGTTCTGCCTCCTGGACACTTGACATACCCCTGACACAAGAAAGAGTTTTGCCACCCGGACAGTGGACATACCCCTCATGCAGGACAGAGTTCTGCCCCTCGGACTCTGGACATACCCCTGACTCAGGACAGAGTTCTGCCTCCAAGCCACTGGACATACCCCTGACGCAAGACAGAGTTCAGCAAACCGGACACTGGACGTAAACCTCATGCAGGACAGAGTTCTGCCCCTCGGACTCTGGACATACCCCTGACTCAGGACAGAATTCTGCCTCCAAGCCACTGGACATACCCCTGACGCAAGACAGAGTTCAGCAAATCGGACACTGGGCGTAAACCTCATGCAGGACAGAGTTGTGCCTCCAGGCCACTGGACATACCTCTGATTCAGGACAGAGTTGTGCCTCCAGGCCACTGGACATACCTCTGATTCAGGACAGAGTTCTGCCTCCAGGCCACTGGATATACCTCTGATTCAGGACAGAGTTCTGCCTCCAGGCCACTGGACATACCTCTGATTCAGGACAGAGTTCTGCCTCCAGGCTACTGGACATACCTCTGACGATGCAAAGATTTCTGGCACCCGAACACTAGGCATATCTGTTTAGGGGGAATATTTTGAGAAATCTTACATTTTTTCTTATTCGTCATTTTTGTTCGCCATACTTTAGTGACCGTTTCTTACACTAATATTTAGTTATATTTATGTAACAAAAATACAGCAATATTGTAAATACGAAATCAGTCCTACAAATGAAAATTTTTAAATACTAGACTTTGTATTTTTAACTTACGTGATCTTTACTCCGGCAGCAAATAAATTTTTCAATTGTTTGCATATGTATTATCGGCCAAAACCTTCTCAAAACTTGTAGATTTTTGTCTTGGAAGTTTTCCCTTCTACTCTCAATGTCAGCACTTAGTGATGCATTAGCGATTTCTAAAACAATGTTATTTAAAATCTACTTTTGAATTTTCTTCCAACTTTTTGCCCCGTTAGTTGGGTCTCGGACGAGATCCTCTCCGTGTAGCTTGGTGTTGCATGGTACTTTTCCATGGGAATAACTTTATTACAATGAAAAATGTGACTTTTTATCTTTCATTCTTAGAAGCCAGCACTTTTGGGTTTGTATGCGAATATGCGGGAGTTCTACATTTATCTCAGTTAAATTCCCTTTTCCGGAATTTCTTCCACTTATTGTCTTTATCAGAAAAATTTCTTTTCAAATAATACGATTAATTTTTTTTTCTATATAGCATGTTTCAAAGAGAAAAGTTTTAAGGAAGACTTATGCAATGTTAGAAAATTAAATGTGTTTAATTTATAAAATTAACTTTTAGATATTTCGCCGTTAACAAGAAATTTTAAATAGAAATAATGGGATAAAGGAGCGGGAAAAGGAACAGAATTTGCTGAGATTCGCAGGGGAAAATCTCTTAAACTTCAAAAATAAGGAAAATTAAAGAGGGGTTACCATAAACAGTAAACCCCTTGAGAAAAGGAAAAGATTACTAGGGCACCTCGGGATTGTGACACGCGTACTCACCTAAAGAAGGTGAGCCCCTGAGGGGTCCAGGCCACTGGACATACCCCTGACGAAGAACAGAGTTCTCCCACCCGGACAATGATCATACCTCTTACGAAGAACAGAGTTCTGCTTCCAGCCCTCTGGACATACCCCTAACGCTGGATAGAGTTCTTTCTCTAGAACACTGGACATACCCCTGACGCAGGACATATTTCTGCCTCCAGGACTCTGGACATACCCCTGATGCTGGACAGAAATTTTACATCCTGACCACTGGATAAAAACCTGACGCTGGACAGAGTTGTGCTACCCGGACACTGCTTATACCCCTGACTTAGTACAAAGTTCTGCCCTCAGGCAACTGGACATACCCCTGACGCAGGACTGAGTTCTGCCACCAGTACACTGGACATACCTCTTACGATGGACAGTATTTTGCCACCCTTCTCAAACTGTGGGGCATGACCCTGTAGGGGGTTTTATAACCTTAAATATGGCTGGGGCAAGCATGTCAAAAATAAAAAGATATATTTTTTCGAAAAAAAATTATTCATTTACTGAAAGGTTGCAAAACAAGGTTCATTCTGACATAATAAATAATAAAATATATGTTGCATATTTATTGCAATCTGTTACAATTTTAATATTAAAAGTAGCATAATATCTATCCTATTACTTGAACGCAACTTACACATAATATATGTATTACTTAAAAAGTAACATATACAAAATTTAACAGTTATCTAGATAATTTGTATGGTTAATAATAAACGTCATATTGTAGTTTAAATCAATAGTATTAAAGTCAATTATTATTATTGTATTCGAATATATTGCTATTGAATGGGGGGGGGAGCGAAAATTATGATTGAAAATTGGGTGACAAATGTTAAAGCACAGGGTTAATACACTGTCAGTATCAATTACTTTCTCTCGCCAATAGTAATCATCGTGACTAAAGGCTTGTGGCAACTAACGTATGATACGTGAAAGTTGGTAGATACGTGATTCATGAATCTTGAAAACATCGCATCAATGGTTGTATCATACCTAGTAGTCCCCACAGGTCTACCAGAAACAAAATTCAAATTAAAAAAACAGTATTAAATGCATACCGTGAAATTTGGGGATTTTTAGTTGTTATAGTCAATTTCTTTGTCAAAAGAGCTAAGGTATGTAGAGTCACTTGGCTCGAAATCCGGTTTTTTATGCCAATTACGCTAAAAAGAGAAACGATAGAAAAACACGAATTTCTTTTAAAGTTTTAAATTTTTTTTGAGGGCTTGGTTTTTAAAATATTCTCTCTAAATTTCCCTTATACATAACAAACAATGGTAATTTTTAAACAAAAAATATAACAAAAAACTAGTCTGAGAAATGATTTTTTTAAAAAGGGTATTAGACGAAAAAACACAAAATTTCTTTTAAAATCCATAATTTTTCAATCTTTAAACAAAACTTGGATAAAATTGTGTGTGTTAACGCTTTTAGAAATTTCACTCTTCATAACTTTTCCATTCTGTGGGCTTTATATGAAAATCGTTCTTAAGGAGTAAACTCCAAAAAGTGAGAAACATAAAAAATAGACTTCTATATAGATCGCAATACTGTTTAATTAAAAGAATTAGTATACCTCTTGGTAGAACCCCCCTCAGTATGGAGGGCACTGCTTGTAAGAACATGCTTTGTTTACACCAGAGATCTTGTGTACGTGACCGAGTGCAGATGCACTCCATATTCCATTAAACTTATTTAATCTTACACTAGTCTTCGATGATTTATTGAATTTAATTGAGTCTAACGATTGGGATGATACGAAAGTTGATTGATATAAAAGCATTCTACCACTGATTAACTGAACCATTGATGATCGCCACATTGGTGCAACGGCCTGAAATTAATGAAAATTGATGAAATTGATGAAAGAATCATTTTTGATAGCCTCGACCAAAAAGTAGGAATATCATCGTCGACAGTGAATTCAGGTAAGCCGAATTTTTATTGAAACTGAATTATACCTGAATAGAAGATTAAAATGTCAGAAGATCTCTCAAAATTTAAAAAGAAGCGTACTGCGGTACGTTCTTCGTTGACAAAATTGATAAATAAAATTGAAGGAAAGATCAACAATGAAAATGAACCTGTTGATCAATTTGAAGCTTTTATAGAGCAATTAAATGATAAAGAAAGTAACATAAGTTTATTAAATACACTAATTGAAGATCGTTTGTCTGTTGACACTATTACTGAAGATATGGAAGCTTCGGAAGAAATTAAAGAGAAGATTATATTTTGGAAAACGAAGCTTTCTTCTAAAATTAGGAGAATAAATTCTGACTCTATCCAGGTTGATACAGTTTCTCGAAATATCCAAGTTATTGATTCCAATAGTTTTGAATGTATGAACATAAATTTACCTAAATTGCATATAAATAAGTATTCTGAAATTATTCTGAATGGTTAGATTTTTATAATTTATTTGAAAGCTCTATTCATAATAACAATAGACTAAGCAAAGTTGATAAATTTAATTATTTAAAATCATATTTGTGTGGTAATGCACTTGCTTGCATTAATGGATTTCCAATTTCTGATGATAATTATGATAGAGCTCTTGATTTATTAAAAGATAGATTTGGAAATAAAAACATGTTAATTAACACTCATTTGAGCAATTTATTAAGTTTAACACCTGTTAGAAACCCTACTGATATTGTGGGCTTAAGACATTTGTACGATAGAGCAGAAACGCAAATAAGGAGTCTTGAAAGTTTAGGAGTTAAAGGAGAATCCTACTCAAACTTATTAACACCCATCCTGTTGAAAAAGATACCCTCGGAACTCGTTTTGGAATTCAATCGTTCTCAAAAGGACGAAGGGTTTGACCTGAGCGCTCTTTTGCGGTTCCTGCACTTAGAAATCCGTAGTAGGGAACGAGCTTCTCAAATAAACAGTCATAAACTATGTCATTATTCCCCTCCACCGCAAGACAGAACAAAAAATAAAGGCTCCTATTTTCCCGGACAACGCATGAAGCCACCCCCGAATAGAGTACATTTCCGAGCACATTCATTTCCCACCCCCTGGGAGAAAGTAGAACCTAGAAACCGAAAATGTTTATACTGCAACAAAGGTCATGAACTCGACGCTTGCCGTTCTTTTAGTGCTAACGAAAAGCGAGAAATTTTAAGGAAAAAAGCTGTTGTTTTTTGTGTTTGTCGCCCGGTCATAGAGCAATGGAATGTGTAAAAAAGGAGTCGTGTCCTATTTGTAATGAGTCCCACCATTTCTCAATATGTTTTCGAAATCGACATGATGACGACTTGTCTCCAAAAAGGGACACTGATAATATAGTTTCAACAGTAATTAAAACAGAAGTAAATAGTGTATTATTACAAACATGCGCCGCATTAATAGATGTCAAAAATGAACAAGAAGTTGTTAGATTATTTTTAGATAATGGTTCACAGAGAAGTTTCGTTTTAAAGAGTACTTCTGAGAAATTTAACTTTCCAACTCTTAGAAAAGAAAACCTTTCCATTTGCACATTTGGTGCTAAAGAAACTGAAACAAAAACTTTAAATATAGTTAAAATAAAATTGAAAAACAGGGATGGTCCAAATTTGTGCATTGAAATAGAAGCGGTAGAGACAGAACATATTTCTATCACGAATTTACCGACTCCTGATAGAAATATTGATAAAAAATTTAGATATTTAAAAAATGTACAATTAGCCGATTCTTATGAATTTAACGGTAAAGAAATATCAATTCTTATTGGTGCGGACTATTATTATCAAGTAGTTACAGGTAGAATTACGCGTCTAAACAAAAATCTTGTGACAGTAGAAACATTATTCGGGTGGTCTTTACAAGGGCAGAGTACAGATTCTGAGAGAGAGAGAGAGAGGACATTTTAACAATGAGTGTTATTGTTAATGAATCCAATATTTCTAAACAGCTTAGTGAATTTTGGGATTTAGAGAATTTAGGAATAGAGAAGCACAGAGGTGTCCGATGAGGAAAATATTGATAATGATATAATGTCTGAATTTGAAGCGGGAATTTCATACCAAAATAAGCGGTATAAAGTTAAATTCCCTTGGAAACCTAACATGAAAACATTGTTAGAAAATAATGAAGAAATTGCTAGGAAAAGATTTCTAAAGTTAAGATCACGTTTTAAAAATGACAGTTCCTTATTTGAGGATTACAAATTAGTTGTAAATAATTATCTTTCTGAGAAAATCATAGAACGTGTTCCATTTGAAGAAGAAAATCAAAGCATAATATTTTTATCTACCACATAGAGCAGTAATACGTACTGATAAAACTACAAGCAAATTGCGAATCGTATTTGATGCGTCATCACATGCAAAATCACAGCTATCTTTGAACGATTGTTTACACACAGGGCTAAATTTTATACCTAACCTATTTTTCTATTAATCAAATTTAGAGTGAATCCAATTGCATTTGTAGCTGACATAAAAATGGCATTTTTGATGATTGAGATAGACGAAAGTGAAAAGGGATTTTACAAGATTTTTCTGGGATGAAAATCCAGGAATTGATTTAGAAAACAAACGGCTTGATATTTTCCGAATGACTAGGGTTTTATTTGGAGTGAAATCAAGTCCATTTCTTCTTGCAGCTACGATAAAGCATCATCTTAAAAAATATGTGGATATTTTTCCTGATACTTTTTTAACCATCTTAACCAGTCATTGTATGTTGATGATTTTCTGTGTGGAAATGTCAGTGTCCAAGCAGCCTTGACGACCTGCATAGAAAGTAAACAAATTTTGGAAGATGCAAGTATGGATCTTCGGAAATGGAGAACCAACTCTTCCGAGCTAAATCAAAGGTTAAAAAATTTAAATTTTGAAGTAGATGAACATAAAGAGTCATTGAACACGTTGATAGCTTCAAAGGTCTTAGGAGATGGTTGGAATGAAAAATCTGATACATTCTATTTTGATTCCAGCGATTTAGGAACATTTCTTTCTAAAAGAATTAATACAAAAAGATATTTGTTACAAGCCGCAGGTCGATTATTTGACCCAGTAGGTTTCATAGGTCCTTATACGATCCGAATAAAATGTTTAATTCAAGAAATTTGGTGTTTAGGATTGGATTGGGATGACAAATTGCCCAAACAATTAGAAGTTTCATGGAATAAATGGTGTAATGAGATTCATTATTTAAGAGAAATAAAAATTCCTCGATATTACTTTCAAAACTTTTTGCCTTCAAATGCAACCACCATTCAGTTGCATTGCTTTTCAGATGCTTCCAAAAAGGCATATGGAACTGTCGCTTATTTACGCATAGAACTGAACGATGGAAATATTATTTCTAGTTTTGTAGCATCAAAAGGTCGGGTAGCTCCATTAAAAACTCTTTCGATCCCTAGATTGGAGCTTATGGGAGCACTTTTATCTGCAAGGTTAAGTGACAAAATTGCAACTGTACTCATACTGCCTGTGAGTCGTTTTATTGGACTGATTCGTCTATAACATGTTACTGGATCAAGGGGGATTTTAATAAACATAAAGTGTTTGTAAAGAATATAATTAAAGAAATACAAAAACTAAGTGATCCCAAGGAATGGCGCTACTGTAAAGGAAAGGATAATCCCGCTGATTTAATAAGTCGGGGTTTGCCTTTAAATGATCTTAAAAATTACAAAATATGGTGGCATGGTCCCAAGGGGTTGACAATGAAACAAACAGAATGGCCATTATTTTCAGAACCTATAATTGAAACCGAAATAAACAACGATAAATTAGAATTGAAGAAATCAATTAATGTATATACAGCGGTTGAAAAGAGGCAAATTGAAAATAATTTAATCTCTAGATATTCCTCTTTTAGTAAATTAATTAGAATAAGCGCTCTATGCTTAAGATTTATTTATAACTGTAAAGTGAACCCAGTATTAAGGAAAATAGACTGTACAAGTGCTTCTGAATTTGATCATGTTACGAAAGTTTTAGTAAAACAAGTACAATTAAATGAATTTCTAACTGAAATAAAGTGTCTCAAAAACGGACAACCGATTCCAAAGGGCAGCAAAATATCATCTTT
The DNA here is from genome assembly GCA_019973935.1 of Trichonephila clavipes. Taxonomy (NCBI): domain Eukaryota; kingdom Metazoa; phylum Arthropoda; class Arachnida; order Araneae; family Nephilidae; genus Trichonephila; species Trichonephila clavipes. The sequence continues at coordinate 508,753 of BMAU01000939.1, forward strand.
AAACGTTTTTTTGGACGAAGATGAAATACTGAGAGTGGGAGGTAGATTGAAACATTTGACCCTATCTGAATTCCAAAAACATCAAATGATGTTGCCAAAGGCTCATCTCATTTAACTGATTTAATAATTGAACACTATCACAAGAAATCATTACATTCTGGCTTGCAAACCACATTATATTTAATAAGACAGTTTTATTGGATCCCATCGGGTCAGAACCGTGTAAGAAGAATATTAAATAAATGTATTACGTGTTTTCGCACGAAAACCCAGACAATATACCAGATGATGGGAGATTTACCACGAGACAGAATTGTGCCTTCTAGACCCTTCGAAAAAGTTGGATTGGATTACGCTGGTACTATAATCACGAAACCAAATTTAAAAAGATCAAGAGTGACTTTAAAATCGTATATTGCCATTTTCATCTGTTTCAGTACAAAAGCCACTCATTTAGAAGTTGTTTCCGACTTGACCACAGAAGCCTTCCTAGCATGTCTCCGACGATTTATAGCAAGGAGATCCAAGCCATCCGTCATTTGGAGTGACAATGCAACGAACTTCAAGGGAGCAAGAAACATTCTTAATGAATGGAACGAAATTTGCAAGTCCAACAGAATTCAGCTATTCAGCGCGGAAGAGGGAATCGAATGGAACTTCATTCCACCCGTTTCTCCCCATTTTGGTGGATTGTGGGAAGCAAACATTAAGTCCATGAAACGCATTTTATTGAAGGTAGCGAAATCAGCTATCATGAACTTCGAAGAGTTAACTACGTTGATGGCACAAATCGAAGCAGTTCTGAATTCACGTCCCTTGTCTCCACTTACTTCGGACCCCAATGATCTTAACCCTTTGACCCCGGGGCATTTCTTGATGAACTGTGCAATTTCATCCTTTCCTGAACCATATACTGCTTCGGATTCTTTGTCCTATCATTCCAGGTGGAAACTCATTCAATCCCTGAGAGACAAATTTTGGAACCGTTGGAGCACCGAATATCTGACCCATCTTCAGACCCGTGCTAAGTGGAGTGTACAGAACCCTAACTTGATGGAGAATCAGCTCGTTCTTTTAAAGGATCCCAACACCAAGCCCCTGGACTGGCCTATGGGGCGTATTCTTGAAGTATTTCCCGGTAGTGATGGTCTTGTAAGAGTAGTTAATGTGAAAACCTCAACAGGTATTTTAAAACGAGCCATCACAAAGGTAGTGCCTTTACCTATTCCAGTTGATCCTGCAACTGTAGAAAAGAACATTTGAACATTTTACAATTTCTTGAACTTTAACCTTTATATTATTCTATTTACATAATTGCTAATTTGATTTTTCAGTATTATTAATAACTCATGTGATTTAAGAATTGCTAATTTTATTTCAGAATTATTGATAATGCATGTGATTTAAGAATTGCTAATTTTATTTCAAAATTATTGATGATGCATGTGATTTGAGAATTGAATTCATAGGATTTTATTTTATTATTTCACATTGCATGAATTATGTTTGTATTATTTCATTTTTGCATGAATTTTACTTGAATTACCTTAGAATTTGAATTATCTTAATGTAAACTCCGCAGGAGTTTAAGTGGGAGTAATGGTAGAACCCCCTCAGTATAGAGGGCGCTGCTTGTAAAAACATGCTTTGTTTACACCAGAGATCTTGTGTACGTGACCGAGTGCAGACGCACTCCATATATTCCATTAAACTTATTATTTAATCTTACACTTGTCTTCGATGATTTATTGAATTGAATTGAGTCTAACGATTGTGATGATATGAAAGTTGATTGATATAAAAGCATTCTACCACTGATTAACTGAACCATTGGTGATCGCCACACCTCTTGTGAATTTAAACAGTACTAGTTCTAGAAGTATTCTATTTTTTTTCAAAAGCCTGGGATAATACTTTGAATAAAAGAGTTGAAAATGTAAGAGCGATACATTCAGGTTTCTTTGCAAAAAAGGGGCGCGTGTTATACGGCGAGTGTACCTTAAAATTAAAAAATACAACTTGTAACTGTAGTTGCGCGTTACACGCCGGATTTTACGATATATGTTAACTTCAACAATTATTTATTGCCATTTTGGAACATTAAATGTGTTGTTCCTGTTATTGTGCTAAAATTCGTGAGCCAAACGTAAAGGAGAAAAAAGTGCTTTTTCTTAAAATCGTGAAGAATCTAGACAAAATAAGAATTTTGTTGCAAAGAGAAAATGATTTCAATGAAATGAATAGTAAATTACATGGAAAAACAAATTGTTTAAATTATTATATGCTCAAGCTCTGTGTAGAATTTGTTAAGAAATCAACAAGGGTCTATCGGTTTTGTAAGGCCGAAACGTCAAGTAGTCTCCAAAATTGGCTATAATTTTCCACGATAAATCCACTATAAACACAATGATGGAATTGTTTTGGTGAGTTTTTTTGTCAGCCGTGTTCGACTTCGCGGTTTTTGTAAAGAAGTAACTGACACAGCACTGAAATATTTGAAGACTTGTAGTGAATTGTGAGATTTGAAATAATTGAAGTTGATTAAAACTCTTTTTTTCTCTCTCTTCTTCACAAAGTGAAAGAATAACACTGGATGTGGGCATTTACGGATTATCGCAACAATCGCCAACTCCATCTATAATTCGCCAAGTTGGTAACCCCTATTTTTTATGTGTCGCACATACTGAATTGGCAAACAGGTGTTTCGTTTTATGTAATGTCGCAAATAGGCTGCGATAATACGTAAGTACCAAGATGTATCCTCTCTCTCGCAGCAATGGAACGAAATAATATATTTTTTTTATACTTACGCATTATCCCAGCCTATTAGGGTTGTTATATGAAACGAAACGTATAGTTGCCAATTCAGCGCATACGACACACGACATAGTTGGTGTTTCCAACTATGCGAATTATTAATTGAGTTGGCGATTTTTGCGATAATACGTACTTTTTCTTCTGTAGGTGCCAAATTGATCTGTGTGTTTATTCTTTCAGGAAATAAAATTTATCATTCATCAAAACATTAGGTGGAGAACTATCATATATTTAGATTCATAAAAATTGAAAAACTCGAGAAAGAAATGTTCTGACATTCTAAAGTAAACCGCCTAATTACACTTTTCTAAACCTTCAAAGTGAAATACATGCACAGAAAAAGAGACTGCAGGATGGTACAAGATTGCATTAAAAAACCGAAAGATCATGAAAAGAAAAAGGAAAGATCGGAAAATCACTTAACTGAATTTATGTGCTAAAGAAAGACAAAGAATCAATTTGAGGATATCATAATCATAGGAGAAAAGTGGGTACTTCTCCGTTTCGCCGGCGCAAATCTCATCAAGCGGACTTTTTTTGGCGATAATACACAATTGCACATAAAATAATGTTAGTTCAAAAGTTGTTTTTAATCGAAGGCATACCGGAATAGTTTACCAGGAATATTTTATTTGGTGTCGGTTGTATCATTTTTGGTGACATTATCACCTACACCGGCGAAACGGAAAAGTACCGAAAAGGGTTGATACTTCCAAAGTGAAATCATGAACAACAAATAATAAGTAGATATTCTTTATGCATATTTTATGTGTAGTCACTAGAAGCGTCCTCTTGGAGTGTTTTCATGGCACTAACCGAATAGTATTGATAACACTTAGGCTTTTTTATGAAGAATCATTAACATTATTTAAGATGTGCAATGCTTCCAGTACATCCCTTCCCATGTCAACATTGCTGGGAACGAAATTGTGGACAGCTTAGCCAGGGCTGGTGCTGGCGAAACTACAACGCCTGTCGCTCTTCTTACTTATTTGGAACTTTTTTCAAAGTAAAAAGCAAAGAATAAGGCCATTTGGATGATCCCGCCGATGCACCCATGGTATCAAAGCAAATGCCCTGGCGGCTTCTTGGTTCGGGGCAGTAGTAGACGAGATCAAACTGCGCTTACTCGTTTCTTTAGTAGTCGTGTGATGTCATTGACTTTTGTCGATGGCATTAAACACTTCAAAATCTGACTAAGTGTTCTTCTGCACAGGCCTCCCCTAGCCACATTTTATCTTGTTTGGGGCTTACCAGGCAGGACTTGGTTCAAAATCTCCTATCGATTTTGGACTTCTTCAGGGTGAATAGACTCATGGACCTGATCTAGCTATGCTGATCTCGGGGATGAGAAACAACAACAACAAGATATGCAACACCCCACAGGTTAAGAAATTTGGCGCCTTTCCCACCAAATTTAAACTAATTATTTCACGCAATACCATACAAAATATCACGTTGTTTGGCGCCTTTTTTCACGTTAGTAGTAAATGACTAGCAACATTTTACACACTATCACTTTAATTTACTTGAAACAGACAGATGAAACCCACAAATTTAAAAAGAATTAACATTTAGATTCAAATTTCCAATTCGTTCACCAATACTAATTTTGGCTGTGTTATTTCCCAACTAGGTAAGCTATCCCATTTACTAGTATCGAGTGTATTATTAAAAAAAAGATGAATGATCTCACTTCAATTCAGTACAGAGAGGAATTTCAATAAGATCTGGTGGAATATTCTTAAGAGATCTTCGCATGTCGCCAAGACTTAAAGCAGTTGCCGAGTTTCGTCTGACTAATGGACACGACTGTCCTCTCAAACATCTTAATCGAATTCATGTCGCAAGGCCCCTTTCTGCACGTTCTGTGATATTTGGGAGAAATGGATGCTAACCACATTCGCCACTGCCCAGCACTAAGGAGCTCCTCTTAGTGCGATCTTTATTGGCAAGCTAGGGACTTATTGGGCTCATAGACTTTTTTCGCCACATTGTTATTTCCTAATTTGTTTGTTTTGTATGCTTTTTGTTCCTACACCCTTGTGATGTATTGGTCTTTAGTAACCCTGGCCATTGGAAATATAAAAAAAGCACCAACATGTCGAATTTTTTTCGTTATATTATTTAGAAGTCTACTGCAGCGAAACGAATTATTAACGTGATTTGGCGTCTTTTTATACTTCGTTGCCAAACATGTGAACTAAACCCAATCCATATGTATATAGCTTTCATTTCTCCTCCGACATTAACTTTTATCAAGGCTGTCTCAGGAAATCAAATTTTTTTTTACCAAATGCTTATCTTGCATTTTTTTAGAAGATTTCGATTTAAAAAATTGCTGAATTTTCGTAAATTTCCTTGCTAACGGTTTCTGGTACTTTATTAATGTATATAAATATGCATATAAATTACTTTAAGAAATATTAGTAATTTTCTTGTTTCATTAGCATTATTAGTCGAAAACAAATTTTTTGATTATTTTAAATTCCGAATTATAAACTCAAAATCGATTTTTTTAGTCTAATTCTGTTTCTACCACGTCAATTTTTACTAAATCCTTGCAGTTTGAAATTTGGCTTGAAAGCAAATTCAGATATATAAGAATGTGTCAGAGTTTAAAGAAATAAAGTATGATAATCAAGTACTTGCAAATCTGTATAATAAATGCAAAAACTCGAATAGTGAAAAGAAAAACGAAATTGGACAAAGTTTATATTATTTGAATTATTAACATTCAAATGTTATAGTATGTAGTTATTTCTTTAAGAAATTTTGAATAATAGCGGAAAAATCGCAAATTAAATTTTATTTTATTGTTTATTGAAAATACGTGGCGAATGGGGCTTAGAAGGTACAATGCAGCTTAATTAAAGGTAATCGAATGGAGTGATTCTAGGCGGAATTGGCATTCGGTTCTTTCGAAAACGACAAAATAAAAATCTTTTATCTTATTATTTAAAATAGTTTTTATGCCTAATCTAAACATATAAGAGCAAATTCATTTACTTGCAAACTATATTCAAGTGGAATTATTGATAAATCTTGAGTTTTTCTCCTTCAGTCCGAACTTATGCAAACTTTAAAACAAAATGGAGGCATTTACTGCTGAATTGATCATCTTACTGTTGTCTCCCCCGATGGTATCCCAAGCTTGTAGCGCTGGGGGAGCTTGTGTGCTCTGACCACCCTGGGAGCTATGCCGGCGGTAGTTTAACCACCGGTAGGGTCACCCAAGCCGGACAGGTCCTCGTAGGGTAGGAGCCAGACTAAAAGGGATACCACCTCTTCGGGTTAAGTCAGATTTCTTCCTTCGGGGCCCAAGACCTTCGGGTCATTAGAAGCTGCTCCTTTCTCTTTACTATGAATCCGTCTTTACCTATTGTGGATACTGCATTGCCCGTCGCGCAGGTTATCAAGGGTCCCGACCAAGGTTTAGGCAGAGGGCCTCGGTTGACAAGTGAATTACGGTCTCCAAATGGATCTCTGAAGATTCTTCAGTGTAACATAAATGGACTTTCTACCCCGGCAACGAGAACTAAATTGGAGCAATTGATTGACATTGCAGACAGGAATGGTGTTCAGATAGTTGCCCTTCAGGAAACTAAATTAAGTGAGCACACTAATATTAAACTAAAAAATTTTAGTTTTTATCGTACAGACAGACCCTACGGAAGTGGAGGAGGATTGGCCTTTCTCGTTAGAGACGTTAACTATAAGAAAATCACTTTACCCTCTAGAGACTGACTTAGAGATGCAGGGTATCTCCATTACTTGGAAAAGGAGAGTGATTAACATTTTAAATCTTTATCATCCCCCTAACCTCCATCTTCCAGCAGAAAGTTTTGACTGCTCTGACAAAAACACCATATTTCTTGGTGATTTGAATGCCAGACATCAGAGCTGGGGCTGTTCCACAAACAATGATCGGGGCAATGATCTGTTAAACGCTGCTGATGATCGAGCTCTTATTTTTCTGAACTCTGGTTTACCAACTCACACGTCTTTCAACTACGGTACTTCTGAGGCCTTGGACATCACACTTGTTAGCCCTGAACTCCTGAGTGTTAGCCCTGAATTGTGATTGGGACATCTCCTTAGCAGCATTGGCAGTGACCACCTTCCTATCCTCATTAATGTTCAGATTAATAGAAAAACCGTGACTTCCCATAAGAAATTCTGGAACTTTAAGAAGGCAAATTTGGATTGTTTTCAACGAATTACATAAGGTTCCTTTGATAAAAGAACCACTATGGACAATCTAGAACAGGAGTGGCACAGTTTTAAACAAGTTATTATTCTTGCCTCAAAGCAATCCATCCCTAGAGGCAACTTTAAATATCTGAAGTCTTATTTCTAACACAGGGATCCTTGGCCGAGAACTCTTATTCTTAAGAGGAATGCCTTACACAGAAAACTCACCCTGACTGGGGATCGGGAGGATAAAGTTGAGCTTAAAAAACTCAATTCTAGCATTAAACAGTTATACATTAAACTTAAGAGGGAAGCCTGGACTGTCTGTGCAGTAACATTGATGCCAAAATTCCAAACACAAAATTATGGAAACTTGCTCAATCTCACTCAGTTATAATCAGCCACAAAACATGCCATGCAACACTGTTCTGACTTCGGATGGCAAGGCCGCTCCAGATGATAAAACTGCAGCTAATGTATTGGGAGAGTTCTATAAAGGTGTGGGCAATTTGAAGTTTTACCAAAATGATGTTATTTTAAAAAACAGGTCTAAAAGAAGGATCCATAATTGTCGTACTTCTAGCTCTGGTAACCACATTTTTATTAACAAGTTTACCTTGAGGGAACTTAACTTTGCTCTCAGGGCTATGAATCTTCGTAAATCTCCAGGACCTGATGGCATTCATGGATTCATGATTGGCCATCTGGGACCTCATGGCATGCAGAAACTTCTGGATATATTCAACTTTTCTTGGAAAATTGGTCGTCTTCCACGCGATTGGAAGAGAGCAATTATTATTCCTATTCTAAAACCAGGAAAGGACACTAGTACCTGTGCGAGCTATAGACCCATTGCGTTGACCTCTTTTGTTTGTAAACTCATGGAGAGGCTTGTTATTGCCAGGCTGAATGTTCACTTAAACATCAACGGCTTGCTTTGAAGTGAGCAGTATGGTTACAGAAAAGGCCATGAGGTGGTTGATCAGATCTTGTATTTTTGCGAGAGAATTCGGGACGCACAGAATAAGAAACCCACCAACCACACAGTTGCAGCCCTATTGGATATGTACAGGGCATTTGACAGAGTTTGGCGCCAACTTTTGATTACCAAACTCCATGATTATTTTAGTATAAGAGGCAGAGCCCTTCCCTGGATATCGGACTTCATCTGGGATACATCCATTTGAGTAAAATACAATAACTGCTTGTCTGATCCTTTCGCCATCAGGCAGGGTGTACCTCAGGGCTCGGTGTTGAGTCCCGTCTTGTTTTCTCTCTACATTACCGGTATTGAGAAAGTGTTAGCTAAACACTGTGAAGTCGGAATTTTCGCTGTTGTATGGTCTTCCGGTTCCGACGTCGGCGAAAATGAGCTTAAACTAAACCGTGCCATGGAGGAAGCCCACTTCTTTGAGGAGATGCATAAGCTTATATTTAATGCTTCTAAATCTCTGACCACCTTTTTCTCAACCAATAGACATCTTTTCAAATATCAACCTAAGATCTCCATGAATGGAATCCAGTTGTGTTACGTTAAAAATGCTAAGTATCTCGGATACACTTTAGATCAAGAGATTACAAGCAATAAACATATTGAAGGCCAAGTGATTAAGGCAAGAAAGAGATTTAATGCCCTCAAATTTATATCTGGTTGGGACTGGAGAGCTGAGGCCAGCACTCTCCGTACTACATATATCTCCCTCATCAGACCAGTGTTGGAGTTTGGCATCCCAATCTACTCCTGTGCTTCGGACACCAATCTAAATACACTTGAAAGAGTGCAGCTTTGTGCTGCCAGAATAATTATTGGACTTCGATACAGTTGTCAAAACGACATTGTGCTCTTCGAGAGCCACTTGCCTTCCCTCTCAAAAAGAAGACTATATAGCCTTACAAGGTATTTTAACAAGCTATACAGCTACAATGAACAACACAAGACATCTGCCTACCTACATGCATGGATTAACAATAGACGATTGATGAAACATAGCCCCTTTTCCTACACAAGGACATTGAACTTACCTTCCTCTGATGTGGAACCTCACTCTCTGAGTTTCACAGGAGCTGGTTGGAACTCGATGGAATTTATTTTTATGATCAGCTTTTGACTAGTGTGACTAAGAGCTCTGAGATTCCGGCCCTAGTTAACCAACTGGCTCTAGAGACTATCAATGGAATCCCACAATCTTCCTTGAAAATATATACAGACGGAAGCAGGGGTGAGAAAAGCATTTCGGGAAGTGGAGTGTACATTCCTACTCCCTCTGGGGCCTTAGAATTTAAAATTAAAAACCCGAATTACTGTTCAGTTTTTAGATCAGAACTTATAGCCATCAGGAGGGGCCTGCAGTGTGCTGCTCAGTTGGAGGATCGTTTCCAGGAAATATGGATTTTGACTGACAGTCGAGCCACGATTCAGCATCTCGCTAATTGAGGTGACATTGGTGATCAGACTAGCCTGGACATACTGAGTCTTCTTCATGATCTTTCCTCAGGACATAGTATACATTTTCAGTGGATCCCTTCGCATGTTGGCATAGAGGGTAACGAAAGAGCTGACTTTTTGGCTAGGACTGCTGCTGTGGAGGGTGTGAGTCCAAGAGGGAATCTCACATTTTCTGAGATTTCCACAATTTCTAAATTGGAGCTCAACCGACAAATTAAAACTCCACCCAGTCATGCATGGTACTTTGCTAAATGTCCGGGCGAGTCCTTTAGACTCAGTAATAGACCTCTCCAATCTACTTATTCTAGATTTTTGAGCGGCAAACAAGAGCTCTCAGGCTCTCTAATGGACAAAAGACTTTTCCGGAATGCCACTGGTGTTCTTCGGGAGAGTCCTCACCTAATCATATTTTACTTTGTTTGGGTTTTAAGAAGGACGAGGTCCTTTGCAACCCACTGCTGTTTTTAGATTTTTTACAGATTTTCGGATTCATGGGGATTGTCTAGCCCTGCTGGGCAGTACCGAGATTAGTAAAAAAAACTGTTGTTGTTCTTTGTTAACTTGTTTTAGGGAACATTGTTTGAAATAACAATGAACTATACTCTCAGAATTTTCGCTAACAATGTACTTTGACAGTTGTGGAATGTTCTGTAAAAATTTTATTGTTACAAAAACTTACTATTTAGTTTATTTGTTCAGTTGCGTGTTTTTTTAAAAAATCCCATTTATTAGTTTATGCATTTGCAAAAAGAAAAAAAAACTGATATAATTAAATGTATCAAAAGAAATTTTGATCTATGGTAAACACTTATTAAAACATTTGCAAATAATTACAAATTCCTCATAATTAAGAGAAATCAACTGTCAACGATCTATACTCTTCTATATAATACATTACACCTTACAATTTTTAGAAGAAAGAATCTTAATTCACATGCGTAAAACTGCACTCAAAGAATTACTACGGTGGTTAGCTCAAATGAACTTTAATTCATCTCATTTCTAAATTCAAACTCATTCACATTCAAATTCAGCACAGTTACAATGCAGGAAACAGTCAGTAATAAACAATAACGAGATGTTTCTTTGTTACCGGCAGCTACACTTCAGAAACTACTTTAAAATTCTTTAAGAACTAGGTGTTCAGAAAGTGACTTGATAGTTTTACTTTGGGCTTCATTTCCCAGAAGGAAATATTCTTCTGCAAAGAGAACAGTCACTTATTGATGATCTCTGCACCGTTGGAAAACGGAATCTCCTGTTCTCAGAACTGATAAGGACGTAAACAACCAGTCTTCTTACAAACGTTGGGCGTCATTTATAACCTTTTGGCATTCATTGGCGCCATTTGCCGCAAAGCCAAATTTTTTACAAGCTTTTCGATAAGCGTTTGATTTTGAGACCATCTTCTTTTCAATCTTGTAATATCGTTATTTAATTTTGTAATTTAAAAATAATTGAATGAATCCTCAGCCCAACGATCTGGTGCTCAAAGTAAGTCACTTGTAAAACTGCACTCAAAGAATTACTATGGTGGGTAGCTCAAATCAACTTTAATTCTCATCATTTCTAAATTCAAACTCATTCACATTCAAATTGAAAACAGTTACAATACAGGAAACAGTTAATAATAAACAATAACGAGAGGTTTTTGCGTGTGGCTATTTGCATCTGCTTTCTTCACCTAGCTGGCAGACTGACTGGTTATTTCACGCGGACCGCAACATGAGGATTAATGGGAAGGTTGATTGATTGATTGATTGAATATTAACGTCGCACTGTTCAGCTACACGAGGGCTTTTGGCGACGGACCACGTAATTTTGAACCATGGTCAAGTGACGTGGACGACATCTGAGCTGGCACCCCCTCTCCTAACTACCACACCACGCCAAATTAATGGGAAGAGAGCGCTAAGAGAGCAAGAAAATTTAAAAAGCGGACAATTGATCAAAATATTAAAACTCATAAATTTGGAGTTTATTTTAAAACTATATTGAACACTATCAAACTCAACTCACAAAAAATACGTTTTATGAATTCTTTACCCAGTTATGGGGTAATTTTAATTTTTTTTCATCAATGATCTCAAGGCCTTCCAATATTTTTTCGCTGTTGCAAATATTTTTTAAGGAAGCCAATTTGCCTCGCCTCGTCTTGAAAGGGACTCTAAAAAAATGAGCAATTGAAAGATTTGTCTTTAGTGGTACAGTAACGAGCAGAATATTATATGTTTTAAATATAACATTTTTACGGTCGACAGATCAAACAAGTTGTTGATCCATGTTTGTTTGTTTTCTACAAATTAGTCAAGATCCCAATTATCTTGAAACAACATACGTTCTTTAGATACTTTTTGCCTGGAAGACATAAGGGTTAATTAAAAATTAAATTCAGCCAAAAAAGTAATCACTACACCACTATATCTGTTATTACTAACCTTTACAACAATAAAAAGAAAAAAGTTATTTCGCAATTTGTACCTACACCACATCAATTGCAAAATTGACGTACGTGATTGAGAGAACCAGATTGGGGCAACCAGCTCTGACCAGATCGCTCAGAAAGGCATAGCGGGCCACATGCGGCCCGCAGTTTGAGTATCGCTGCGTTAGAGAGTAAAATTTCACACTCAGCAATCCGACCTGTATAATTTTAGCATCAGAAACGCCCTTACACAAATAGAATATTTAAACATTAGTAGTATACTTTCTTTCGTATACGGTTAATCAAACAGGAGTTTCCCAACAACTTTTTGATCATTTACTAAAAATAAATTAGGGATTCCTTACTTCATTCATTTACGATTTCCAATCTTTTGACTGATTTCCTCTCTTTCAACTTCCTATACAAACATTCACATAATGTTTAAGCATTAAAAAATCTGGTCATAGAAGCTAAAAAATCAAATTCAAATCTGTATAGGCTCAAAATCCTCTTAAAGGCAGGGTGTGTAAGTTTGGAGAGAGGGTTTAAGCTGAAAAATCCTCTTTATCACATGACCGTGCTTCAAAATTACGAAATTCCGCCGCCAATCGTCCTGTTGCTTCTGCGTACAGCGTCAATCAGAATCGATCTAACCCTCTGAAAGTTTTAAAAATCTATTTCTCACGCTATTGTCTTTCTTTCTGCTAAATCTTCACTCTGTGTGTGTGTAACCCCACTCTGTTATTGGGTTAAAAGTTTACCATCAAGGTATTGATACAGTTCTATCAAAGTTCAAACAAAAATATGCAGTTCTAAAAAAAATAGTACCTACAGTCTTTCGGTATGTGTAGTTTTCCTTGTGGTAATGTAGTGGTTCAATTTAATTGTGGTACAATTCAATTAAACTATGTCCTGAATAATTAGTAGGGTTCAAAATGACGAGGTCCGTCGCCAAAAGCCCTCGTGCAACGCTAATACTCACTCATCCACCCTTGAATAATTTGCCAAGCTGTGATGATATCCTTGGACCTCACTTTGAGAACGAGAATAAATAGGAGTCATATAAGAACCAGTAGCCATTTTTATAAACAACTTTATTTAGTTATCTTTCCCAAATAGAATCAAGGACTTATTAACAAATATATCTAACTAGTATTATGAGGTTTTAAAGGTAATATCCTTTAAATTAACTTAATTAATTAATGATCCAATTAATTAACAATTAAATAACGATCACGCAGAGATTACCACGATAAGAGATCCCAGATTTATATTCAATGTTCTTATTGAACATTTAATTTTAATTTCACTCGGAATAATAAGACTTTAATATTTACCCCACTGCAATTCAGCTCAGCTCAGCTTTTCTCTGAGATTAAATTATCCAACAAGAAATCTTCAATTTAACTTCACTATAACTTTCTGCTTCAATCTCTCTCTCCTACTGCTCTAACTTTACTATTCCGTTTGACTTAAATACTTTATCTAATCTGCATATAACAAGGAATCCTGTCCCCTTTTTGGAGTTGATTGGAAATAGGTAGGGAATTAAATTTCCCTAAAAAGGACGACTCAGAAGGTTAGTGATAAAGTTCCGTATATATTTGTCACAAAGCGTGTATTTTTTACAAGGGAAAAATTGCTCCTATGAGATTTTTTCTAGTAATTATAGGCCCTAAAAAGGGTTTCAATACTTTTATCTATATTTTAATTAAATGATGAAAATACATTTTAATACATAGAAATTCAAATTTGCCATTTCATGGGAACTTCATGCAATGCTGTTTTTTAAGAAAGCTAAGTATTGCTACGTCTAAGCTCTTTCTGAGTGGATTCTCTCGCACGTTATTACTACCAACTGATTTCATTCAAGACTTTGGCGGTCAACCTTAACCGATAAAAGAGGATTTAGCGGGATTTGTAGTAGTTTTCCCGAAACTATTGGCATACGATTGAAACTACATTTTCTTTTACATAAAATGGATACTAAGGTACTGTTCGATTAATCGACCCCCGACGATTAATCGCCAAATATTACAATCGTTGGCTCGAGCAATATCGCCAAAAGAAATCTTTTCCCGTCTTTTTTCAGTTTTTAAAACCATAAATTTTTTTTATCGTTTTCTACGCAGTCGAATTTCCTTTTCAATGTGAAATCTAAATAAAAATTTGAGCTGCAACAGAAAAATATTTGTTAATTCTTTTGAAAAAAAAAAGCATCTTGCCCAAACTTTACAAAAAAATCTCTAAATAAAAATATGAGGGGGATTTCTTGACATACCTCAGGTTCCATTACTGTTGAAATGAGTTTTAGCTTCAACCCTTATTTATCGAGATTTTGTAAGTAAACTTGTTGCAAATTGTAAAAAAACTTGTTTACAAAGTAGAAAAATAACACAGGATGTTTCCTCTGTCTCAGTAATGGACATTTAACGAATTTGCCGTCAAACGAAGTGTTTACTTCTGCAGGTAACACATTCATCTGTGTGAGAGTATTGATTTTTAGATATCTTTGAAAAAAATTAGGGAAAAAACTCTATGATACATTTTGATTCGTAGAAATCAAAAACTCCAAAGCAGCAAAACTCAAAGAAAAGGTTCTGAAATTTTTAAGTTAACCTCATAAGTACAATTTTGTCAGCACTTATAAGTACCACAAAGTTATTCAACTGTAAGATTAATTATATACACTGTTCACTTAAAATAAGTTGTAAGGGCGCTCCCCCTTCGGGTGCCCTTCTCCTTGATTATCAGCGTGAGCTAGAGGTGTAGGAATAATGGAAGAACTAGAAGCTGCCATGATCTTAATTTAACTTTATTAAGATCTTAAAACTAAAACATCTAACAGATTAGATAATAATAATGTATGTGAGAGAATCTACGGTGACTAAACACACAATATATATAATACCGAAATAACGTAACCCTGACCACTATCAATAACTAACTCGCCTAAACTCAATTCCAGTACTATCACAGATCCTAATATTAAATAGTCACTCCTACCTTAATGTCGATCGATCAATACAATCCTAATGAAAGTTGTGGATTTACTGGAGTGCAATGGTATGCACTTTGACTTAATGGCTCTCTGTCACTAATAACTTCTGTTAGCTGTCACTTAATCCTTTCAAAACCTCTTCACGCTTGAATCGGGGATTATCAAAACATTCCTCAAATTGCCACCCAGCTTACTCTAACTTCTGATATTTAAAAGCTTCCTAATTTGCAGCTTTCCTTCAAGCTTCACTTCTTGAGTTTGGTTGGAAAAGAGTTACCATTAATTCTGGCCCCAAAGAACTCAAAGGACATGTTAATGAAAAGACGCGTGAGCCCGTCACAAAGAAGTCAAATCGTTTTCTAAGGTCTTCCTTAACATATAAAAAAAATAAGACTCTCACCTTTTGGTATTAACTACTTTTTCGAAACACAATTGACAATCTTCGCAATCCGATCAAAACGTCAGCTGAAAACGAAACTTCTGCTAGAAAACTATTCGCTTTCCCCACTAATATACTTATCATATAACCCGTGCTGCCATATAACTTAAAAGAGAGTGGATTTAAAAGAATATTCTTGCTAAGTATCGTCAGAGTTTTCGTAAAAATGGTTATTCTATGTAATTTTAAAGTGAGTGGTACTTATAAGTACCATTGGTAGATAAAGGATTAAAGAATAAGTCCCGTTTCTTTTGTTTCTAAACCTTTACTTCCCGGAGCTAGCATTATCCTTAATTTATGAACATGAGTGTATTTAAATATTAATGTTTATCTCTCTCTCTTAGTTGTAACATTAGAGAAATAATTAATTCAACTTAATTTTCAAACACATGTGAGTCAGTAAAGGAATATTAATTTTAGTAATTATTTTTTAAATGTGACTTTTTTTTCGAGATTATTAATTTACAAAATCTGTAATTGTAATATTTTCCACAAGACTATAACGATTTTTGCTTTTAGTGCTAAAAGTGATAAATTTCATTAAAAAAAAAAGAAAATATAACCTTTAATTTGGGGAAAGATTTTTCTTTTGTTAATGTGATGAAAATAAAAAATCGAGGCTGTGATAGCATCTGCAAAATACTGATAGAGTGCATATTTATTTAATATAAAACTAAGTAAATTCTTTTGTATTCGAATTTGTAATAATTTCTCTCTTCAGAATAATTATTTCTTTCTTCGAAATATTTCTTTCCGCAAATTTAGCTTCGTTTCATAATTATCTTAAGCTTAATAAATAAATGAGTATTAATTTTGGGATTTACTTGTATCCTCGTTTTATGTAAGAAGAATTGAAATTATTTAAAAATAATTTATTAAAATTTATTTTTTTGAATTTTGATGTATTTCCGGGAATTCCGGGAACGACAATTAAATTTCCGGGATTTCCCGGGAATGGAAAAAACCGGGAAATCAGAAACCCTACTGTTACAGTAGAATTTTTCGAGATTGGAGAATATTGACCTTTATTTCGTTACAATTTTTATTTTTATTTTTGGTATTTTGTTTTTCGGAATGGAAACGGAAAAATTGTTGGAAGGAGCAATGTAAATAAATGTAACTTGATCTTTAATCTCGTCAGCTGATATATAAACTCTTGCACGTGTTCTAGATGCTTCAGAAACTTTTGTTTCTGGCGATGTGACAATGGATGCTGAACAGCTTTCTTTTGTCTTAGATTATGGTGAGTATTGAGAGGGATATTTAGTGTATCGTTCATTATTTTAGTATATTTAAGGAAAAATATGACAATAAAGTGTTAATTTTTCATAATAATTACCCAAGTGTTATACTCATGATTAGGGATTGCAATATCGGACTAAAGATCAGTACCGGTATTCGGTATTTTTTAGATTTTAATACCGGGATACCGGTTTTATATAATACCGGTATTATAAATTTTAGAAAAAGCCGAACGCGCAGATGTTTCTTTGTTTTATATTTGCCAGTTTTATTAGAGAGTGTAAATATCACAAAAAATAATTTGTAACTTATAAATTGTTTACACTGGCTTTCGAGAAATGTACTGTGGGCCACAAAAGTGTTCATACACTTGCAATTTCTTATAAAATTTAGTGTTTTCGACCAATAAAAATTAATATACTGTAATTGTAATTTTTTATGATATCTGCAACTTATTCTTAAGGGAATAACATAATTAATTTTTTAAAAATAGTACAGCTATTTTTGTTAAAAATTAATTATCAAAAAGTTACTAAAAATTACGCCACAAAAGTCTTCGTACACTTAACAAAAATCTCAACTTAGCTTTAAATATTGTATTTCTTTCTTAATTTAGTACTTAGTAAGATATCCTTTAGTGTCCACAACAACTTTTAAGTGTCTTGATATAGATTTAATCAGTTTTTTTTGTAATTTCTGCATCGATTTTTCACCATTCTTCTTTGATTATTGTTTTGACTTCACATTTTGTGTTTATTTGTCACGTGTTCTCTTTTTTTTACATCAAAATCTCACCAAATATGTTCTACTGGGCTAAATAAAGTAATTGAGGAGGTGTTTTCATAATTTGGGGACAGTTACAGAGACACCAGTGGCGTACATTGAGAGCAGTGCGCTTGGCGTTATTGTCCTGTTAAAAAATTAAGTAGTCTCCAATATCCAAATTTCGGGCGGATAATTTAAAATTTCTCTTTAAATAATTAAATAGAGCTTATGATTTATAATACCATGAAAAAATACCAAATTACCTAATTCTGAGGCCAAATTACATCCCTACGCCAGAACACCTTCACTTCCATACTTGAGCATGGAAGTGAAGGAGTTCCTGTTCCACATAAATTCATGGGATTAAACTCCTTATTTTTTCATTTACAAGCTATTATAGGCCCATCGGAACATAAAATGTAGAATTGTCTGCCATTCCAATCAATTTGCTGTCAATTTTGAATTCTCTGAAACTTTATTCCAAGAATCTAGTTGGGTCAATAAAACATGGAGGTAGAAGTGTTCTTGCGTGGGGGTGTAAATCAGCCACAGAATTAGGTAATTTTGCATTTTTTGAGGATATTGTGAATCATGAGCTCTATTTAAATATTTTAAAGAGAAATTTTAAATTATCCGCCCGAAATTTGGATATTGGAGACTACTTAATTTTTTAACAGGACAATAACGCCAAGCGCACTGCTCTCAATGTACGCCACTGATGTCTCTGTAACTGTCCTCAAATTATGAAAACATCTCCTCAATCACTTTATTTAGCCTAGTAGAACATATATGGTGAGATTTTGATGTAAAAAAAGAGAATACGACACATAAACGCATAATGTGAAGTAAAAACAATAATCACAGAAGAATGGTGAAAAATCGATGCAGAAATTTCAAAAAACTGATTAAGTCTATACCAAGACGCTTAAAAAAGTAGTTGTAGACACTAAAAGATATCCTACAAAGTACTAAATTAAGAAAGAAATGCAATATTTAAAGCTAAGTTGAGATTTTTGTTAAGTGTACGAAGACTTTTGTGGCGTAATTTTTAGTAGCTTTTTGATAATTAATTTTTTTAAAAAACAGTTATACTATTTTTTAAAAAATAATTGTCATTCTATTAAGAACAAGTTTCAGATATCATAAAAAAATTACAATTACAATATACTAATTTTTATTAGTCGAAAACATTGAATTTTATAAGAAATTGCAAGTGTACGAACACTTTTGTGCCCCACTGTATGTATTACATAAAAAAAGAGCTAGGTGTACTTGTTAACTACATATCATTTTCTTCTAATCTACATGATTTAACTTAATATATTAAGGATATATATATATATTTCCTTATGCTCATACTACATCTTTTTTCATTTTATATGTTTATTAATGTTCTGTCCATTAATGAAATGACTCTATAAAAAATACCTTTTAACATGCACGTTAGAAACAATAATTATTTAACTCAGTAATAAATTTATAAAGTTGAGTCGCATATTAATAATGTGCTGATATGATATTTGATTTACAGAATTTTGCTTTTGAAATAAAATTTTCAGGGGCACTGTCAATTAAATATCAACCAATGGGCTAAATTACAGACGGTCACATGATAAATACAATCACGTGTTTTTCAGTGAATTCAAAACAAACTGACATTAGACTCGTACTTGTTGTTCTACTTGTAAAATGTAGATAAAATTTCAAATTTGATAGTCGGGTAAAGATGTTCAAGTAATAACATTCTTCAAAAAGTCTTAACAAATTAAAAAATATTGCGCATATATTTTTCAATCAAATTTATTTTGATTACTTATGTGCATTATTATTGTTGACAAATTTGTTCTTTTTAAAAGAAAGTTTCCTCAATGAATCAATGAAGAGATGAATGATGATGAAGAGATGAACTAAGAACACGTGATTGCATTTATTGTGGCACTATGACATCACATGAATTTATCCCATTGAATAGAAATGATATTCAACTATTATAGGAAGCTGCTGGATTGATATGTTGAAAGGAATTGGATCAACAATAAAATTATTGAGTTGCGTAGGGTAAGGATTTATGAGTTAGGTTGAAGGCAAAGAGTTGACTATATATATATATATATATATATATATATATATATATATATATATATATATATATACGGAAAAAATAATTATTATTCCAAAGAGGTTAAATAATTATTTCACCTGCTTGGAATATCTAAGTAAATATGACGAGCACTTTAAATCACATCTACAAAAATATGCCTTCCAAGGTGAAAAAAACACGAGAACTATTTATATCCCAATATATTTCACGCATTTGAAAGATCTTATTGCCTATCAAGTAAGAGTTGACAAATCAAATCTGTGCCTCCTAATTCTGTAATTGTTGACTTCATTTTCGATATTTCTCATGTTGTAACATATGATAAGATATGTTTCATGATAAGAAATATCTATATGATATTTTTTATTCTTTGATAATTATTTCTAAGTGGAACACGAGATACAAATAACAACGGACCAGTCTTTTCACTATTTTTTAATATAAATTTATAATGAACCACAATTATACAGCTAAAATTAAAAGTGATTGCATGTTTTGGAGTAGGTACAGTTTTGTTATTGCCGACAGTCATTCAGTGTCTGTCGAATGTTACAGAGGGCACATGCAGTCGTCAGCAATAATATTAAGGACAGTTCTTGGAGATTTATATTCTCAAAATATGTCTTTCTTCCTTGAACAAGTAGTTTTGGAAGCTTTAACTAGGAGAGGACATTAAAAACTGCAGAGGATAATCAATCTTTTGATAATGCTTCTAATATATACTAATGTAGAAGACTACGATTTTTTTATGGTTTTCACTTAGCTTATGTTATTTGACAATTTATAATCATTGCATCGAAATATTGGATGTTGATGGAGTTTTTACTTTACAAATAATGCTTCCTTTCATCAGTTTGACACGTTAAGTGATTCGTTTTGGTTATGAAGGATAAATTGGGTTTTCTCATTAGTGTTTTTACCTCTATAGTAAAGAGTGTTTTTTTCCAGGTATGGAAGTTTAAGTTGGCATTACATTCCAAGATGGCAACCGATTTAACAGCTGTCAAGTGATTTATTCTCAGTTTGGTTTGGCAATTCATCAAAACGATCATCAAGCAAGGCGTAGATTCGTCGAATGGGCCCAAAACGAGATTGCCGTTGTTCCCGATTTTCATAAGCGAATTTTGTTTAGCGATGAAGCACACTTCTGGTTGAATGGCTACGTCAGCAAACAAAACTGCCGCATTTGGAGTGAAGCTAATCCACAAGTGTATGTCAAAACACCGTTACATCCAGAAAAAACTGACTGTTTGGTGCGCTTTATGGGCTGGTGGAATCATTGGTCCGTACTTCTTCAAAAATGATGAAGGCCGCAACGTTACAGTCAATGGTGATCGGTATAGAGACATGATTACTAACTTTTTCATTCCTGAATTGAACAATTAAAATCCCCTGAACTGTGGTTCCAACAAGACGGCGCAACATGTCACACAGCTCGTGCCACAATCGATTTATTGAAAGACACGTTTGGTGACAGCCTAATTTCACGTTTTGGACCTGTGAATTGGCCTCCAAGATCTTGTGATTTAACACCGCTAGACTATTTTCTGTGGGGCTATGTAAAGTCATTGATCTATGCGGATAAGCCACAAACGCTTGACCATTTGGAAGACAACATTCGCCGTGTTATTGCCGATATACGGCCACAAATGTTGGAAAAGGTCATCGAAAATTGGACATCCAGATTGGACTATATCCGAGCCAGCCGTGGCAGTCCTATGCCAGAAATCATATTTAAAATGTAATGCCACAAGATTATCTTTGGAATAAAAAAAAATTCATGTCAATCGAATAATACATCGTTGTTTTATTGCAATTTAAAGTTCTATACCTCTAAAAAAACACCCTTTACAACTTTTATTTACTGATAGAGAAGAATTGTTTCACGTTGTTCTTAAAATAATATAATCTCATGACTGGCTGGTTAGTACCTTCTAATTTTTTATGCTGGATTTTTATTTTAAGTAGGTAAAAGTTTTTCAGGAGAAATTTTCTTCTGGATATATCTTGTTGGGTCTAACAAAAACATGTTCCATCTTAGACTTGAATGCACAATCTTTACTTTTTTCTCAAGGTATTGAATAATGTAAAATGAATTCTTGCGTTTAAGTTTGGAAAGAAACATAATTGAAGAATATTATTAGAAATTTCTTTGATCTAACAGTAGGGGGGAAAAGGAACCATACTGAAAATACATTTAAAGTAGAAGAAACTCTTCTATGTTACTTTTCTTTCGTGTTTTCCTGAAAATGTAAAATGTAGAGTACTATATTTCAATACATGTCGGATAGGTGGCTGTGAGGTTAAGTGCCCGCCTCGTAAGCCCTACGGCTGCGGGTTCGATCCCGGCTGAAGTCGATTGATTTTCTGGATGCGAAAATCGTAGATACGGATGTCATATGATCATGAGCCTGTAAAAGATCACTTGAGTATGAATTTGGCTCTAGCACTTGTAACGGGTCTATCCGCGTTTTTTCCGCTAATAGTCCTCTTGGGGAATATTGGGTCTTAAAAAACAATTCTATTATAAATATTTCTCCGAAGAAGACGATGTGATTTGTAAATTAAGACTTGTATATAAAAATTAAACTTTCGAGTTAGAGGGAGAGATGTTAGACTGCTGCGGATAACAGTGATTGATTAACATGAAGTAAGGCGTGAGTCTTCTTAGCTTAGTTGTGTAATATTAAGATTGAAGATTTGGTCAATTAAGGATTAAATTGCATTATGTCGCTTGGAAAGGTGTACTGCCTGGACGTAAGCGATCCGATTTGTTAAGTCTTCTAGTATCTCGTCTATCTCGCTATTGCTTTCCATATTTAGTAATTGGTGCATTTCTTAACTTGGTTTATAGAATTTGTGTCGTCATTGACAATTGTGAATAAATAGAAGTTGTTTTGAATATGGCTAATCTTCCTTCCGACTCTCACACACTAATGGACGCGGTGCGTCCATTACAAACTCTCTGCAAAATTAAATAGGGACAATATTTAGCATCCGACGAGTTTGAACAGAAAAAAATTCAAACGTCACAATTTAGTACCCTATAGTACCACCAATGAAACGGCTTCTACTCTGAGGGACTTGCCGAGACTGCAAATCACTTAGCTGCTAAAATGCAGCCCATTAGTAACAAACAATATTTTAACATGTTCTGTTTGAATCGGGTTCAGTTTTCTTTTACACATTGTAATTTATGTTTCGTTGAAGTCATAAAAAATGCTGTCCTAAAATTTAAAAAAAAAATTACATATTTAATAGTGATTTCTAAAAATACAGTCTGGTGCATATACAATGGCATTTTAAAACTTCTTGAGGCCCTTGGCCCCTACGCAAATGTAGGTTCCATCTGCCATCCTTTTAAGTATACAGGATTTACCATACGTTGGTAAATATTTGTACAAACGGTAACCCGTAACAAGTAAATGTGCGTGACCTACTATTTCAGAAATCTAGGCGCAAATCAACTCAACTGATTGCCGCCTCAGGTAATGAGGGTGTATAATGGTAAGCCTAGGCCTAGACGCGACACGAAGGATAGACATGACATAATAAGACAGATTTGGCACTGTTGCCAATTGACATATAGTTCGAAAAATTCCCAGTTTTTCGGAGAGTATGCCCAAGAATAACATTTGATGATTTAAGTTATTTAGAACGGGCAGAGAGATGTCTTAAGACTTCTTGAGGGCATGAGCCCATATACAAATGTAGGCCCCACCTACGGCCCTTAAAAATAGGCGGTACATAGCATACGTTGTCAAATATTTGTACAAACAACAACTCGAAACAAATAAATGTGCATGACTTACCACGTCACAAACCGTCTCGACCGACTGCTGCCTTTTGACTGAATGAATAATGATCACGCATGATGGTAGGCCTAGATCTATGCATGGACGATGGTCATCACTTGTAGCCAGTTGACATATTGTCCAATATTCCCAGTTTTTCAGTAAATACAATTGAAAAAACATGTGACAGTTGAAATTATTTGAATCATGGTCTTATTAAGGCCTAATCGTAAACGAGATGTGGCCCCGATTGGGGTCGAGGCCCTGGGCTCGGGCCCAGTTGGTCCATGCCTTAAGTCGTCCCTGAGAACATGACTTTATTAAGGCCAAGTCGAGAACGAGATGAATCCCCTCTCAAGACCGAGGAACTGGAGCCGGGCCCAGATGGCATATGCCTTAAAATATCACCACGTATGTATGTATAAGAATAAAAATCAAGTAAAAATATTTTTCTATTGAGGCTTTTGTACCTAAACAATAAGTATTTTAAATTTAGTTATTATTCTTTCTTTTTAGTCCAATAAAGGTTTTAAAGGGAAAGCAACTCTCTGCGACAAGAATCATATAGAAATACAAATTATCAAAAGTTCATACAGTTCTGGATAATAGAAAATTTCTTATCGATGTCAAAGCAAGAAAAAGGAAAGCCAATTTAATTGAAAAAATATTCAAATTAATGATGAAAAATATTTTTTTTAATGTGCAAAATTTTATTAGGTACATAAACGGTATTAAAAAGTATTTATCGATAGAATAAAAACATGAAAGTTTTAAAACCTTAAAACAACGTTGTGCATCATTTGAAACTTTTAAGGTTCTTAAGCAGATACAAAGCGTTAGAACCGTCTGAACAAAAACTTAAGACTTTCTAAAGTGTCCAGGTAAATAAGAAGTTGTGGTCAGTTGGGAAAGTCCCTAGGTGGCACCTTGCCAAGAGGTGTTCCCACCCAGGGATAAAACTCAGGGCAGGGCGAGCAGCTTCGCATGATGCGCAACGGCTCTTTGTAGGAACACGTCTCGATCTTTTTGCAGGATCGAGGCTCGGGTCTTTCCCTGAACCTGATTCTGTCGTAAGTCACAGGATTCCTGACGTACTCGACAACATCTCGGACAGTGGCAGCAAACACGTCCGGCTTCTGCAGGATCTCGTCAAGGAACTGCATGAACCCATCTAAGCGCTCCTTCTCCCGGAGCCATGCTTCGTGCAGGAAAATGGGGAATGGAGCCTACGGAAAAGAAACATACATTTAACATTTTAAAGCAGCGATTCTCAACCTTTTTTTTTGTTGCGGTACACTTTTAACGATTTCAAAATTTGGCAGCACACACTAACAGTAAAATAACCTTAAAAGAATTTTACTTATCTGCAATGCACTATGTAAAGTACTTTATGATAACAATTTTCAATGCTAAATAAAATAATATGTACGACAATAAAATGTTTATGGAGTAATTACCGTAAAATACGGCGTATAGGGCGTACTTTTAACACACACACACACACACTAATTGAAATTTAAGGGTGCGTGTTATACGCCTGGTGTAAAAATGGTAGCTTCAAAAATAAAAAAAAATGAGATGAGCATAAGAAAAATTAAACATCTACATAGATCGGAATACCATATATTTGAAAGAAATGACATACGTAATGAAGTTAAAGGGTTTGGATTTTAACAGTATACTATTTTTTCAAAATTCTGGGATAATAGCTCGAATAAATGACTTAAAAACATACGAGCATTGTACACAGGGGCATAACGTACACCCTCACATCGCCGGGAGGGGGGAGGTAAGATTCTAGGGAGCTCAAAATCTGACTTCGCAGGAAGGGATTCTCAGTTACGCCACTGATTGTGCATTCACACTTCTGGTTCCGTGGTAAAAAAGGAGGTGCGCATTATACGGTGAATATACCTAACAATTAAAAATATAGCTTGAAAGTTTGGGTGCGTATTATTCGCCGGTGCGCGATATACGCCGAATTACACAATTACGGTTAATCACAAATTAATTATAAGAATACATTTAATGCGCAATTTGAGCTTGACGATTTTTGATAGTTTCGTTTCTATTAGGTCGTAAAAATGGTAATACCACTTTCATTTTATCATCCATACATTTTAAAGCCTCGAATAAATTTTTGCCCTTTTTATATTTGTTAATGCTGAAAATCCGAATTCACGCAGATATAATGTTGAAAATTGAAACAATATATCTAAAGCTGTTTTTGGCTATTATGAGATAATCGTCTCTAATTTTAATCCAAAATTAATTAATGGACTCTTCCCGAATATTTTGAAATTAAATTTCGATTATTACAGAGTGAATTAGATTTTCCTCTTGATTCAAAGTTCATTCATTTACAGATATATCCGTTATCACAAATGGATTACGAATCCAATCAAATTTTTTTACATCCGTCTACCCGCAAAAGGATAAGTTAAATATACCACACGAATATCCGTAGTTTATTTCTCTAAAAAGGCTAAATGATTCGGTTCTGGATTTTAGTTTTTTCCCCCCTCGGAGTACCATTAATAGTTTTAAAAAAATTTGGCGGCAAACAAAACTACTGCGGCACAGTGGTTGAGAACCACTGCGATAGAGCATAGGCTCCCTCATATTTTTTAATCCTAAAATCTCCGTCGTGACTAAACATCTGAAACACACTAAAAAGGAAACGACGCATTATCATGTGATCACATTTATCATGCGACCATCATGAATTCAGCCCAATCGTATTGCTGAGAACTAAGTAATCTGCAAATTATCTGCATGCAATGTGAGAAATTGATCAATTGTCCGCTGTTTAAGAGAGCAAGGGGTGCGATTTATGCAAAATACTTTGATTTAATAGTTTTCATAATTATTTTGAGTTACTCCCTTTGTATATGTATTATGTAAAACAGTTTCTGTGCTCTAAATACCACGAAAAGCAAACCATTTAATTATTTAAGAAACGTCAAAATTTATGGATTTGAAAAATGTTACACCCCTTGTAATAATTAATGTATGCACATGAAATTTGATTTAAAAGTACTTCGAACAATATTTAACAAAAGTCAGTACAGTTTTTGTGATAATAAAGAGTGTTTTTTTTCCAGGTATAGAAGTTTAAGTTGGCATTACTTTCCAAGATGGCGACCGATTTAACAGTTGTCAAGTGATTTATTCTCAGTTTGGTTTGGCAATTCATCCTGAATAGACTCCCGCCTCATAGAGATTCGTCGAATGGGCCCAAAACGAGATTGCCGTTGTTCCCGATTTTCATAAGCGAATTTTGTTTAGCGATGAAGCGCACTTCTGGTTGAATGGCTACGTCAACAAACAAAACTGCCGCATTTGGAGTGAAGCTAATCCACAAGTGTATGTCGAAACACCGTTACATCCAGAAAAACTGACTGTTTGGTGCGCTTTATGGGCTGGTGGGATCCTTCTTCAAAAACGATGAAGGCCACAACGTTACAGTCAATGGTGATCGGTATAGAGCCATGATAACTAACTTTTTCATTCCTGAATTGAACAATCATGATGTCCAGGAACTGTGGTTCCAACAAGACGGCGCAACATGTCACACAGCTCGTGTCACAATCGATTTATTGAAAGACACGTTTGGTGACCGCCTAATTTCACGTTTTGGACCTGTGAATTGGCCTCCAAGATCTTGTGATTTAACACCTCTAGACTATTTTCTGTGGGGCTATGTAAAGTCATTGGTCTATGCGGATAAGCTAAAAACGCTTGACCATTTGGAAGACAACATTCGCAGTGTTATTGCCGATATACGGCCACAAATGTTGGAAAAAGTCATCGAAAATTGGACGTCCAGATTGGACTGCATCCGAGCCAGCCGTGGCAGTCCTATGCCAGAAATCATATTTAAAATGTAATGCCACAAGATTATCTTTCGAATAAAAAAAATTCATGTCAATCAAATAATACATCGTTGTTTTATTGCAATTTAAAGTTCTATACCTCTAAAAAAACACCCTTTACGATTGATGTACGTAAAATACCTTTTTATACATGCTTATTGAATGTTTAAAAATGTCACAGTTCTGAATACAATGACTTTTTTTTTAAAAAAATAAGTATTGTTTTGCTTCAAAAATACATATTAACTTTTGCTATATGTATTAATATCAATAGCTAGAAAAAAATATCAAAGCATTTGGCACATTAGGAAAAAAAATCCTCAGCATTTTAAATGAAGATAAATTATTTTTTTCTTTCTGAGAGAGATAAATCAGTTTAAAGAGTTTTCATTAGCCATTGAGATGGGAATAAAAACGATCTTGAAAGTCATCATAACTCTCGATTTTTTACGCTTAGAGCTTCCAAGTTTTGTGAGATTGTAGAAAACTATATAAAGAATAATTTAGTCTAAAAAAATTATACTTGGTTTTTTTTTTACCGATTTCTATCAATTGAATTGTACTGTGTCCCTGTGGCTGGGGTAGCCTAGGGGTCAAGGTCACGGACTCAGTGAGGGCGTGTCGCGAGTTCGAGCGTAGTGCCGCTGAAGACCCACCGAGTAGAGGGGCTGATGTACGTTAAATCAGTCGAGCCTCAAACGTCCTCCGTGTGGTACACCAGCTCAGGTTTCATCCACGTCACTTGACCATGGCTCAAAATTACGAGGTCCGTCACCAAAAGCCCCCGTGAAGCTGAATAGGGTGACGTTAATATCCACGCACTCACGCACCGTGTCAATACTACCTAGGAGGTGTTGACTGTGTCCCCTTAACGAAATAGTCTTGTTAATCTCCAGATTACCTTGAGAATGTGTATGTGGGCACATTACTTCATTATTGCTCTATAATAGCAACATATGCATTCACGCTGCCACCGAAAATTAAGTAACACAGTGATTTCCCCGCCCGCTTGCTCCTTTTGTAAAGAGATGTTCAATTTAGGATGGTTCAACCGACTTTTTCAAAATCTAACTAAAGATGCAGTGCTTTAGAAGCCAATTAAAAAGGTACTTTTTGTAATTCATATAGTTCAGAACTTATTACATATAACTTCCTTCAAAAACTACTTCCTTTTATGTTGCAACCTCTATTGTATCTCACCTTGTTGGAACGGTAGTGCCTAAGAAAATTCTTCATGAGATAATCCTTGGTGTCCGAGGCTGTCTTGGGTTGAGGCGTACATGCGTCCAGCATGGAGCAATAGAAGTCTCCTTCTGTTGAAGACCGGTGGTATTGTACCATAGGTATTTCCCATAAGCCTTCAAAGCGCCCATTAGGGCAAGGCTCTATTTGGCAATCCTGTAATCGATAGTTCAAAGTCACTTTCATTACTGAGGAAGGGAAAAAATAAGTTTTATATAAAGTTTGGCATTAGTATGAGACTTTTTTTTAACTTACTGGGTTATTGTACTTCAGGTAAAGTTTTATCTGTTTTTCTAACGTACAATGTTTTGATCAAATTATAACACTTGAAGGTAAATGGCAATATGTTTAAATATTGGTATTGCAAAAAAAAATGATGATGCTTCTAGTTTGTTAAAAGGATATATATGCGTAGTTAAGATATTTTCCTCACTTTTTTATTCACTTACCTCTAAAAAAAAGAAGAAATGAAACTATTTTTTTTTTCTTCATCGGCATTGTAACAAACAAAAAAAGAGAGTAAAATGAGATGATTTTAAGAAATTTGCCGAAAAAAAAAATCAAATACTCTATACTTCCAAATATATTTCGATCCGTGTAAAGTCGAAAATGTGTTTTTTCTTTAAAAATTCCTCCAAAATTCGAATTCCGTACATAACCCGAATTGAAAAAAAAGAAAATCCCGAAACTTTCAAAACATGTCACCATGAAAGCAAAAATGCTGCCAAGCTGGTAAACCGGATGAAATATTTTCCAATAAAGTTTCTGCAAAGTAAAACGCCAAACACCAACAATGTTAGTTTCATTTCTGGTAACCCTATCTTAAGCTAACACATTTGTTTTTCTCGTCAATTTTTCATCTTGCACATTTTTTGTGCAAAAATTATTGTGTTTGGATTATGAGAGTGGGAAGAGATATTCGTATAAGACATAGGATCGTCGACATATGTTTCAATGCCCAGGGGGGGAAATTTACTGCATCATGTTCATGTGTATTCAGACATTCCCAATGAATAAATGTGAATTTTACGAAGTTTTCGGAAACTTGCATTTGGACAACGAATTTGAAGAATTAACGTGATTTTTTTCTCCCTTTTTTAATAAAAGTTCTAATCAAAAGATCCAAAAAGTTAAAAGAATAAAACTGCTTGCGGGTGGCCAACTGGAAAAATCTTTTTCCTTAAGTTATACGTTTTTCCGAGATTAGCAAATCCGTATGTAAGCCGACCCCCTTCTAAACTATTCTAACTTTTAAAAAGTTCTAAAAATTCTCGGCTAATGCATGAAAATATAGTATGAATTAGCTGGATGTATTATTATTATTATTATGCAGAATTAACATCATCATGTATTATTTCCTTTTGATAATCTCGATACACTGATACACAAGAATACCTGTGCGTATCCGAAGTCGAGAGTATAGGGCCAAATGGGAAGGTCCATGTAGTTTCTACTGGGCATGGAAGAATCGTAGAAGAATCCTTCCTTCTTTAAGACTTCGAAAGTGACGTCACCTGCTGTTTGAAGGAAAGGAGCCCGATGACCACCGAGTTCTTCTTTAGGAATGCCAGCGTAGGTCGATAGCATAGTACGCATGCCCACTGTTTCTCGCTTCCATCTTTCTGGAGTGCCGTGGCGCCACAAATCCGTGTTGCTCTCGTGGCTGAAAAAAAAATTGAATAGATGACGCAGATTTTGGGCGATATAGTTGAATATTACAAATATTATCCTCTGAGAAAACAGAAGGGCTGCGGTAGTCCAGTGGTTAAGGTATCGGATCGTGGCAGGTATGTCAAGAGTTCGAGCCCGGTACCACTATAAAGATCCGTCGCGAGCTCAAACGTCCTCCCGTTGGTGTGATAGTTAGGAGAGGGGGTGCCATCTCAGGTGTTGTCCACGTCACTTGACCATGGTACAAAATTACAAGGTCTGTCGCCAAAAGCCCCAGTGTAGCTGAACAGTGCGACGTTAATATTCACTCACTCAGAAAACAGATCTGTAGCACAAGAAAAGCCCGATTGAGATACCGTTGCAAAAATAATAGGCACCATTTTTAATTTGAATTGGAAATCGATTTTATGCGTTATCAGGAAGTGTGATACTATCGAACCAAATACTTCCGTGTCCAAGGATGATATTGTTTGCATTATATGCTACCCGTGGCATGGATGATATTGTTTGCTTGAGTAAGATACAAACCATTAGTCTCTTGGCATAATACTCTGTTTCATTCAGGCTTTGGTAAACAGTTTATCTATTTACTACGATGCTAGAAACAGCAGATAACTCATTGAGTTGAGTAGCTATCATCCTCAATTTTCCAAGAAATTAATGCCAAGCAATGGTCTTTCTGGCTTTTGGTGGCTCTTAGGCGCTCTCGGATAGGTCTTCTGAATATTGTTCTGGTTTTTTGGACCCGTTTCCATAATCTGAAAACCACATTTTAGGACACATTGAACCATACTGTAATCTCCACTTGGGTTTTTCTGCCTCCAACTTGCCAATTGTTTTCCATAATCGCTGATAAAAAAATCCCTTGTTTTTTTAGCTATAACTATAAGACTAAATCTTAAGAGGAGTAGATCGAGACAACGCTAATGCACCCATATAGTTTTTTTTTAATGCAATGCTAACACCATCTGTTCTCCAAAATATTATTTATTTTTGTTAATATATCTCATGATTATTTATCAAACTTCAGTTTGATGTGCAATTAATTTAGTTAATGAAAAATTATATTTTGTTTCATAAAATAAATATGGCTGAAAAACCCAAATATATTGAATTATGTAAATTTCATTAAAATATCTACACTTTTACTTTGCGTGAAGAAAAAGTAAAGCATAAAATATTAGAAATATAAAACCTTAATTTATACATAACGTAAATTAATCCACCTAGATTTAAATTTTATTCTTTTTTCAAGCATATATATGTCAGCTTATCAAGTAGTTTTTTAAAGGTATCCATTAAGAATAACTTTCTCTATATAATATGATATTAATACATTTATATATGTACATGAATTAATATTATATTAATATAACATTCAAGCTATTTTTTCCAACACACAAATTGGCGCAGTATAGCCAAATTTGGCTCTTGCGCCATTAAACCAAACAATCAATCAATCAATCAACCAACACACAAATTGCATTATATTGAGATCAAATATAATCACCAGGATATCACATATTTTAATTGTTTATTTA
Source organism: Trichonephila clavipes (assembly GCA_019973935.1). Classification (NCBI taxonomy): domain Eukaryota; kingdom Metazoa; phylum Arthropoda; class Arachnida; order Araneae; family Nephilidae; genus Trichonephila; species Trichonephila clavipes. The sequence goes on from BMAU01000939.1 coordinate 540,306, forward strand.
TGTCAGTAGTTAATTGTGAATGACTTGAAAGAGAGAATAAAGAACCACAAAAATGAAAATAAATTAATCTTATTTATTAACTGAAATAAAGCAGGAACCTTCAGTTCGAGGAACTATTTATTTTGATTACAATAACTATGGTCAAAATCTGTATTGATGGATTTAATTTCTTGTGAATTTAACAGTAATCCTTCTTTAATATTGTTTACTTCTTAAGTAGTTGGATTTTTTGAGTGAACAGGCAGTGTATCTTTTTCTTTGAGTAGAGAAATATATCCAGGTTGTTTTTCAATTTTATTGTCGAGGATACCATCATTTTAATTCTTTTATTATTATGCTCCTCCATTTTTTAAATGCCTTTTCAAACAGAAAGGGTGAGTGAGGACTTGATCACAAAATGAGCTGATTAAGTCTCTGCTATGCACATTCATTTCAGCCTCCATTTAAGAAAACAATAAGTATGAAAAGAACTTCAGCAAAAATCGTTCCGCTAATTCAGTGATACAAAAATTGTAAAGTTATTCAATTATTTTAGTTTCCATATTGCGTAACAGATGGCACTAGCATTGCATTAAAAAAAACCTATTTGGGTGCATTAGCGCTGTCTCGATCCATTCCTATCTTAAGTAAGTTTTTTAAAAAAATCAAAAAATCTACTTGAGGATTATTATTACTGTACTCAAAATGTTTGAAGTAAACACTTTAGAGTAATCCGACATAAGTAATTTGCCCTGATTTTCTACCGGTATTATCCTACCATCTATTGCTAAATTTAGAAAACAAAAATTGAAAAGAAAAATTCTTACGTTCATTTTCAAATTTTCAATCAAATGTAAAAATATCTCTTATAATTGTGTAACACAGTATAAAATCTGTCTTACTGTGTACAGAAAGAAGTATGGTCTTCGTAACTTTCAATCCAAACGCGAATTTTTGAGAAGAAAATATAGTTGAACGTATTTATTTCGGAAAGTTTTTACCTGATAGTGTGTACAGCTATCTCATGGCCCTGTAAATAGAAGGATTGTGTGATTGAGTAATCGTTGTACTCATGACATACAAAGAAGGTGATCTTGACGTCTTTTTGGAAGCGACCCTTACGAACGATTTGTTTGTAAGTTTCCACGTTGGCCACAGTCATGGCATCGTCGAATGTGACCATCACGAATTGAGGCCGTTGGTCAAGAGGTATATCAGGTTGGGAACCGAAGCATCTACAGTCAGGTAGGCGGCAAATGGCCGGATCACATGATGGCTTCTTGTCCTCCTCGGAGTAATCATAATCGTCATCGGCAGATGAGACTGAAAATAAACAATGAACAATTAACAGTGGGACCCAAGGTAAATTACCGCATCATACGTTAAATTAACATCACACTAGAGTTTCAAAATGAATTGTTGAGAAAGACTGAAACAGTTGAAGTTACAATTCTCTAACAAAACTTGTTGTTTCTGAGGACACATGATCGACGGTGTCGGATAGAGACCCACAAAATTCAGTGGCCAGGGGCTCAATTTACATCTATCGTTATCCACAGCTTTTAGCATCATAATAACATAATTTGGCTCGGTTCCACTTCACTTTTGAGAAAGAACACCCTAGGGGGTCAGGAACCTCCCATCTCTATTCCTCTTCAACCAATCTTTCAGAGGACTTGCAGCTCGACAAATATTTAGATAGCTCCCATACCTCACAGGTACTATAAATTTATAAACATCTGAAGGATGGAAGGATTTGTTATGGGTACCTTCCGTTCCATACGCAAGTACTTTATCGACCACGCCAAAACGATCGTCTTCACGGGATGTTTGGTTCTAGTTTATATAGATATCACACCGCCACATACCCCCATGCCAGTGATTCGGCGAATAGGTGAACGAACGATACCATATTTGTGGCTAGTATGTGAGCAGTTGCGTCACTTGGTGGATTGCGTCACTTTGTAGGTTGCGTCATTCATGCGTGACGGCTTAATTGCGCCATTTGTGTCTGACGGCTTAAGCGGTGGATAAATGACGCCAAGACTGTGGCGAGTGAAGGGTGCGGTTCTTTTTCACGGCCAGGGTCACCAATGAAGGAAGGAAGATTCGATCTGTGTACCTTCCATTCCGAACGCAAGTACTTTATCAACCACTCCAAAACGATCGTCTTCGCGTGATGTTTGGTACTAGTTTATATAGATATCACCGCCACACATCCATGCCTTCTCCGGGATTCGAACCCAAGCCCAACGACATAGCAGTCAGCGTCACAAACCACTATACTGGATGAGCGGCCATGGAAACATCTAAAGGCCCTTTATAGCAACGTGTTACATAACATTTCTTTCCCTGACAGAATTTTTGAGAAGATGTGAACGGTTATATCAAAGCTTTAAAGAAGAGTTGTGTATTTTTACATACCTTTTAGATCATCAAAATATATTTTTCGTTATAAAAAAAGTATTGTAAACATAGACCAGTACAATATTTAAAATTTATATTGCACTGAAGAGCATTATTTGCAAATTTTATGTAGTTATTCCAACATATATATTTTGTCTCCTTTCTCCGCGATTTTTTTTCCTTAGTGTAACTTAAAGTTATGTTTTAGTTTATATAGTTAATTAGTTTTAAGGATACCTTCAAAGCTCTTAATTTAAACATATAATAAAACCAGGCAATTCATTATTCAATTATCTTCATGTTTTATTTAAAAAGAAATTTGTATTTTTAGGACTCTAGTATTGGGAGAAAACGGGCATTAAAAAGAAATTTAACAATAACATAATACATCGATACGCTATTTTATACTTACTGCCTCGGGATATTTTAATATGATGTGTCTAAAATATTAGAATTAAAATTTGTCCTAGATTTAAACAAGTTATTTAAAATTGTATAACCTTCTTTTGATCGTGAATCAAAAACCAAAAATGCATTCTGTAGTTGTATCATATTCTCCAATAACCTGCCTATGAGGCATAGAATTAGTACATATTATTTGATTAAGCAGTAGCGCACACAAAATTTTTTCAAGGGTTGAAAGTCCACCATTTTAGTATCATACTCCAATACGCCGTTTAACGTATTCTTTTGATTTTGTCGATTTTCGGGATCAAAAACAATACAAAACTAATTATTGAGTAAATATATAGCATTAATTAATAAAATTAATTATTATATACATAGGATTATAACCAATCAAGGACTATGGGGTTGTCCGGACCCCTAGGACATCCCCCTTGTGTGCGCCACTGCATGCAAGTATATTGTTTAGACATACCATCAATTAACTCGCTGCATTTAATTTAGTACTCATTTATTTTTATTTAATTTGCTGGTCATGCTAAAAAATTTTCGCTTTAAAACTACATTATTTCTTATATATTTACGATCTTCATTCCACCACACCATATCTAACGTCCTTGAAAGAGACATTCCAAACTTTTTAATATAAATTTCAGTCTAATTTGTATTTACGTATATTTGCCCTATCAGACTATCCTGAATTTTGGGAGTCCTTTTTATGATTCGATTATAGTCTTATCTTGGAAACATACGGTATATAGACTTATAGGGTATATACAGGGTGTTGCCGAATTTGACCGACAAATTCAGGGTAATAGTGAAGGTAGCCTGAGGACTACAAATAAACATAAAACACGAGGTCGCAAACCACATTAAGTAGGTGAAAAACGCGATGATAGTAGCCGTTGGGAGGATGATGAGCCAAATGAGGGGAGTGACCAAACAAATGCTGGGGTATACATATACTGCCCGATCGCCTGAGTAGCACAAAATACCTTGTTTTCCTACAGCATGTACTCCCGGAGTTGCTGCAGGGAGTACCAGTCACTGCGCACCAGGACGTTTGGTTCATGTACGATAGTTCACCAGCACATTTTTCGATTGCGGGATGCAACCACCTTATGCTACATATCCCGGGATGTTGATTGGATGCGGTAAACACGGGTTCCACTTTTTCTGGACCTCAATCCCTTGGATTTTTTCTTCTGAGGTCACCTGAAATCGCTTGTGTATGAAACGCCGGTGGCTACAGTGGAGGATCTCACGTCACGTATCGTAGGCACTTCAGTTGACATCTCCAGCACACCGGATTTGTTTGAAAGCATCCAACAATCTTTCGCCCATCGGCGTTGGCTGTGCTATGATCTATGTGGCCGCAACTTCGAATATTTCCTTGGTAATCACTTGCCGTTGCATTTGTGGCGTCGAGCTGTGATGCAATGTTCGTATTGCAAACATGCTTTACGTCTAATAATTGTATTTCTTACTTCTAACTACCCCCTTTTCATTCCATTTGACATCACACTGTTCATCACTGTTTTTGCAAATTACTCCGACTAAACGTGGTTTGCGATGTTATGTTCTATGTTGATTTTTCGTTCCGATACTGCCTATTATCACCTCTCTGAACGAATCCGGCAACACCCCGTATATAATCTATTTTCAAGAACTACGATAACTTGGTTGGTAGAGTACCATCCCCCTACCTGATGTTCAATGGTTTTGGTTCTCGTAGTGCTCAGGACAGTGGCGTAACCGAGATGATTAGGGACCCCCTGCAAAGTTAGATTTTGGGCCCCAAGCTGCATCTTACAAAGGGTATATACTTGGCGTCAGTTAGGATTTGGGCTCTCTAGAACCCGGCTCTCCCGCAATGCGGGAGTTGAGAGAGTGTACCTTACGCCAGTGGCTCTAGACTGTTAATGCACGTTAAATCTGTTTGAATTCAAATTACATTTGAATGGAGTGCTATCACAATTGTCGGCCTGGTCATTAAATTGAGTCGAATAGTCTATGTTAAGACTGTCTACACCTAATGTCAAACAACCTGAATTAGACCTCGTTTTCAGCAGAATGTCCGGCTCTCGTAAAAATTCTAAACATTGTAGCCCATATTCTTTTATCATATATTGTGTCTGCAAAAACTATAAATATTCCATAAATACGTCCTTTTTTCCTTATGTTGTTTCTTATGCCAGATGGTGCAGCTCAGCTACACCCTCTCCATAAAACCAAAAATCTCCAAGAAATAAAATAGGATTGCTTAAAACCTCGTCAAAAGTAAAGTTCAAACACTTAAGAATATGACTGGGGGAGGCCTTATCAGCCTCGCTCTTATGACACTCTGCAAAGACTTTCCAGCCCTGTTCAAAAGTAAGAGGTTTGATGTGGCCACTAAAAAAACGCGATGGAGCCGTCTGCCTTTTTTTCTACAAAATGTAATATGAAAAGCTTATTGCGCATAATGTTATACGGCAGGGGTGGGCAACTAGCGGACCACGCGGAGGCCGTAAAGAATTTTTATGCGGCCCGCCGAGATAGTCAGAAAATCCACTTTGAACCGAGATTTCTTTCCCGTGCCCTATCAAAGATTCGTCTTTTATTTTTCAATAGTAGGGAAACAAAATGCCTCTGAAAGTGTTTCTACCAAGAGATCATCTGCAGAGTTTGGAAAACGAGGTTACAAGAGGGTTCCAGTATTTTAAGAAAACTGAGGCTTATTTCAATTTGCTCTGTTATCTCATTGCTGCATTTACTGATACAGTACTTGAAGAGCTACAGCTTGAACTTACTGATCTTGAGCTCAGATCACAGTGTGAAGAAAATGTTTAATGCTATAACATTGGCTTTTACAAATCTTTGTCGGCTGAAAAATATCCACGTATGAAGAAATCTGCAGGGAAGTTGTTCCTTATGTTTTAGTCGACATCTATTTGTGAGCAAAGTTTTTCTTGCTTGAAGATCTACAACAGTAAATATAGATGCAAGTTCACTGAAATAAACTTTCAGGCTATGATGAGAATTTAAACAGGCAATCTTCCACCTGGTTTTAAAAAAAATTGTAGAAAAGTATGATAGAGTACACACATTTGTCTCATTAAGGTATCCGACTACGTTCGGAACCGTGATTTTAAAAAAGCGCATAAATGGATAATTTTCGTGATATTTAGTGTCATTCAGATTAAAACACATGCATAAAATTGTTTTAATGACATTTAAACAAAAAAAATATTTAAATACAATATTTTGGCAAAAAATTAACTTAGAATAATCTTTTTTCCAAATGTTCTCCTTTTGTAAAAAATGGTTCTATTATAATAATATTTTGCCTCTCTACAGAGGCTCAACTAGAATTTTTGAAAAATTCACATTATTTTCAGAGTTACCACCCATTGAAATAATTATTGGCGTTTTTTTCTAAAAAGTTACTCCCCTGTGCTGTCGTAAAATATGAATAAACCCACTTCTAAGTTATATATTTCAGAAATTCTAGTTGAGCCTCTGTACAGAGGTCTGAGTTATATAGAGGCAAAATATTATTGTAACAGAACCATTTTTCACAAAAGGAGAACATTTGGAAAAAAGGTTATTCTAAGTTAATTTTTTTCCAAAATATTGTATTTAAATACATTTTTTTTTGTCAAAATGCCCTTAAAACAATTTTATGCATGTATTCTAATCTGAGTGACCCTAAATATCATGAAAATTATCCATTTATGCGCTTTTGCAAAATCACGGTTCCGAACGTAGTCGGATACCTTAAACTGATTCTAAAATTAAACGTACTTGCAGTTATAGAAAAATATTGAAATTATATAGCACAATAAATAAATTGAATAAAATTGTCAATATTTTATTTAACATATTTATTACTTTTTATAATGATTGTAATCAATTTTAAAAAATGCTGCCGTCCGGTTTTCTTCTGCACCCACAATGTGGCCCGTGAGGCAAAAAAAAGTTGTCCATCTCAGTTATAGAGGATGGAATACAGGGTACATTTTACATCAGATAAAAAAATGGATCGAATCCGACACAAATGAATAATACATTACTTTACATAGAATAGAGCAGTCAGAATACATGTTCGAGCATTTTCCTATTTGAAAAAGTATTCCGAATTTAATATCAAATTCTTTAACATAATGCCAAAGCATTCTGAAGTGGATGTTTGCATAGGACAGGGGTGGCCAACCCGCGGCACGTATGCCACAATGTGCCACGGTGGAATTGTAGTATTGGCACTCTAGAAAAATTTTTTAAAAAAGGAAATTTTTTTAAAATTTCGAAAAAATTAACCATTTTTTTTTTCAATTTCTACTATTTAGTACACACTCTATATATTTCTATATTTATCTTGTTCAAATTTTCAATTGTTATTAAAATTCATTTTAAAACGCTCATTTGAGCTAAAAATTTTATATACACGAGGATTTTGGATGACAATACTGTAATTTAATTATAATTAATAAAAATTAATTGATTAAAACTAATTATTCAAAGAATTTCAAATACAGCCACGTTGGCATAATTTTTAGCGACCCTTTTGGCGACTTGCGTCAAAACTTGAAAAGGATTTTTCCTCACATTTTAAAGCGCTCATTTGAGCTGAAAATTTCTATTCACTATTGTTTTGGGTAACAATACGGTAATTTAATTATAATTAATTGACTGAAACTAATAATTTAAAGAATTACAGATACAGAGCCACTTTGGCTTCCTTTTTAGCGACTTGGGTTGAAACTTTAAAAGATTTTTTTTTACGTTTCAAAGCATTCAGTTGAACTGAAATTTTATATACCCGTTTGTTTTGGATGACAATACGATACTTTAATGATAATTAATAAAAATTATTTGCCCCTTTATGTTGTGATTTTGTCCTATGTTTATACATATTTATATTAATTGTAACTATTTAATAAAAAGTAACTAAAATAAAAAGAAATTTGTTGATCTAAGTAGGAATTGACTTAAAAATTTTTTTTATTACTTGTTTGTTAGAAATTGAAAGATTAATCATTTTTCCATATTAAAATTTTTGAAAAGATAAGTAACTATTTTTTACAATTTTATTGAAGTGAAGTGGTCTCAGACAAAAAAAAAACTAGAAATTTTGATCACAAAATATGTTAGTGAATAAATGTTTTCTGCTACTAACATTATAAAACAAATTTCACTCAGATCTAGATGATGTCCACCTGTAATAACCTAATTTTGTGAGCATATGCAAGAGCTAATCCCAAAATAGATGACTTGGTAAAGAAAGTAGTCATTCAAAAGCCTCAATAAGTAAATACTGAACGTTTAACAATTACTTTAAATTGAATGATTCCAGTTGCTCATTTTTATTTTATATCTAACATAATTGAATACACTTGTATAAAGTTCATTAAGGTATCCGACTACGTTCGGAACCGTGATTTGCAAAAGCGCATAAATGGATAATTTTCATGATATTTTGTGTCACTCAGATTAGAATATATGCATAAAATTGTTTTAAGGACATTTTGTCGAAAAAAATTTATTTAAATACAATAATTTGGCAAAAAATTAACTTAGAATAATCTTTTTTCCAAATGTTCTCCTTTTGTGAAAAATGCTTCTATTATAATAATGTTTTGCCTGTATATAGTTCAGACATCTGTACAGAGGCTCAACTAGAATTTTTGAAATATATGACTTAGAAGTGGGTTTATTCATATATTTTACGACAACAGAGGGAAGCAATTTTAAGAAAAAAAACGCCAATAATTATTTCAGTGGGTGGTAACTCTGAAAATAATGTGAATTTTTCAAAAATTCTAGTTGAGCCTCTGTAGAGAGGTCTGAGCTATATACAGGCAAAATATTATTATAATAAAACCATTTTTCACGAAAGGAGAACATTTGGGGAAACGATATTATTCTAAGTTAATTTTTTGCCAAAATATTGTATTTGAATATTTTTTTTGTGTCAAAATGTGTCCTTAAAACAATTTTATGCATGTATTCGAATCTGAGTGACACTAAATATTGTGAAAATTATCCATTTCTGCGCTTTTTTAAAATCACGGTTCCGAACGTAGTCGGATACCTGAACAATAAAACCTAATTTTTGTACTTTCATCTTATTTATTATAACTTAACTTAACTCAAAGGCGCAGCAGCCCATGAGGGCCAAGGCCTACTGTATACCCAACGCAGTATCTTATTTATTATATTACTTTTAAATTTTGACGGCATATACTTGTGTTAAAAAAATGTGCTATTTGTGCACACTTTATATATATATATATATATATATATATATATATATATATATATATAAGCATAATAAGTCTGTAAGTAACATTGTTTCACTTTTGTCTTTTGTTTGTTGGAAATGTTGTAAGTGACATGCATAATTATTTTTTTATTAAATAGTGGCACTCTTCCCAAAAAGGTTGGTAAACCCTGGCGTAGGACACCCCAAAACGTGAAACAAACAAATTGTAGTTTTTTTATATTACAGCAAAGTCAGAATCCCTACTAATGTTTTAAACGTGAAAGTTTGTGTGGATGTTTGGTACTCTTTCATGCATAAATAACTGAATGGATTTTAATGAAACTGTACTATAATATAGCTTATACGTCAGAATAATACATAGGCTATAATTTATAAAGATATTGTCTGAAGTGTCCAAAATATAACGATAATTGTGAAGAAAGTAGGAAAAAATTCTGCAAAAAAGCTCGTGACAGCATATATCTATCTTTTATGTGTGAAGCAAAACTTTGCATTTTGTTTTGTCTACGCCAGGCACCAGGAACTACGAAAGTTTGAACAGGTGGAGTGTGAGGCTGATTACAATTTTAACATAAAATAAATACAACAAAAAGTAATATTATCGTATTACACTTCCAGATATAAATTATTTACACTATTTTAAACGTTCATTACACAAAACTTTTAACAATGTGTTACTTTTGCTGAGCAGAGATCAGCTTTGGGAGGTATTTTCAAAAAATCGACCCTTAAGAGTGTTACGGGAGTTATAAATAAAAAAAAATCCTTTTTATGAGCTATTAGATCTACATACTTAAAATTTAACAAACAGGGGTTTTTTTGTTCAGCTGAGATATGCAAAAAGCTTTTTTTTTTTTTGTTTAATTTGCAATTCACGTAAAATTAACTCATTAAAAACTTCTTTTTCCTTCAATCTGTGTTGTTCGATTTTTCAATTCTCCCGTGCGAAGAACGGGTATAACAGCTAGTATTATTTTAATAACGAAATATTTTTCTACTTTTTAAAAAAAGAGTACTTTTGTTAAAAACAAAGGGACTTAAAGATTCGCTGCTTATACGCATTTACATCCGAGAGTTTTTAATTTCTCACCTGTAACTGCCACCGCTATGAGGAGCGACAAAAAAATAGAAGGATTCCTAAGGCCAATCATGTTTGCATGTGAATGACACCGATTGATGATCTCTTAATGTATGGAGGTTTTCTTATCTGTTGATATTGACATCTTGGTTGATAGCAACTATTTACATCCGCGTCTGTGAACTGATAGCCCCTATCAAAGTAATCCTTTGAGAACATGGACAAACACGATAAATGGTGCTGAACTATCAATATGTTTCTTACCAAATGAAGTGTAACATCTTGAAGACGTTATCGTGTGTCATATAATGGAAGACATGTTTTATCGTTTTTATCACGAGATGAAATCATTGAGGAAAAATTCAAAGAAAAAATTATCAATCCACAGCGAATCTCTTTCTGGAGTTTCACTTTTACTTTTTTTTAAGAAAGTTACTGTGAAAATCATTGCTGTTTGGTCACAAACTAGGTTATAACTAGGGTTTCTGATTTCCCGGCTTTTTCCATTTCCGGGAAATCCCGGAAACGTAATTGTCATTCCCAAGATTCCCGGAAATACATCAGATTTTCAAAAAATTTGAAAATATGTTATTTTAAATTTATATCAATAATGATTATATAAAATAAGGATATATATATATATTCCAAAATTTATACTCATTAATATTCTCAGCTAAAAATTCAAAAAATATACTAATTATTCCTTTTTAAAGTGTAATTTGAGAAAACATAAGCAAGCTATATATATATATATATATATATATATATATATATATATATATATATATATATACACTCTGTCGCAAAAAAATATATGCACCCAGAAGAAATTGAGCTACATTCACGAAATTTGGTATGCATGTAGTGTATATGAAAATAAACAAATGATTAAAAATTCAGAACAAAATATCATTTTATTAAGCGGTTACAGCTTGCAAAAGGTTAAAAATCAGTAAGTAGTAAAGCCACCTCTGGCAGCTATACAAGCCGAAATTCGGCGTGGCATCGATTCAATTAGATCACTTATGACCCCCTGTGGAAGATCCTGCCATAGTCTTTGCATCTGCGCAGTTAATTCTCCTGTATCTCGGGACGGCTGCAGTTGCCTTCCCAGCGCGTTCCAGACATGCTCTATTGGCGAAAGATCTGGTGACCTGGCAGGCCATGGTAGGACGTCATATCCTTGAAGACATTGTTGGGAGAGTCGCGCAGTATGTGGACGAGTATTATCCTGTTGATAAATGGCACCTGGGCGACTTGATAGCATGGGTAGCACAATCGGCGTTAAAATATCGTCCACGTATCTGCGAGCTGTCAAAGTGCCTTGAAGGACCACTAAAGATGATCGTGTGTCCCAAGAAATTGCTCCCCACTGTCACACCTTGTGAAATTGCTGTATGCCGCTCGACAATAAATGCCGGATCGGACCGCTGGCCGGTGCGCCTCCAGACACGTGTGCGGTGGTCATCAGCACTGAGACTGAATCGGGATTCATCACTGAAGATGACACGTCTCCAGTCTGTCACACTCCAAGTTGTCCGAGGTCGGCAAAAATCCAGTCGACACTGCCTATGATGTGGGGTCAGTGGTAAGCGTCTTAGCGGACGTCGGCTCCTCAAGCCAACTTCGGTCAGTCGTCTCCTTATGGTTTCTCTTGATGGCACTGGATGTCTGGAAGGAGGTAAGTGGCGTTGAATCGATGCTAGCGACGTTGTTGGTGCCGAAGTGGCCACTCTTCTGATTGCACGATCCTCGCGATCATTTGTGTTCCTGGGACGTCCTGACCCTCCGCGACGGTACACTCTACCTTCTGTGATCCACTGTTGCCAACACCGAGCAACTACCATATCGCTCCGACCGAGGTGGCGGCCGATACGTCTATTCGACCAACCTGCTTCTCTGAGGCCTATTATACGGCCCCTATCAAAGTCCGTCAGCTGCTCGTACTGCCGCCGGTTACGTCTTAGAGGCATCCTAAGTCTCAATATCGTCTATCAAAGTCATCAGATTCGTTTGGATAGCCGTACGGCGCTCGTACTCATGCTTTTAAACTCTCCCAGTTGCGCAACTAATATGCGCATAGCACACTTAGCCTTGTCTCATTGGCTTCGAAATTTTAATCATTTGCATATCTCTTACCAGACTACATTCTTGCCGAGTTTCGTGATTGTAGCTTGATTTCTTCTGGGTGCATATATTTTTTTGCGACAGAGTGTATATATATATATACAGTCAGGTCTCGTTTTATGCGGTAGATACGTTCTACCGAAAAACGCATATAAAAAAATCGCATTAAAAAAGACATTACTTGAATGGAAAAAGTAGGGATACGTTCCTTAGTTTTCTAAAATCGCATAAAACCAAAACAACTAGTTAAAATTAACTTAAAACCGCATAAAAAAAATTGCAGAAATGAAAAGAAATAGGCTGCATGATAAATTACTTCGAATGTCTGAAAGAAATTCATACAAAAGCTAAAAAAAAAAAAAAAAAAAAAAAAAAAAAAACTTGTATTCAAACCTTAATTCATTTTATTTTATTGAAAAGTAATACACATAGTTTTACATTTTTAATCATTATCGCTATCTGATAATGGTTTGCACCGTTTGCGAAGTGGTTCCAAATCACCTTCATCATCAGAAGATATTGCGGTAAAGGTATCTATTGCGTCTCTGCAATAGATATTTGCGGTAAAGGCCACGGATTTTCACAAACTTCATTCTCGTTCTGTGTAGCTCTTCCTTTTCTGACAATGTAATCAGTAATTAAACTTTTCGACGAGGATTCTTTTATTTTTTTATATAGTTCACGATATCCAGACATGCAGTTCTGCAGCTCGCGTTGTAATTTAGAGGCTCGTTCAGAATTGGGGTCATTAATAAGAAAATGATTTTCTAATTTACTGCAAAGTTGAAGACCCTCTTGAATTAATTTTCCAGTGAGGGGAGTTGATTTTTCTTCCTCATCATTATCACCTTCTAGACCTACGACGCCGTCTACAGTTAGATCTAAAGTTAAATCAATAATATCATTGTCACTTAATGCATCATCCACAAGCAATTCATCTATATCATCGTGGCTGAAGGTATTAAAACCATCTCCTCCAATTTAATGTGCTAAATTAATTATTTCATCTGATAGTGTCGATGTTTGAGTGGTTGTATTGTCTGCCACACATGCTCCCCAAACCTTTTTCCAGCAGGCATTTAAAGTTCTAGGTCTTATTTGAGCGGAATCAGATGCAACATGAATTAAACAATCAAAAATAGAAAATTGTTTCCACACATCTTTTACTGTTAAGGACTCATTTTCTAGTTTATTCAAGATGAATTTGTACGTTGTCTTAATATAATATTTTTTAAAAGTTGCAATTATGCCTTGATCTAATGGCTGAATAAGGCTTGTTGTATTGGGTGGAAGAAATACTAGCTGAAGATTTGGATTTTCTAATTGTGGATGACTTGCTGCATTGTCAACAATTAATAAAACTTTAAAATCGAATGATTTTTCCTTCATATAGGCTTCCACTTCTGGTACGAAACAATTATTGAACCATTCTGTAAAAATAGCTGTTGTCATCCAGGATTTCGGGTTAGCCATCCAATGCACGAGCAGTTGTTTTAAATCTTTACCTTTAAGGGCGCGTGGTCTTAGAGATTTATTTATTAAGAGAGGTTTCAGCATCCGATCTCCTGATGCATTGCTACAAAGTAATAAGGTGACTCGATCTTTACTTGCTTTATGTCCACTTGCAGTTTTTTCATCCTTTGCGATGTAAGTACGGTTAGGCAATTTTTTCCAATAAAGTCCTGTTTCATCAGCGTTAAATACTTGATCGGCAGAATAGTCTCCATCTTCAATAATTTTCGCTGGCTCCTCTGGAAATATTTTTGCTGCTCCTTCATCTGCTGTCGCACTCTCCCCTGTTATCTTAATATTATGAAGTGCATTTCTTTTTAAGAACCCGGTTAGCCATCCTTTGCTAGCTGAAAATTCTTTTCCAGCTTGGGAAGTGGAAGTTGATGGTTTTGACTGTTTCATTGACTTATAAAACTGAAGAGCTTTTTCTTGGATTAAATAACCACTTACAGGAATCCTTCTTTGAACTTGTTCCTCAATCCAAATTGCGATGGCTCTTTCCGTTCTTTCTAGTAATACATCCCTTGCATACGATGCAAATTTGGTGCTTAATTTTGTACCAGAAATGACCGATTTCTTATTGCAGCTTCATTCTTTTTAATTGCTCTGACAGTAGATTCACCTAAATTAAAATGTTTTCCAATATAACCATAGATCCTTCTCCTTTTCCTAAGCGATCTAAAATTGCAATTTTCGTTTCCAACGAAATTGACTGCCTTTGATGGGTTTTTTTTTCTCCTTTGGGCCAAATAAAATCTTAGAAAAGAAATTTTAAAAAATTACACTTACGATTTTCTAATGAAGAATAAAACTTTACGACACTCACTTTAAATCCAGAAATCAAAATTTGTTGCTTATTATATTGCAACTTAAGTTCGCCACTTATTAAAGTGAAACTTTTATAAAAATGAACCAGGCACCGCTAAGAGAAAATATAATTTCGAAATAATGATATCGTATCGGTATACTACTGAAATAACGAATGCGAATCTAAGACTGTCGCAGCCGAGCCACAGATGTAAGCACCAAAAAGATACGGAAATTCTCGGAATACTACGATCTACGTCTCAGTATAAAAAAAATAATAATAACAAAAATCTAGAAATGTTTGGAATACAAACCGCAAATGTTTGAAATACAAACCGCATAATTTCAAAATCGCATAAAAACAATCCGCATAAAAAGAGACCTGACTGTATATATATATATATATATATATATATATATGCTTTTATCACTCAGGCTAGTTCTTAGCTTTATTATGAACCAGCTGACTTATGTAGATTATATTTATATATGACTAGCTGGTATACCCGTCTTTTACATGGGTGAATGGAAAAATTAAACAATACAGATTGAAGAATGAAGAAGTTTTTAATGAGTTAATTTTACGTGAATTACAAATTAAACAAAAAAAAGCTTTTTGCATATCTCATCTGAACAAAAAAAACATGTTTGTTAAATTTTAAATCTGTGTATCTAATTGCTGATAAAAAGAATTTTTTTTTATTTATATAGTTCCCCGTAACTCTCTTGTGGTCAATTTTTGAAAACACCTTCCTAAGCTGATTTCTGCTCAGCAAAAGCAGCGCATTGTTACAAATTTTGTGTAATGAACGCTTAAAATAGTGTAAATAATTTATATCAGGTAGTGTAATACGTTAATATTACTTTCTGTTGTATTTATTTTATGTTAAAATTGTAATCTGTCTCACGCTCCACCTGTTCAAGCCTTCACAGTTCGGCATGTGGAAACGTTTCGTTAAGTCTGGCTACTTAAATAGCTCGAGCTTTATTAGAGCTTTGGAAAAGATTTGACTTACGCTTTCGCGGCATAATTCTTAGAAGGTACTTTTTCTACACTTCCAAAAAATACAGTATGGTTGTTATCATTATTTTTACACTTAAAAAAATGCAATACCTGCCTATTCAATTAAAATTATAACGTTATAATTAACAACTAAACACAAACAAACTATCCAAATTTTTCCAAATGATGTAGTGTAACAAAGTTTATCTACTAAAATTACCAGAAGCGATAAAAGTATTTATTTTGATATAAGGATCAATTTGTTACTACCAAATGTGCATAATAAAACCATAAAAAAAACGTGCGTAGAAATAAATTATCAATTTTTATTGTATTTATGGCTCACTATTTTGGCGATAATGGCTTACACATGAAAAAAATCAATAGTAGCTATTCAAATAAAGAGAGAATTGCCACGACATCTCCCTTCAAAATCTAGTTTTATTCTGAAATTTAAAAAAAAAATAGTGATTACACTGCTCAAAGCAATAAATTAGAAGCGAGCATGCACTGGCGCCTTTCGTAGACAACACAAAAAGGGAAAGTTTTTCTTCACACATAAAAGATAGATATATGCTATTGCGGGCTTTTTGGGGGATGGCAGAAGTTTTTCCTACTTACTTGACAATTATCGTTATATCTTAGACGCTTCCCACAATATCTTTATAAATTATAGCCTATGCATTATTCTGTTGTATAAGCTATATTATTGTAAAGTTTCATTAAAATCCATACTGTTGTTTTTGCGAGAAAGAGTAACAAACATCCATCCATACATATAAACTTTCGCGTTTATAATATTAGTAAGGATTATATGGTACTTAAATACTAGTGCAACAATGCCAACGTTCAAGATAACTAGACAAGTTGACAATCTTAATTCCCCATGTGTCATACGCGTTGAATTGGTAAACATGTACTTTTTTTCATATAATAACGCCAATACCATTGCGTTAATACGTATATAATTACCGTTTATATAACCTATACAATGCTGTATATGAGTACTATGTAATGCTAGGACAACTTATGCTCTGTGTGAAAGTCATTTACTTTACTTAAAATTACTCTAAGCACACAAAAGGAGAAAGTTCGTACTCTTTCGCAATTAATGCTTTTATTTTCTCCTAATCTCCAAGTTGTCATCACTAATATAAACCAAAATATTGGAAACTTTCTCGAAAATAAACTTAATTAAAATCTCGTCTTTTAATTCTTTTGGCACATTTTTGTGCTTAAATGCTTTTTCTCTTCTGAATCAAAAAATTTGTCCCATGTTTTTCGTTTCTTCTCATCTTCGACCTCCTTCATAAAAATAATATTTTTTTATAATTACTTTCGCTTGCTCTCCTCTTCTCTCTTTCACTCACTAGAGTTGAGTCGAAGTGGGCTGCATGACTGTAATATTTAAATAAAGAAAATAAAATTTCACGGTAAAAAGTATGCATGAAATTTTTACTTTAAAAAAACCACATACCTAAAAAGTTTTCAATTAAGCGAACACCGCCGACTGAAGCAGAGTAAATCCGATTGAGCGTAACGCAGCCAAACCTGACTTTTAATTTAAATTTACTCTTCAGCAAAATGTGCCTAAAGAAGTTATCTCTTCCGAAACAATAGTTGATTTGTTGATTTTGTTTTGATTAATTTAAATGATTTTGTTTAATTTAAAAGGGAAAAAAGAGGTAACTATTTTTTTAGCCCTTTCTTATTTTGTATTTAAATAATCAGGCAACATGGTCACACTTACTTTTCTATCACTATTCCCTTTTCCACATATTAAAAGAAAATGTTTATCAGTTTTATTTTTTTCTTTCCTCTTAAAAGGATTATTCCCAATCAATGAATAATATAAATACCGTAAAATCCGGCGTATATAACAGGCACCCATACTTTCAAGCTGCATTTTTGAATTTTTAAGTATATTCGCCGTATAACGTGCACCCCTTTCCCCTTTTTTTACGAAGGAACTTGAAATGTGCATGTGCAATGCCATTATGTTTTGAAGTCATTTCTTTGAGGTACCATCCCAGGATTTTGAAAAAATACTATTCTTCTAGAACTATAATTCTTTAAATTCATTAGAGATATGTCATTTCTTTTAAATAAACGGTATTCTCCGATCTATATAAAAACCTAATTTTTTTAACTCCTCACTTTTTTTTTTATTTTTGAAGCTATCATTTCTATATACCCAGCGTATAACGCACACCCGTAAATTTCGATTTTATTTTTCGTGTCAAAAATGCGCGTTATACGCCAGATTTTACGGTAATCATCACTTGGTGTGGCATTTAGATTTCCGAATTACTGATAAAGCTGCGACCGGTGAATTCTTGACATACTCAACCGAGGGTACAATATGTTTGTTTACTCATGGCCATCATTAAAAAACAATTACTCTAAAATACGGCGTATAACGCACACTTTGAACACAAAACATGAGATTGAAATTTATGGGTGCGCATTATACGACAAGTATAAAAAAATAATAGTTTCAAAAATAAAAAAAAGAGGTAAACAGAAGTAAAATTAGACTTCTACTTAGATCGGAACACTGTTTATTTGAAAGAAACGAGAGTTAAAGAGGATTCTGATTCTAAAAGTACATTATTTTTTCAAATTCCTGGAATAATACCTCGAATAAATGGCTTAAAAACATACCAGCATTGTACAAGCACATTTCTTGTCCTTTCGCAAAAAAGAGGTGCGCGTTATACGGCGAATGTACCTAAAAATTAAAAAAATGCAGCTTGAAATTATGGGTGAGCTTTATACGCCGGTGAACGATATATGCCGGATTTTATGTATACTTGTTCCTCCTATTTTTAAATTGTATTATTATTTTTTCATCGAAGGGAGACTGTAAAATATTCACAATATATCATTCTCATTCCTAAACCTTGGTCTTTTATCTGCAAAATTTAAGAATAAGAATGATTGCAAAATGAATTTAGAGACTCCGAAGTTTTTCTATTGTGTACAAATAGTATTAATTGCTTGAGTATATAAAAATAGAAATACGTCCAATTATTTTTAAATTTTAAATACGTATTCTTTCGCCACGCGCTCAAAAATGTCAATTTTTTACGTAGAAGTTCAAATTTTTTTCATTGAATTTATAAAAATTTAGTTTTGAGTATTATTTTTATTGCCCTTAAGAAAACACGGCAAAGTTTCATTTTACTATCAAATATGTATTTATACATATGCGATGAATCCCCAGCCCTTTATATGTGCGTCAGTAGGGGTAAACCTCTTACCCAGTACAACTCATCCTACTTCCCGCATAACGACTTTGACTTGAACTTTTACTGACTTATTTGTTCATTTTATCTATCAGACATACTCCAATCCACGTGGACGAACGGCACTCTCTCACGATCGACGCTTAAATTAAAGCTCCACTCTGGTCATGGCTTGGGGTACAGAATGATTTGTTGAATTTATGGAATAAACTATCGTGTGATAAACGGCTGTAATTTTCATTGTACCTATCAATCTCAAGCACGTCAACTTAGAAGTACTCCAAGTCAGGTCATATATATATATGCATATTTTTTGTTGATAGTCTTGAAGTTTGGTAGGCATGTTCCTTTCATGGAGAACAGATCCGCTACAAAATGGATTTTGCGAAAATCGATTCCCAAGGGGTGTTGTAAGGGCTTAAGGGGCGTTATAAATAAATATTTCCGTTTTTGAATCATTAGACCTAGCGATATGAAAATTGTCAGGCATGTTCCTTTCATGAAGTAGAGTTCTTCTAAGAACGAATTTTGCAACAATCAGCCCCTAAGGGGATGGTTGTGAGGAATTGAGGGAGTTATAGAAAAAAATCTTTTTTTTTATTGTTAGACCCATTACTTTACATTTGTTAAGCATGTTTCGTTTGTTGAATAGATATTCACTAGGAATGGATTTTATGGAAATCGACTCTCAGTGGCTATTAATATATACACTCATGGACAAAAAAATTAGCGCAACAAGAAGGAGTCGTCAAAATGAAACGAAATTTGACATACTTAATGACTACTTTGATTTAAGTAAATGATTAGAAAATCAAAGAAAAAGGATCATTTATTTCAGAGAAAAAGGCAAAAGAATGGAGGATTTAATATCCTGTTGAACCCCCTCTACTGCGAATGCATGATGTGATACGATCGGGCATTGAGGCATACAAGTTCTGTATGATATCTTGAGACATTTCATTCCATATTTGCTGTAACCTTGCTTCTAGTTCATTCAAACTCGTGAGATGCCCAACTCACCGTCCCAAATGATCCCAGATATGCTCGATTGGAGACAAATCTGGGGATCGGGCAGGCCAAGGAAGGGTAGTAACAGTGCGGAGATAGTCCTGTGACACCCTTGCCGTGTGAGGCCGAGCATTGTCTTGTTAAAAAATGGCTCCTGGTAGCCGTTGCACGAGTGACA
Organism: Trichonephila clavipes; assembly: GCA_019973935.1. Taxonomy (NCBI): domain Eukaryota; kingdom Metazoa; phylum Arthropoda; class Arachnida; order Araneae; family Nephilidae; genus Trichonephila; species Trichonephila clavipes. The sequence continues at coordinate 560,322 of BMAU01000939.1, forward strand.
ACACTTGTGGTTGCAGAATGTCATGGACATACCGCTGGCCTGCCATGGTGCCGTGGATCAATACTAGGATTGACCGTGTATTGTAGGCAATGGCTCCCTATGCCATCACACCAGCTGTGGGAGCGGTGTGTCACTGTACAGCAAAAGAAGGATTGAGGCGTTCACCACGGGGTCTCCACACACGAATACGATTGTCATCATTGCTGAGATTGAATCTGGATTCGTCGCTAAAGATGACCTGGTTTCATTTCGCTTCAGTCCAGTTTCCTCGTACGTGGCACCACTTCAAACGGAGGTGTCGATGGGAGGGCGTCAAGGGCAGAACACGTAATGAGCGCAGCGATCCCAAATGTCCTTCGGCCAGGCACCTTCGTGTGGTTCGAGAAGAAAAAGGGGCCTCCTAGTGAAGGTGCTACATGTGCGTGGATGGCGGCCGATGAAGCAGTTGGCTGTACGCGTGCATTGCTTTCGATGTGGCGGTCTTCTCGACGACTGGTCTGTCGAGGGCGTCTGAGCCTGATCTTCGTGTAAATTCACTGGTTCTAACACCTCCTCACAACACAATCAGAGCGGCCTAATTGACGAGCTACTCGCCTAGCTGACAACCCAGCTTCCATCATGCCGATGATTCTCCCCCTCTCAAACTGCGACAGTTGCTCAAACTGTCTTCGAAAACGGCGTAATAGCATGTCTACGTCAGCTTTACTTTGTAAACGATTCAGCGATACGTAATCCGCAATTACGCTGCATTTCTAATCATTTGCATATTCCCCGACATGTACTTTCATCTCAAGTTTCGTTACGATCTCGTAATTATTTCTTGGTGCGTTAATTTTTTTGTCCATGAGTGTATATTTACAAAAATAAATGACAAAAAGGTTAAAAAGTTGGTACAATAGTGGAATTTTACTTAAATGTTGGAAATTTACTGCGTAACCATTACAATTTTGGGAACACTGTAAATCTAAAAAAGTTACAGCATTATGGCACTTTGTATTTTCTTGAAACAGGTGGCAGCTCAAGAGTTGAATTTCAGATAGAAAAGTAAATTTTAATTTTATTTACATTTATTCATTAGTCATTCAGGGAGATCTACTTATTATCTAATCAGCGACGACTCACAGATTTACTCAAAGTAAAATCTAGCTCCTTTGAAATTTGGCGTCAAATGATTAATTTCCATAAAAAATGGCGCCAAGAAGAATTGATACAACATCTGTTATGCATTTTTATGAATATTAATAGCAGCTATTTCTAATTTAGAAAGTTCGCCAGGAACGTAGCTACCGTCGTATCAATGATATTGACCCCCCCCTCCGAAAAAAAGTATAAGGCCCCCAAAATACTTAAACGAAAAACCCCAAAATGGTAAGAGGACTCCCCAAGACAGCCTCAAGGAGTTTTGATACAAGGACCATTCAAGACCAGCTACACCAGTGAATTTCATCATATATATTAGGTACACTCATGTCCATAAATTAAGGATAATTCAGAATCACACAGAAATTGAACTCTAAAATAAGAATTTCACCTGTAGAATTATCACACACATCTTGAAGAAGAATATGCAAATTACAGGAAACCACCAGATGACGAGAGTGTAAGAGAGGGGTATATAAGGAATGATGGCAAAGAAGTAAAATTATTCACAAGCGCTTTAAAAGCCTTTCAGTGCAACAACCGCATAGCTATGGCACAAAGGAAGCATTTGGATGATTTTTTACGTGGTAGAATTATTGGACGACTGGAATATGGACGTACCCAGCTGGAAATATCCGAGGAACTTAGAATTACCCAGAGGGTTATCTCCAGGCTTTGGCAACGATTCCAAGATGATGGTAATGTGAGTAGATGTTACAGCACAGGTCGCCACCGAGTTACAACGCCGAATGATGACCGATATTTGGCAGTTACTTCCAAAAGAAACAAACGGAGCACAGCATCAGACCTGTCTCGTCAGCTCTCTTCAGCTACCAGTGCGACAGTTTCAAGGCAGACCGGGTACATACGCTTAGGGCGCATTGGTCTATATGCTCGTAGGCCTGTCAGATGGGTTCCACTTACCGCAACTCATTAACTCATAACTGCTATTAACCTGGAGTAGAGAACATGCATTGTGGACACCACAACAGTGGTCTTGTGTGCTGTTTTCCGACGAGTCCAGGCTTAGTTTGCAGTCTGATTCTCGCCCGACTTTAATATGGAGAGCGCCAGGTACCCGTTACCACCAGGAGAACATCATTGAACGACACCGTTACGGTGGTGCAGGATGGCTCGTTTGGGGAGTAATTATTCTTGGTTCCAGAACTGACCTGCATGTTCAGAATGTAACGATGACAGGCCACATCTATCGGGATGTCATTCTGGAACAACATGTATGTTTGTTTCGGGGTGCCATGGGTGCTGAATTTCTGTTTATGGAGGACAACGTCCGTCCTCACCGTGCAAACATTGTAGACGAAAGCCTTCAATCGGAGGATATCACCCGTATGGATTAGCCAGCATACTTACCGGACTTGAATCCAATAGAGCATGTGTGGGATATGCTTAGCCGACGAATTGCAGTCCGTCAACCCCCTCCCACCTGTCTACCGGAACTTCGAAGGGCATTGCTTGATGAGTGGTGTAATATTTCCCAAGATTAGATTGATAATTTGATATTCAGCATGCCAAGGCGTTGCAAGGCCTGTATTGCATCGTCCGGGAGACATACTCCGTATTAACCATCATACTAACCATGTTATACTGATTTTTGTAAATAGGTTTTTTTTAAATTTGCTCCAGGGAGTAAAAATAGCAATTTTTATTAATTATGTCAAACATATAACATCTTTTTTGCTCTTTACCTTTTGTTTAATAAATAGACTTTACAAATAAGTCAAATTTGTTTCGCTTCTGTCTCTTTCTTTGCCTGAACTTCATTATCCTTAATTTATGGACATGAGTGTATTATGTCTCCTAGTAATTTCATCAGGTATATCGTATTGAATTAGTCTAATAGTTGATAAAAATAAACTGCGTAATAAAAAATTATGAAAAAAAATTCACTTCAGTAACATTGTTTTCAGTTAAACAATCTAAGATGATGTTTATTCTGTCCACTAGCACAGTGATCCGCAACCCCCGGTCCATGGACCTGTACCGGTCCGTGGATTAAATAGTGCCGGGTCGCCTAAAGAACATTAAACTATTGCCATTTTATTTAAAGTGGTGCATTTCTTTCGGATTTGCGCAACTTTCCACGGAAATCACTTTATATTCCACGTTAAATCACTTTTATTCATTTTTGGTGTAAGTATCTTTTATTCTGAAGGCATATTTAAATGTAACTAAATTAAAATTGTTAAATCAAAACAATATAAAATATAAACAATCAACGTGTCCCATCCTCAGTGGGCCACGGTAAAATTATCAAACGTTGACCGGTCCGTAGTGATAAAAAGGTTGCGGAATTCTGCACTAGCACAATGGAATTACCTGATTCGTGCGTGACATATCCGCATTCTCTTCCGTTCCTCTGTACTTACTTTCTTAACTTAGAAGGGAATCTTTTCGAAAGTTTTGAACGTAGGATAAAAGCTTTTAATTGTTTCATATCTCCTATAACCTATTATAAGTGGGTTTGTTTGGTACCATAGCAACGGAATTGTTTACAGCTTAAACCTTGTCGTAAGTATATTTTTTGCTGTATTAATTAAAAATCTTATTTACCACTGACGATCGTCATGTAAAATAACCTGTGGTTATGTCATATAATATAAAATGTACATAATCAATAATTCCTTTTTTTTCAGTTTTTTTTTTTTTTTTTTTTTTTTTTTTTTTTTTGCTAATTAGTATATTAATGATTTCCTATGAAATCAGTCTGAGGAATTATCATTTTTGAAACTTGCTTTAGATTCCCTCCAAAAGCTGGAAAAAATAAAGAGCAGGACCTGGTTTGGTTGGAATTAAAGTTTGTCAAGAATGGTAAGTTTATCATGTTAGTAATTTGGGCTTAAATACGTTTTTATTCTGTTTATTTTTATTGTGTTTTTATCGAGTTAGATGTATTGTGTTGTTTGTATTACTTTTTTTCTATGTGTGTTTAAAGGATGTGAGGAAAAAAGAATTATATTTCATAATTACGAAATAATTAAGAAGAATGCTTCTAAAATAAAATTTAGTATCTTGTTTATAAAGCGTTTGTATTATGTGTGTATAATCCTCTGAAAAAAATTGGCTAATAAATACATATAAATGGAGTCTCCTGTGCAGGGTTTATTTTCTTAGACAAAAATACTGCATATCAATATCTTAAATCTTATGTCCAATCTAATATATATTATAAATGTGAAAGTTTGTGAGTATCTTTGTGGGTCTTTCATGCAAAAACAACAGAATGTATTTTAATGAAATTTTACAGTAGTATAGCTTATACATCAGAATAACACATAGGCTAAAATTTATAAAGATATTGTGAGAAGTTTTCAAAATATAATGACAATTGTCAAGAAAGTAGGAAAAAATTCTGCCATTTGCAAAAAAGCCAGTGACAGCATTCATCTATCTTTTTTATCCCTTCTGTTTGTCTACGTCATGCCTCAGTGCGCTTTTGCTTTTCATTGATTTCCTTCATCAGTGTTATCACTGTTTTTATTTCATAATAAAGCTAGATTTCGAAGGGAGAGGTGGTGGCAAGATTTTAACATAAAATAAATACAACAAAAAGTAATATTAATGTATTACACTTCCTGATATAAATTATTTACACTATTTTAAGCGTTCATTACACAAAATTTTTAACTATGCCAGTTGAAGGAAAACTATGAAATTAAAATAAAATATCAAAATGTTTTTATCATTTAGTTTTTTTCTTTCTTTTTGAATGTTTTTTTTCAGTACATGTAAATATATATCTACGCTTCCCCCATACTGTTTTTTTTTATAATATATATATATATATATATATATATATATATATATATATATATGTATTTTTTTTTAAAAGTATTTCTATTAATTCATTTCTAAATTAATTATTGGTTAATTAAAAAAGTACATTGTCTATTATTTTGGATAAAAATACATTTCAGAGACATTTTTAAGCTAACTAAAGAATCGTTTTCTTTTTATTGCTTCACATTAATACTTTTTTTACTAATGCAATATTGTTTTTTAAAAGTCACAGATCGAAATTTGAAGCTATATTTTATCTGTGAGGGGAAGGGGAAGAGGAAACAGTAATTTTACACTAAAAAAACCGTGTTATGCCGGGCTAGAGGGAGGGGAGAAAACCTGTCTTAAATCGAAAATATGTGGAACAAATTTCGAAAAAGGGAAATTTAATGAAATAATTTTAGAAATCACTCACATTGCGCGCGTACAAACACACACATAATTGCTGGCGTCATGAGGGAAAGAGAAAGCCCGTGCAAAGCCGGGCCATGCAGCTAGTTTCAAATAATTTGAGAAGAACAAGTTGAAAAAAAAAGTTATACACTGATAAAATTTAGAGAAATTTAGATACATATCTATATTAGGTGAGGGTAACATACGTCTGTTAAAATACGTTTGTATGTGGCAATGAAGAGGTGCTCTGTCTTAATAGAAGACAAAATCCCTGAAGTCAGCATTGGGCTGCACGAACAACCACAACTGCAACATATCCAGGTAATATTTACCGGTCACAGTTTGCTCAGCTAAGAAAAACTACCCATACATCTTTGTAATACTGCAAAGAAAACATTCACCTTTGATCAGTGGCGTAACGGGGACTATTAGGGTCCCCCCGGCAAAGTAAGGTTTTGGGCCCCAATCCAGATTTTACAAAGAGTACTTATTTGGCATCGATCAGGCTTTGAGCTCCCTAGAACCCTTGACCACCTCGATGCGGGGGGGTGCGCTATGCCACTGCGTACTGGGATTTTCTGTATTCCAGAATCGTACATATGACCATTCCCGGATTAATGGAACTTCGCTGAATATCAACTTAGAAGTGAAATATTCGTTCTTCAAGTCTTCCTGTATGTTGACACAAAACTCTAAGTGACGAGCGCAAATTTAACAAGTTTGTGGTTCTTTTCATATATCTCTCATGTGTATGCGCGTAATAGTTTTGTAAATATAACCTTTTCAAAACGAATTATTCATTTATGCTAGCCTTGTACATTAGATTGTTACGTTGATCGAGGTTCGAAGATCTTATGCAGATCAGTCACAAACTGCAAGACAATTCTTTAAGAGCGATATGAGAATTTATTGTCGAGAAAACGATCCATGAAGTACAGGATTCAGCAGCAAAATTTTCATAATAAGTATCAGAAGGACTTCATACCTTCTACAGCTCTCAGACATAACTAACAGTGTCTAAAATACACGTATGCAAAAGATTATTCACAAACACCGCTCGTCTTACTGAACAACCGAGCAAATCGCTAGTCAAAACCAAACTGACTCAGTTCGGTGAGCGTCTGCATATTTATAACTCTAGCGCATTTTTCGAGAAAAATCTACTTGCGTCAAAGATCGTGAAATTAGTGGGTTTCTACACGAAGAATCCATATGGTCCTGAACTCGCCAAAAATGGTCTCCAGCATGGTCACCAAGTCGCCAAAAATGGTCTCCAGCATGGTCACCAAGTCGCCAAAAATGATGCCAACTTGGCTCTATCGCCAAGATTTCGCCAAGTTCTCATTGAATCGCCATTATAACGTAAGGGACGGCGTTGCTTGTGATTATTACTATTTTAACATAAATTAAATTTAACATAGAGTAATTTAAATGCATTACACATCCAATTACAAAATTACTTACACTATTTTATATAAAATTCGTAAAAATATACACTGTATGCAAAGATTCAATTTGTTACAAGTATAAACTCATTCATTGTTAAACTTTTCATATATATTCTCTATAAAAATATGTACATGGTAAAACATGCTTTATTACTTCTTTCTTCAATTTACTTCTTTGTATTTACATGAAGATTTAATTTCAAACATGTAATTCATTTTTACAGTATCGCGGATAAATATAAATGTGTAATTCAAAACTAGTGTAATTTAAAACTAGTTTCTTCTGCAAGATTACTTCCATGAAAAAAATATTATTTTTAAGTTAAAGAAACAAAAAATAGATTTAACTATAATTTTTGCACAAGAATTGAGTGCTGAATGAGTGTCTGAAAATTAAGCGATTGTCCTAAAAATGGCAGAGAAAAAGACTGTTTCAAAAAATTCAGAAATTACTCCAAATGAAAAAGAAGGATGTACTGCTTTTATATTTTGGCGAGTTACTAAAGTATAAGAAGGCGCTAAGTGCCAAATCAGACAACCCTAAAAAAATTTTCGTTACATGGTCACCAATGGAAAGCCAGCAGTTTTCTGAGTGAGCCGAAAGAAAATGGTCGAGGGGAGAGCAACTTAACGTTTCTTCCCTTTTTTAACACGCTTTTATTAGCTTCCCTTGTATGTAACGGAATCTTTGAACTCAATTTTTACCCACTTTTAAAAGTCAGATTACTTCAATATTTTGCACACTTCTCAAGGACCGATGACAGTACAATAATTTCCTAATTTTGTTCCGTTGTCCTGATCAGGATCATCAGGATTAACGATTTCCAACTTCCAGATTGCACGACTAATTCCAGATCCCATTTTCAGATTTGGCTACTAAAGGATTAAGTTGTAACCCTAAAATGAAAACGCTCATGCAAGTTTCAGGGAGAATATTGAGCGCTTTTTAGGGAAAAATATCATCGACTTTACACTTCTTCAGCATGAAATATTTCAAACTTTGCTCTTCCAGATTTCCTCCAGTTGACTGATGCTACATTTTGCAAACCAGACCGTATCAACCCAATGATAGGATGCCAATGAGCATTCCAGGGGTCTGTAACGGTTTCTTTACAAACCAGTATCAGCCTCTTGAGAGAGGTGATCACTGTTGTCTAATGGATATGTTACTAGGCTGCGAATCCAAAGGTTGCAGGTTCCGTTCTCCGGATTAGCTCCACCACAGAACCTTTAGAGAAAGCAACATGGAATAAAAACGAATTCAGAACTTTTTACTGCGCTTGGATTATTTTGATATCTATAAATTGGGAAGAAAATAATGTCTATTAAAAGGGGAAATAAACCTCTATCCATCAAAATACAAATATCGTATGATCAGAGCCTTCTTTAACCTTCTCGGCTCCCAAGGCACTTCAACAGCTACGCCCATCCTATTTCCAGATCACCCCCTTCACCTTTCAATTCTTACTTTTCCTCTTTTGTTTCAGGAGGAATTTTCCCTTTCTTTGTTTTTTCTGTTTAAATAGTTTTACCTTTATCACCACTAATGGACCTACCATCTTTTGGACTGACAGTCGTAAGGAAAGAATAATGGTATGGTTTGACCACTCTTGTTCATTTTTTACTCAACGTAATCACGTACCACCCATTCTTTTGTAAATTAGTACAATAAAAAATGAAATCGTTTGCAATTACAGTATACATTGTTGTATGAACTGTTTTCAACTTGTTAATTATCATCTTTTTCATCGCTTACGTTTTATTATATTTTACTTTTAGACATCCTTATTTTTTGTTACTGTCCTTGTTCAATGAAAAAATTTTTCGAAAAACGGATGTTATTTTTTTTTTTGAAAAAACCATTAATAACTTAATTGTAATGAATTTCGATCGCAATATCATTTTGAGTGCATAGCAACATAAAACTGTTAAGCTTTTCATTTCCTATAGTAGATCTCATTTCAGTCTTCGAAAGCAGAAATGTTTCTCTCGCGATTCACTAGGTGGTAGTACGTTCACTGTAATTTAAATTTTTTTCTCTTCTTTCATCCTTCAATTTCTTGTGCCGCCAAATCTTTTGTGCCCTAGGCACGTGCCTAAGCGGAAAAGTGCCCCTATGATTGTTATCAGGAAATAATAGCCTTTGTTACTCCGTATAACACAAACTTTGTAACTGTAACTGTAACTCAAAAAAAAATAATAATAAAGCTTCCGGTATGTGTAATTGTAAACACTTCTGAATGGAATAATTGTGCTTTACCTCATATAAACCGAAGATAAATACTTTTTTGACGAATAAAATTACACTGGAAAAGTTAATCAGCGATTAAGCAAGTAACCCCTTTCTTTTATATCTGTGAAAGTTATAAATCTTAAAATGTGCTAATGTGTGCTCTTGATCCATTGTTTATTCGTTACCAAGTGTGGTTTTTCATTGTTATTCGTTAAGCCTAAGCGCCTTTCATATACATTACAAAATCACCAATAAAATGGTGAAAAGAAGAAACGCAGTATTATGCCTAAATGTATACAAAATTTGACATGCGAATAATTCTGTTCATCATAGATAATTGAAGTGATTTTGAAAAACTTCTCTTTCATCTTGTGATATTTAATGCTGAAGTGTTTCATATATCTTACCTTGTTTTATTTATTGGCTTTGAATTGAAAAACAACGACTGATTAAAATATGTAGTGTTTCATGTCAAGATATTGAGTACATGCACACAATATCCAGTCAAATATTTTTGCCCAAGCCAAAACATACTTGCCAGCTTTGTTTATCTAAGCTATTTTCACCCTGCATCCCTACAAACGCGACACAAAAACTTCTAATTTCTCATCAGTTGGCTTTGGAAATCGGTAACGAGTACATCACAGTGTGAGTAAAAATCTGTTAGTTTGTTTCATGTTTTTTTTCTATTTCAGAAGAAGTTTTTTACAAGCACAATGGCTACAAGTTCAAGGGGAAAGCAAACTGCTATTTCACTTAAAACGAAGATGGAGATCCTTATGGTTGTTGATAAAAAACTGAAGTCGAAAACAGAAATCTGTAAACATTTTGGTATTGCTAACTCTACATTATCAACAATAATTAAAAAAAGAGAGAAAATTACCGAAATGTTTAAGCAAAGTAAGTTTGAGCCAGAGCGAAAACGTATGAGAACAGCCAAGCACGAGGATTTAGAGGCAGCTTTACTTGCTTGGTTCAAACAAGCAAGATCTCAGAATGCCCTCATATCAGGACCTGAAATGCTAGAAAGAAGCAACGAACTTGCTAAACAAATGGGTATTACATTTTCTGCAAATCCAGGATGGTTGGAACGTTTTAAGAAAAGAAATGGCATAATATTTAAAAATGTTTGCGGTGCAGCTAGTCTTATTTTACCGACCATGACAGCAGATTGGTTTCAGTCTGGGCTGCCTTCAATACTTGATGAATATGAAGCAAAAGATATCTTCAATGCAGCCAAAACTGGGTTATTTTACCGCTGCTTACCCAATTCAACCTTATCATTTGAAGAACAATCATGTTCAGGGGAGAAACCGTCTAAAGAACGGATTACAGTATTAGTAGGATGCAATTCAGATGGTTCTGAAAAACTACCCCTATTTGTTATTGGTAAAAGATTGAAATCACAGAGTTTTAGGAATGTAAGAACATTGCCAGTTGAATATACAGCAAACGTAGAGGCATGGATGATGGCTACAATGTTCACCAATTGGATCACAAAGTTAGATGAACGATTCTTACGAGAGAAGCGTAAGGTTGTAATGCTAATTGATATTTGTCCTGATCCCCCCAACATTCAATTGAAAGCTATAAAGCTTATCTTTTTGCCTCTGTATACAAGTATCATGCAGCCTTGTGATCAAGGAATTATACCAAACATGAAATTTTTCTACCGGAAGCAATTGCTTCGAAAATATTTACTCGCAGTCGAAGCAAATGAAGATTTCTCAATCCATTTATTAGATGCTCTTCATATGTTGCACTCTGCATGGAATTCAGTGACTCCAAGGACAATTGAAAGTTGTTTTCGTCAAGGAGGATTCTCAAAAGCATCAGATACTTTGGTACTTGAAGAAATGGAGGAGGAGGAGGATATTGAAACTGAACCAACATTTCATGAAATGTTTAAAAAAGTTTCTGCATTATTAAACTGTCCTACTGTGTCATCAGAAGAATACATTGCAATAGATGATAATAATGTGTATACAGTCCCTTTGGAGTGTGATCAGAGCTCAAAAGATACCATTGATGAAGATTCTGATGATGAAAATGAAATAAATAGTGCATCTCCTGTTCCCACGTCATCTGAAATGAGAAACATCATGAAAAGTATGCGCAGATATTTAGATGCACATAGTAAGGGTGAAATGAATTGCAAAATGGATGACATTGAACATTTTATTGACAATTTGATGTTAAAAAAGATAATGGAAAGAGAAATATCAGATTAGTTTTAAAAAAAACTCATACATTTTGTATTAAATTTCACTAAGTTCTTGTGAACGTTTTTGTTTAATAGATTTCTATTAAATAGATGCATATCTATGTAAATAAAATGTACTCTAATAAACATAATTTTGTTGAATATATGGGTTTTTTTTAACAATATCCTTTAACACAAATAAACAGTTCAATTCCCTCAGTTTCATGTTAAATGATTCTCACTGTATACTTATGTGACATAGAGCAAAATATTACAATTTTTTTCATCATAAAAAGAAATTGTTATATTAATCTTTATCTACATAATTAGTCTGCATTGTAAATCCATTTTGACGCTTTCGTGTATATTAGCAGAATGCTTTAATTATCCCTAAAGACTATTTTGTAAAAAAAATGTTTTGATATATGTATTGATGCACATACTTTTATTATTATAAATATACTTATAGTTGATATCTTTATATTTTATAGAGCATAAAATGACAGATCACGCTGAGCTCGTTATAAGCAAACAGCAAATTATATTAGACAATTTCTTTAGCTTATTGGGCAGTTTTGCTTTTGACAAAGCAAAAGAATATTTGGTATGTATGTAGTTATATCTCATTGTTATAGTTTTAATATATTCATGTTAGGTAATTTCTTATTATTGATGAGACTGAAATCCCTTTTTTGTATTTGACAATTATTATTCATCAGCTCATGAAAAAGTCCCAAAAAATACATGTTAAATAAAATAACTTTATTAAATATTTTAATAAAATCATAATTAATAATTTTAATTTTTTTCAAATTAATCTCTTGCATTTTGCCTCTTTTTTACACTTTTGTTGCATAAATGTGACTGACTAATTAAGCCATTTTACTGAAATACTCATTAAAAATGAAGAGTTAAATCACATCATTATTTAATTAATCAAATTGAGAAAATATATAAATAGAATATTGTAGAACTTATTAAAAAGGATAAATCAATAGCTTAAATTTAAGTTTTGGGAAAGTCTGAGCAAAACCAGTTCTTGCATTGACATTTTAATATTTTTAAACACTCTTGAAGTATTTTGCTTTACTTCTGTGTTAACTTCACCATAGTCGAATTTGTGCCATGCGAATTCCACCATTTTCTTCTAAAACCTGGCATTCAATTTTTTTTAAAAAAATAAAACATGTAAGATTTTTTGTTGTTTGAATATCATTGCATGATTCACATCATTCAAAGTTTGCTTCAGTGTTCAGTTCATTTTGTGTTCAATTTTTCACACATTTGTACATTTTAAAAAATTGTATTCTTTTAACTATCCAACATTTTTTTTCTGTTCTACATTTCTCTCTAAGCATTTAGAGATAGAATAAATCCTGATATACATTTAAAAAAGTAGAATATGAAGTAGCAAATGTGAAACAGTAAAATTTATTCACAATGATTTCTTTAAAAATTTTGTATTCTTATATACAGTTGGAGCTCCATTTAACAAAGTCACTAAATCATGAGAAAAAGTTCATTTGGGGAGAAATTCGTTAAATATAGATTCATCTTTCAAGATACCTTATAAACCTCATAAAACAAATTTTAAATTTAGAAACACTATATATTATAAAAAGTTATTCAACCTTTTTTCATAAATTAATGTATATTTATTTTATATATCCTCCCCTTTAATAAGTAATCTTATAGTAAAATTAACCACCTTTAAGGACACCTTCTAATTTTCAACATATATTTTTTTATAACCAGTAATTTTAAGCATGTATTAATTAGCACATGTATCCTTAAATTTAATTACTGGTAAAGTATATTAACTTTTTTTAGTTGTTCGTTTGAAAAAATGTTTTTTTCTTCTAATACATTTGCAATGTATTAAAACCCCTTTAGGTGAATCCACGTTCAATTGATTTCATCATACAAAAATCCAGAAATATTTTTAAAATAGGAAGGACAAAAATCTAATCACAAGAGAAAAAGTTAATTAAACAGAAAATGCACTTCACTATTTGGAGCAGTGGCATAACATACACCTCCACTTTGCAGGGGGTGGGCCCCAAAGCCTGACTGCCGTCAAGTACCTACCTTTTGTAAAATCAAACTTAGGGGCCCAAAACCTGACTTTGCAGGTGGACCCAAATATTCTCCGTTACGCCACTGATTTGGAGGTTATTTTACAAAGAAAATTGTCAAACGTTCTTGGTTCCACGAAATTTTATTACAGTTTTACAATAAGTTATGATACACACAGTTCACTAAAAGATACATCAAATTCTATTGTTGCAGTATGATATATATTCCAGTATAAACTTTTTTTTAACATCTTTATATATAAATATCTGTGCGTGTGTATGTGACTAAACTCCTCCTTAAATGGCTGGATTGATTTTGATGAAATTTTTTGTGCGTATTCAAGAATGGTTTAGATTCACAATTCAGTCGAATATCGCAATTAGTTAAAAATATATTAATAAAAACATTAAAAATATTCAGTTCAATGTTCACCTGCATTGTTGCAACAACATTATTGTTATAAAAATGATGTAAGCTGGTGTCGAAAATCGATTTTTGGCCAAACTGGGTCTTTATTGTTACAAAAATGTTGAGGAATCATGCTTTTTAGAGTTTTTAATTAATATATTTTCAAATAATCTTTATATATGTAATTCTGTGCATGTGTATGTGACTGACTCCTAAACGGCTGGACCGATTTCGATGACATTTTTTGTGTGGGTTCAAGTGGATTCGAGAATGATTTAGATCCACAATTTGGTCCAATATCACAATAAGTTAAAAAGATATTAATTAAAAACCTCAGAACGCATAATTGTTTTCCCCCTGTGTGCTGTTTATTCTGCTAATGCGCAGCAAGAAAAAAAAAAGAAAGAAGAGGGGAAAATTTTTCGATATTTTTGCCATTTTTAAAATTGCAATCTAATTTTTCTGTCAAAATCAGGCAAAAAATAATTACAATATGGGAAAGATTATTCATTTAGCCATGATACAGCATATATCTTTATATATATAATTCTGTGCGTGTGTATGTGGCTAAACTCCTCCTAAACAGCTGGACCAATTTGGATGATATTTTTTGTGTCAAGTGGATTTGAGAATAATTTAGATTCACAATCGGTCCGATATCATAATTAGTTAAAAATGCGCCAAAATTATGTAAGAGTGCGCGACTGTTCATAAAAAAATCGTGGGCAATATTCTTGAGGCCAAATGATTCTTTCAGACTCACCTACCCATTCAAATGTTTGCAATTTCCATTTCACTTGGTATTTGCTATGACCATTAACCCTCCAAGTGGTCTGCTCGTGAAATCCCGTCATTCTACAGATGCTTCGAAAATGCACTGCACGTATTTATTTTTTTTGCCTTCAAGAAAGATTCTCAAAAGCGCAACCGCTTTTGAGAATCTTGAAAGCAAAAAAAGCATCTCTAGAATGGCAGGATTTTACATGCATACCGCTTGGAGGGTTAATAAGTCACAAGGTCAAACAATGACAACATGTGGCTTAGATTTAGAAAACTCTTGCTTTTCACATGGCCAATTATATGTTGCATGTCCAAGGTTTGGCAAACTATCGCATTTGTTTGTTTATACCCCTCTAGGATTAACCAAAAACATTGTACATTCAATGGCATTATGATAAATTTATTTTTCGTGCATTAAAAAAATATACGTTATGAAAATAGCTCAAGTTTTATCTCTTTACCCTTTAATCAAAACAAATTTAAGTTTCTATTCAGAATGGATTCTATATTCAACTTCATTCATAGTAAATACATACTCACACGCAATTGATAGGTCAAATTGTGGTAACTGTACATGTGAGGATGTCAAGTATTGTAATAACTTTCTTTATAAAAAAATTTCATCAAAACCGTCCAGATTGTTACAACTTATTTAAAAAAGTTTGTAATTTTTGGATTTAAGACGTGTGTACAGGACAACGTCTGTCAGGACCGCTAGTGCTTTTATAAGTTTCACTTGTATGTAATGGAATCTTTGAACATGATTTTTACCCACTTTAAAAGGTCAGATTAATTCAAAATTTTGCAGATTTGTCAAGGACCGATGACAATACAATAATTTAATAATTTTGTTTCACTGTCCTGATCAGGATCCTCATAAATAAGACTTTAAGGATTTCGAGATTTGGCGACTAATTCATTATGTCGTTTACAGATTTGACCACTAATTCCATATGCCATTTCCAGATTTGGCGACTAAAAGATTAAGGAGCAACCCAAAAACCATGAATAGGCTTGGGGTTGATACAAATAAAACAAAAAAGTGTTCTTTATGTGAAAAAGGGTAGGGTGAGTGCATAGTTTTTCTAAAAATGGAAATAAAAAAAAGACTCGTGCATGTGAATAAAAATAATTTATGTTCTTGCTTCTTGATATTTTTTTTGTTTGTTTTTATAAAGCAATACGTTAAGAAATGATGATACGAATTAACATTATAGCAATACGTTTAAAAGGTGATAAATTTATGTTCTAACTGCTGAATATATTTTTTATTTTGATAAAGCAATATGTTTAAAAGTGATGATATGAATTAACAATACGATTAAAAGGTGATAAAACGATTGACATTTAATATTTCTTCTTAATACACTTTTATTAGTTAGACCTGTATCTATAGAGACAGAATCTTTGAAATATAACGATATGGGACTCATCCGAGGTCCCATAAACGGAGAGAATAAATACCCTTCAGACCCATTAATTAATATCCAATGAAGAGCAAGACTAATTCCAGCTGCCACATAATTTCGGCTCCAAATATCGAACTAAAGGATAAATTCAACAAAGAATAAATTATAAGTTTTAAAAACTAAAAAAACAGGTTTTTATTGTAGATCGGACTAAAAAATTAAAAAATAAATTGTAGTTTTTAAAAAACACGCTTTTATAGTGAATTGAACTAAAAAGTAAAAAAAATTATTCTTAATATAAGAATAAAATGATTAACGAGAAAATTAATGTCATTGTGGTAAAAGCGTGGGATGCTTTGTACTACATTTTTATGCTAACTTAGCTCAGCATTTCAGAATAGAACTAGTAAGAAATTATAGCAATTAATATAGAGCACCTCACGCTTTTATCCCAATGACATTAATTTTCTCGTTAATCATTTTATTCTTATATTAAGAATTGTTTTGTTTTTTTTGCTTTTTAGTTCAATTCACTATAAAAGTGTGTTTTTTAGTTTTGTTTTAAATTATAATTTATCTTATTATCAGTAAGCAATAATTTATTCTTATTAAAGAATATCTAATACAGCAGTTGGCCAACCTGAGAGCCACATGCAGCCTGCCATGAATAATTTTGTGGCCCTCGAGATTCATTACGTTATTTTGTGCAATATTTTTATTTTTTAGTATAGTGTTTTGTAATAAATATTTTCCATAATTTCTATTTTATTACGTTGCTTCTGTTTTTATACATTCTTAGAAGTGAGCAGGATTGCTTTCCTGCCACCTTCATGCTTGATTCCTGTAAGTTTATTGTGTTGCTTATTGGTAGAGCTAGGTGCATTTGATTATTGCATTATTATTATTATTATTATTAAATTATATGAAAAATAATGAAACAGTAATAATCCATTTCATTTTTAATTTTCACTCCAATTAATGTTTGTAATGGGTTAAAATCAAATATAAAGATATATATTTTTATATGCGGCCCACTGGATTATACTTTTCTGAAGTGGCCTGCAAGGTTATTTGGGTTCGCCGCCCCTGATCTAATAGAAATGTATATTTAACAAAAATACAGAAAAAGTGCTTGAAAAAAATGATTGAATTTAAAAACTATTCTTTCTTCAACTAATGAACCTGTACATCATACAGCAAGAAAACACATTAGCAAACAGCTCAGTGTCAGATAAACTGGAAGATTTTAGGTTAAAAAGGCAGATGGCCAGACTATCACGTAAAACTTTTCCCAGAGTGCATATGGGCATTTTCATTAATATATTTATTTAAAACTTTTTGATACTTATGTATTATACCATTAACCTATTTGTCAAATAAAAGGACATGGCCAAATGCCTCGATATGTAGCCAATAATTGAAAACTGTTTATGAGCATAAGTAGTAATAATGTTGCCCATCCAGTATAGTGGTTAGTGACGCTGACTGCTGTGCCGTAGGGACTCTGGGTTCGAATCCCGGAGAAGACAGGGATGCATGTAAATGTATAGTGCCTTTGCGGCATGGGGTTACTCTAAATAGCCGCTAAGCCACAAGTCCTCTTGTTTGGCTGGGGGAAGAGGAAGAAAGATGAGAGGCCTCTGGCCACCCCCAGAGTGTTCTCCATCTAAATTGGGGTGAACCAAGCCAAATCGTGCTGTCACCTGTATGGTGCTCAAAGCTACGGCTAACGACAGGCATCACTTAACCCTTTGCCATGATGAATATCGTGGGCCTCGATCTGGCCTTTGCCGATCAGGTGGTATTAGTAACAACAGCAACAATAGTAATAACATTTGGCAAAATGGGCTAAATTCATATGGTGCCATAGTCACGTGATAAAAACAATCACATGTTTCAAGCCAGTCAGTTTGTAGCAACCCACTTTGGGTTGCTGATGTTTTGGGGTTCGAGCAAAGGTCAGCCATAGCAAGTTTTAAATACAATTTTATTTATCCCTTTTACTTAATCAACATAACTAAAGGTAGGAAATGCACTTAGTAAATAATTAGAAGAGCAATGCAGAAGTTCAATCTACTAACATATAATTAAGACTTTTACTTGACTTACTCCAGGAGCATTCTTGATTCCCATGCTTCAATTCTCTGTAAATGTCTTGCTTAAATATATAAATCATTTTCACAGTTTAATGACTTCTAATCTCCAACTATTGACTATTATCGCATACACAAAATCCAACACTTAAATAGAAAAGGTCATTTAACCAAATCCTATCTTGTTCAAGGGAACATTTTCAACTGAACTTACAGTTAAAAAGAATAATTTTACCCTAGAGGATTAGTGGAAGATTCTCAGATAGACCCGTTACAAGTTCATAAACTGATGTGATATCTTTGTCGCACAAAAGCACAATCACTTATTCCCAACTAACTAATTCATGGGCTTCGCTGTTGCCAATGTTTGCTTTTTGCAAAAACTTTCTTTTAAAAGTACATATTTTATCAATAATAATGTGCATAGATTAACAAAATTCTCTCAAGTTTAAAGTACACGTATATAGTATATATATTTTTTAATTTTCTAAAACTTTTTTGTAGAATCTTAATACTTTAACATCTTTGCTCAGTTATCAAGTTTGAAATTTTACAAGTAGAACAACAAATACAATTCTGATGTTAGTTTGTTTTAAATTCAATGAAGAATACATGATTGTATTTATCATGTGATGGTCAAAGATTCAGTCCATTGGTCAATGGTATTATACAGTGGTTTTCAAACTTTTTCGACTCATGGGAACCCTTAAAACTAAAAAGTGTTTTCAGGGAACCCTATTCCATACTTACAAAAAATAAAGATAAATATCTTAAAATAATATTTAAAGTAAATCAACATGCTATAAATATTTTATGTAAAGACAATTAAAAAATGTGTTTGTTATTAAATTTTTTAATGTAATTTACTCACAATATTAATTTGAAATCCAAGTGTTACCTACCCATGCATTATATTTAGTAACTGGGATGTGCTTGAATTTTTTTACACAAAGTGTACAAGTCCAAGTCTATTGGAAGTTATTTGTTGTTGCATTTCATAATCTGTTTTTCATTTATTTTTATAGCCACCCACATTGAGAGAAATATTTTTCACTATATACATTGTTCTGAATGGCATTAAAAAGTTTGAAGCTGTGTGTGAGAAATTCTGTGTATTTTGCATGAATTTGCAGCCTAAAATTTAGGAGCTGTTCTTGCTTAAATTTGGATTGTAATGTCAAATCTGTTGATATGTATATAAGTTGGTCCCTCTGCTTCATTATAGATGTTTTTTCCACAAAAGAAAAAAAGCGCATTCCCCATTTAAAAACTATTTAGTTTTACAGAACATTATACTAATGAGTGTAAACTTATTTCCTGGAACCCAATATAGTAAACAATGGAAAATTCCCTGTAAGAAGAAGTGCTTTATTGTATTCTTCTAAAAGTTTTTAAAAAGTATTTTTAGTATTGCAAAAGTATTTTTCATTTTAATGAGAGGGATGAGCTTTATATACTTGTGGTTGTGAAGTGTTACACACACTTCATAGAGAATGTGAATTCATTTTGCATACACATTTATAATTTTCTTTTCATGACTCATAGAACCCCTGGGTATTCCTTGTGGATCCTCAGGGTTCCGTGGAACGTAGTTTGAAGATCACTGATATAATACATACCAACATTTCTTGGGTATCTTAGATATTATCTGCAAATTATCTTGCTCTATTTATTATGTAAAAAAAATGGTTATTATGTTATACTTTCTTTATATTTTAATTCTTTCTTTATATTTTAATTCTTAATATTGATGAAATTTCACCAACTTATCATTTTTAAATGTTCAATTTTTTTATGACTATTTATTTACATTCCATCGCCTTTCTGATTAAGTTGTGCATTTTCATATTTCTGAGACAGTTCAAATTTTATATTATGATATATTCAGGTTTGCATTTGCTGAATATTGTAAAACAGGACCTTAAAGTATTATTTTTTTTTTTTAGGGAAAAATATCTACATCTTAGTATTTTAGAAAGTTTGTATTATTTCACTACACCTATATCCATCTATCATACTAAATCTTCAAAAATTTGAAATAGTTTCAAAATATGTCATTTTTTACTTACATTAGGGATTATCATTTATTTCATTACAATGTAGAAAAATAATGCAGCATTTTGTATGCAACACTCAGCAGAATGGAAAACACCACTTTTGCCAAGCCCAGCATCATAGACTCTCACGATATGGGATTGAGGACTGTTTTTACAGTCCGGACGCCCAAAAGAAAACGCCTATTCAACGCCTAATAAAGAAAAAAGATGAATCTATTTGAACAAAAATGAGTAATTAAATAATATATATATATATATATATGCTTTCTATAGAATAATAAAATCAGTGTTAATATGGTGCACTTTTCAATTCTTCCTAGAATTTCTTCTCAATTTTAAGCTATTTTGGTAACTTTACATGAAAACAATCTTAATTTTAATTTATTTCTTTAAAATAAATATTGTGTCAGGTTTTTCAAAATTCCCTTTTATGTGTCTCATTTTTTAGATTTTTATCCATTTTTAGTATGCTTTTTCATGAATTAGTGATGAATATTTGTTGCATACATAATTAATATTTCATCTCAAAAACATCAGTCTTAATCTTAATTGTTACCTATTTGATATTCCAAAATTATATTGATACAGTTTTAAAAAAAGTGTGTGTACTTATGACCACACGATAGAAGTGATAACTGCAAATTTTGTAATGTTATTTCAGGGATTAGTTCGGTGAATAAAAAACTAGGGGATATTAGTGTTGTCCTTCAAAATTATTTATTGATATGTCTGTCCTCATAAAGTAATATTTTTGAGCAAAATATACAATCATATTTGTGAATTAATTGTATTCTAAGAAGGAAATAATAGGTTTATGGTAACTGAAATAGGCTATTTTTACTTAAGATACAAAATTTTATTTAAATATCTATTAAAAAAAACTCCATCAAGCATTGTTCCATATTTCCTTGTTCTTTCGTTTGGATCATTTGACATAATTAATTTTGATTTTAAAAAATCAACTAAAGGCTTTGATTTGTCTTTTGAAAAATCCACTTAAAATCATTGTTAATTTGTTCAGAAGACCCATTCCGTCTTTGAATTTTGTTTGTAATTTAACAATATTCAATTCTATCCATGAATGAATTTAAGTAAAGGAATAGTAAGACAGGTAGTTGATTGGGAAGAGAGGAAGCTAGGTCAAAACCTTTAAAAAGGGATTTAATCGAAAGAGATTTATATCACATAATCTAACTTATGCTAGCTCTTTTGTCATTGTATGGCAGTTTTGTACAAATATATCCAGTGCTGCTGCAAGGTAAGTCTTCTTAATTATATTTTGTTTTCTTGTATTTAAATTATTTAATGTAACTTTTTCTTAATACCTGTATACTTGAGTCTGTTATTTTAAATTTTTAATTGTTTTACTTTTCTTTTTAGACTCAAAGTATATTTAAGTAATGTGATTAATAGAACTATTTGTTCATTGCTATTCTGATTCATTTACAAAAATAAATTTTTTTTCTAAAATTCACAGCAATATTGCTAATGATAGTTATACTATTTACTTAATTCTATAAAAATTTGCCCTTTTTCTACATTTTGTTTAATTTTAGTGAGAATTTCTCTCTCTCTCTAAGCCTATTTTTTAAAAATATTACATGTTTCATTTTCATGCTTCAACTGGGATTAGAAAGAATCCTGCATTCATTTTTCTAGAAAGAGGGGGTGAGGAGGGGTGAGTGCCCCACGTAGATCAAAGCTAGGAACTTTACTTTTACGGCGTATTGGTAGGGGGACAAACTACTGGGTTTCGGAGTGGGGGGAATGTCCATCCTTTTCTTTTTGGCAGTGTGTATGTCGCAGACAACCTTGTACAAGCAGGATTTCCGAGCATGACGTTCATTCAAGTTCACTCTCCAGCAAAACGCGCCAATAGAAGTTATCACTTCAAAAAACTTTAAACATTTATGCATTTGTTATTGTAACTAATATTCTTTCATAAAATATTTTAAACTTTCAGGACAAGGAACGAGATGTGGCTGCAAAAAATCATACCATTGCTCCTTTCTTTAGTTCAGCATTATCAGCACTTTCAACATTAGCTACTGCAGAAAAAAATTATGCAAATTTTGTACATTTTGGATCAAAAGGATTTCTGCGAAAAGATGTAAGTTTGTCTAGTTAGGAAGTTTAATAATTGCCATTATAGAAACTAGTTTTATATTAATAAAATATAGTGTTTCTTATAAATGTTAAATTTTTCTATCATGTTATACTTTATAAGTTTTTCCATTAGAATAGCAAATTAATTATAATTGCCTAAGACAGGTTGACAAACTTTGGAGAGAGAAGAACCAAGTAATCAGTGAAACAATAACTAAAGTATCAAAGTCCCATTTATATGCATTCCCTTACTCAAGAGTCGGGTTGGTAATAATCATGATCAAGATTGTTGAGTTTAATAAATATTTGCTTACAGTATTTAAACACACACAAAATTTCATATATAGTGAAATATTTTTCATTCCTTCAAAAACTAAGAGCTATTTAAAATATTTTTATTTATGTGGCTCAATGCAAAAATAACTATTGTCAAAAAAAAATCATTATTGGGTTGTAAACTTTCAAGCTTCGTGAAAAATTTCAATACTAGTAATACCATAAGTGCTTTATTTTGAAATTCCATGTTTACACTAACTTATTTTCAAAAATATGCTATCTACCAATAAGTAATTAGACAATTGTCATAAAAGAGATAGACAAAATTGATTCATATTCAATAGTTGGTAACCTGAGGCAATTACAGCCTTAACCCTCCGGGGTATGCTTTCCACAAGTGTTTGGATGATGGACAATGATATTTTTTTCACTTGCCTTGGAGAAGACATGCAAGTTCTTTCACTGATTTTGGACAGGTGGTGCACCCTTTAATTTGGCAATCCAATTTGTTCCAGAGGTTTTCTACTAGATTCCAGTCTGGACTCTGGGCAAGCTAGTCCAGTTGGTTCGCCCCATTGTTATCATACCAATCCATGGTGGACCTCGGAACATGACAAGGGGCATTTTCATCTTGGAAGTAACAATGATCAACCTGTAAAATTGGCACAGTGTAGGAAGCACATTGTTGAATGGAATTGTTATGCACATTGTTATGTCTCCAAACATAATTCCACCTCTGCCAAACTCTATTGAGACTCAATGCATTCTGTCAAAAGACATTCTCCAGGCATATATCAAACCCAACTGACTGCAACTCTGCCATTTGACAGGTAGACCTTGATTCATCACTTCAGAGAACCTATTTCCACTATCTGCAGTTCAATTTTGAAGTGTTTTGCACTGCATCAACTGAGTAGCATGATTAGATTTTGTAATGGAGTAGCATAACCATGGAAACCAAGCAAATCTGCCTCTTTGAGGATGGTATTTATTGAAACAACTGTCCTGGATAATTGTTGGAACTCTTTGAATATGTGACAATGGGTTTGGTGGGGTTTTTCCTTATTTCTTTCCTTATTCATGGATCTTCCAGGTCAAAGCACGCTATGACAATCACCATTCACCTTCTAATTTTTAATCACAAAATCCACTGCCAATTTTGGAATGTTTAACTCACTAGATATGTCCCTTTAGAATCGGCCATTTCTTTAATATCCATGCTCTATGCTCTTAATTATGTTCTTCTCAATGTCAGACAGCTCTGGATTTCATGGCGTCTTTCATTCAACTAATGTCAATGCTCTGTTTCCTACATCATATTTAAGTACAAAAGGGCATGATGTAGATCATGACCACAGATATCCTCATTCTGAATGGGTATCCAAATACTTATTGAAAGATAGTGTATGTACCGTATTTTCCTGTATATAATCCGCGGATTATGTGTTAAAAAAGTTTCAAATTTCGTTGTGCGGATTATACGCCGCCGCGGATTATCTGAGAAAAAACATTCTCCATCAGAAAAGTTAACAAAGTTTTGAAAGAAATGCTGTTTATGTTTTATAAAATAAATAATAGATGGCGCTTTCACGACTCGGCTGACGTATTACGGCCATAATTAGTTTTTGTCCAATTACTTTCAAGAACGAATTCGGTTCCTCGGAAGGAAATAGCAGTTACAAGTCGCTGGCGTCATTTACAACTTTGTCTTGACTAGAGGTGTTGCATCCTTTGAAAGTTTTTATCATGATGAAGCGTAAGCGTGTTAGCTATACTGCAGACTTCAAATTAAACGCCTTAGAGAAGCCTAACGAAGTAGGAAATCGAGAAGCTGCAAGATTTTTCAACGTTGACGAATCGAATATTCGTTTGTGGAGAAGGAACAGGACTAACTTCGAAAATTGCGATAGACGTAAAAGGGCCGATCGTCGTGGAAAACCTTACTGGCCAGAATTAGAGGCAGAAATAAATAAATGGATTTTAAAAAAAGGGACGATGGGAAAGCTGTCTGGACAGTTAGCATCAGAATGAAAGCCCGAGTGTTATTGCACGCGAAATGAATATTATTAACTTCTCTGGTGGACCCACGTGGTGTTACTGGTTTATGAAGAGAAACAATTTAGTCGTTCAACGGTTCGGACAGAAATTACCTGATGACTGGGAAAAACAATCTGACGACTTTTTGACATTTTGCAAGCAAATTATTGTTGAAAATAATTTTACAGAGGATTTGATTTTTATATATACAGTCAGGTCTCTTTTTATGCGGTTTTGAAGTTGTGCGGTTTGTATTTCAAACATTTGCGGTTTGTATTCCAAACATTTCTAGATTTTTGTTATTATTATTATTATTTATACTGAGATGTAGATTGTAGTATTCCGAGAATTTCCGTACCTTTTAGTGCTTACATCTGTGGCTCGGCTGCGACAGTCTTAGATTCGCATTCGTTATTTCAGTTGTATTTCAGTAGTATACTGATACAATATCATTTCGAAATTATGTTATCTCTTAGAGGTGCCTCGTTCATTTTTATAAAAGTTTCACTTTAATAAGTGGCTAATTTAAGTTGCAATATAATAAGCAGCAAATTTTGATTTCTGGATTTAAAGTGAGTGTCGTAAAGTTTTATTTTTCATTAGAAAATCGTAAGTGTAATTTTTTTAAATTTCTTTTCTAAGATTTTATTTGGCCCAATGGAGAAAAAAAAACATCAAAGACAGTCAATTTTGTTGGAAACGAAAATTGCAATTTTAGATCGCTTAGGAAAAGGAGAAGAATCTACGGCTATTGGAAAACATTTTAATTTAGGCGAACCTACTGTCAGAGCAATTAAAAAGAATGAAGCTGCAATAAGAAAATCGGTCATTTCTGGTCCAAAATTAAGCACCAAATTGGCATCGTACACAAGGGATGTATTATTAGAAAGAACGGAAAGAGCCATCGCAATTTGGATTGAGGAACAAGTTCAAAGAAGGATTCCTGTAAGTGGTTATTTAATCCAAGAAAAAGCTCTCAATGAAACAGTCAGAACCATCAACTTCCACTTCCCAAGCTAGAAAAGAATTTTCAGCTAGCAAAGGATGGCTAACCGGGTTCTTAAAAAGAAATGCACTTCATTATATTAAGATAACAGGGGAGAGTGTGCGACAGCAGATGAAGGAGCAGCAAAAATATTTCCAGAGGAGCTAGCGAAAATTATTGAAGACGGGGACTATTCTGCCGATCAAGTATTTAACGCTGATGAAACAGGACTTTATTGGAAAAATTGCCTAATCGTACTTACATCGCAAAGGATGAAAAAATATCAAGTGGACATAAAGCAAGTAAAGATCGAGTCACCTTATTACTTTGTAGCAATGCATCAGGAGATCGGATGTTGAAACCTCTCTTAATAAATAAATCTCTTAGACCACGTGCCCTTAAAGGTAAAGATTTAATATAACTGCCCGTGCATTGGATGGCTAACCCGAAAGCCTGGATGACAACAGCTATTTTTACAGAATGGTTCAATAATTGTTTTGTACCAGAAGTGGAAGCCTATATGAAGGAAAAATCTCTGGATTTTAAAGCTTTATTAATTGTTGACAATGCAGCAAGTCATCCAGAATTAGAACATCTAAATGTTCAACTAGTATTTCTTCCGCCCAATACAACAAGCCTTATTCAGGCATTAGATCAAGGCATAAAAAATATTATATTAAGACAACGTACAAATTCATCTTGAATAAACTAGAAAATGAGTCCAAAACAGTGAAAGATGTGTGGAAACAATTTTCTATTTTTGATTGTTTAATTCATGTTGCATCAGCTTCCGCTCAAATAAGACCTACAATTTTAAATGCCTGTTGGAAAAAGATTTGGCCAGCATGTGTGACAGACAATACAACCACTCAAACATCGACACTATCAGATGAAATATTTAATTTGGCACATGAAATTGGAGGAGATGGTTTTAATACCTTCAGCCACAATGATGTAGATAAATTGCTTGTGGGTGATGCATTAAGTGACAATGATATTATTGATTTAACTTTAGATCTAACTGTAGACGGCGTCGTAGGTCTAGAAGGTGATAATGATGAGGAAGAAAAATCAACTCCCCTCACTGGAAAATTAATTCAAGAAGGTCTTCAACTTTGCAGTAAATTAGAAAATCATTTTCTTATTAATGCCCCCAATTCTGAACGAGCCTCTAAATTACAACGTGAGCTGCAGAACTGCATGTCTGGATATCCTGAACTCTATAAAAAAATAAAAGAATCCTCATCGCAAAGTTTAATTACTGATGACATTGTCAGAAAAGGAAGAGCTACATAAATCGAGAATGAAGTTTGTGAAAATCCGTGGCCTTTACCGCAAATATCTATTGCAGAGACAGTCTCTTCTGATGATGAAGGTGATTTGGAACCACTTCGCAAACGGTGCAAACCATTATCAGATAGCGATAATGATTAAAAATGTAAAACTATGTGTATTACTTTTCCATAAAATAAAATGAATTAAGGTTTGAATACAAATTTTTTTCTAGCTTTTGTATGAATTTCTTTCAGACATTCGAAATAATTTATCATGCAGCCTATTTCTTTCCATTTCTGCAATTTTTTTTATGCGGTTTTAAGTTAATTTTAACTAGTTGTTTTGGTTTTATGCGATTTTAGAAAACTAAGGAACGTATCCCTACTTTTTCCATTCAAGTAATGTCTTTTTTAATGCGATCTTTTTATATGCGGTTTTCGGTAGAACGTATCTACCGCATAAAACGAGACCTGACTGTATATATATATATATATATAATATGGACGAAGTTCCATTATCATTTGATATTCCACCTACCAGGACCGTCGACGTTCAAGGAGAAAGTAGTATTCCTATAAATACTACTGGAAATGAAAGAACGTCATTTACTGTAGTTTTATGCTGTGCTGCAAATGGTTTGAAATTGCCGCTGATGTTAATTTTTAAAAGAAAAACGCTCCCAAAAGAAAACTTTCCTAAATGTGTGGAAATTCGTGCGAATGAAAATGGCTGGATGAATGAGCAAATCATGTTGTCATGGCTGCAGACTATCTGGAGAAAACGCAAAAATTCTTTTTTTCGTCCAAAGGCATTTTTAATTATGGACTCTATGAAATCACATGTGAGTGAAAACGTTAAAAATGCTCTCAAGTCCGCGTCGGCAAAAATTGCCATAATACCTGGAGGACTGACAAAAAAATTGCAGCCTTTATACGTCGGTATTAATAGATCGTTCAAATCCAAAGTTAGAAAGTTATGGGAACAGTGGATGTCCGATGGAGAAAAAAACTATACAAAAACGGGAAAATTGAAACGGGCATCATATGAAAATGTCTCCCGCTGGGTCCTGAATGCATGGAATGACGTCGCTGAAACTACAGTAAAGAACCCTTTCCGAAAATGTAATATTATTGTCAAAAATGACTCTGACGATGAAGAGTCTTTACTATCGAGTGACTCGGATGTGTTACGCGAAGATTTGATAAATTTATTCATTTCCGTATCTGATGAATCAGATTTTGAAGGCTTTTTTAACTGTTAATAAATTTTTTCATCATTCAAGATATTTTTATTTTGAAAGTGTATATAAGTGTAAAAGGGGGATCTTAATTTTTTTTAAAATTTTCCGCGTGCAATGTTTTGCTTAACTTAAAACATAGATGGCAGTAGCAGAGAATTTTTTTTGTTTTATTGAGATTATCGTACAAAATATATTATGAAATATATTATTTAAATAGATGTGTTTTATTATAAATGTTGTCCTCTGAACAATTTCTTCTATTTTTAATTGTATTTTTTATTTTATGTGTCTCCTTATCGGCAATTTATATTTTTTGGATTATTCGCCACCAAACTGCCGCGGATTATACGATGTTTTTTTTTTTACTCAAAAAAAGGGCTCTGCGGATAATACGCCGCTGCGGATTATATACAGGAAAATACTGTAATACCAATAATAACTTTTCTTATTTGTAATGGATTAGTAAAATTCACACAAAAATTTATCAATCCATTAATGCTTTACAGTAATATATATACAGTCAGGAATTTGAGAAAAACTGAACTAGAATCAAATTATTTATGTTATGATAGTTGTGAAGCTGCCATGTGTTTATTATATCTTTATGTTGTTCTATAATTTAACTTTCTTCTCAACATATATTTTTCTGTCTAATGATTTTTACATTGCAGCAGAAATTATATGCTGAGTTTGCCATCATGAGTAATAAAACAATGGAAACATATTTATAGTGGATTGCCTTGTGTAATCAAAACAGGAAAGTTAATTTGATTACTTGACATACAAAAATATATTCATTTGTTTTATTAAAATTTGAATTTTTTTTCACTTTTCAGGATTTTATAAAAAATTTGATTCTTTAAAACAATGAATGTATATATATATATATATATATATATATATATATATATATATATATATTTCAGAATGTCCTTTTAGTGTGTTAAACTATTTTTTACATAACTTTGCATATAACTTTTTTCTGTAGTTAATAAATCATTTTTTGCTTCTTAATTTTTCCCTATTGATTTTTAATAATTGTTTGCATCGCCCATCCGGTATAGTGGTTAGTGACGCTGTCTGCTGTGCCGTAGGAACTGGATTCGAATCCCGGAGAAGACATGGATGTTTATAAGTGTATAGTGCCTTCGTGGCATGGGGGTATTCTAAATAGCCGTCTAGCAGCAAGTCCTTTCGTGAGGTTGGTGGGAGAGGTGGGAGGCCTCTGACCACCCCCAGAGTGTTCTCCCTCTAAATTGGGGTGGAATTGAGCCAAATCGTACTGTCACCTGTATGGTGCTCAAAGCTACAGCTAAAGACAGGCGTAACTTAGCCCTTTGCCGATCAGGTGGCATTAGTAACAACAACAATAATAATTGTTTGCTTAGTAAATTAATTCTGCATTAAGTTTTAGTACAATGCTGAATTATTGTAGCATGTTTTGAAAAATATTTTTTTAAAACTAATTAATTCTTGTTAAATTAATTTTGAATATCTAAATTGATCAAAGTTTATTTGAAAACAAAAATTACTGAAAATATTTTTAAAAAATCAAGCTGGAAATAATTTTATAAAAAATAAAAATGTTATTATGGATAACTTACTTTCTTACAGACAATTTACTTCCGTTTTAGAAGCATTTTTTTAAAAAATGACAAACGTTAGGGAAACATTTTTATATCCTTTCATTTTAAAAACTCTTAAGAATTATAAGCATCAATTATGTCTAATACTCAGAATCAATAATCATGTTCTAAAGCAGTTAATATAAATTTTTCAAACTAGTCATTTTATAGTTCATTTTGTAAAAGCTGCATATGTATGTAAACAATTATTTAATTGCATTCATAAGTATGTCTGAAAAAAACTAGCGAAGAGAATATAAATTAAATATTTTTAACAACAGAGTTCATTGAAATCAACATATGAAGCCCTTGCAAATGAGTTCCAGCGTTTAGAAGAAAAGCATTATATTACTCCTGTATCAACACCAACCTTGTCTCCTACTTCTTCATGCCGAACTCCATCACCCCCATCGAATTTACCATCACCATCACCTGTAAGTGCCTGTAGTGAAGTTTCAGGATCAGCAGCTAGTTCCTTGAGTAATGCAAGCTCTGTACGAGGAAGTACTTATAACTACTATGGGGAAGATGTTCTTGAGAATTTAGCTAGCCATCTCTCTGGACAGTTATTGTGCTATGTTCGTGCCCGCATGAAAGCACTGGAATTGTATCCTTTTTAAATTTCTATGAATGCTTAAAATGACCTTTATCATTAAATCAGAAATCTTTAATTTTTGATATTTTTTTCCCAGTTGACTAAGATTATATTACTGATTAATATTTACCTATAATTTTCTGATGCAGTCAGACCCTGATTTAACAAATTTTGCAGTTTAACAAATTTTTCCCTTTTCCTGATTACACTAAAGAGAAAAAAAAACATTTAATGAATAATAAATCCCAATGAATTATTTCAGCAGCAGGAAAAATATTTTTTGTATTAATTTGTGTTAGAAAAAATTGGATTTTTTTTTAAAATGGCATATCATTTTTCTCTGAAACAGGAAAAGACTTTTCTTTCAAGCAGCAAATTTCAACAGAAAAGGATGAAGACCATTATTAGACTACAGGTTCAGATGAGTCATGAGTGTAACATAACATATGAGTCTTGAGTTGGACAAAGAATTCCTTTATATCATCCTAATCCACAATGCAGAGGATACTTAAAGGTTTTAATGATAATGATACATTTGATGACAGACTGCAACTGATGAGCAAATGAAGTTGAAGAAATTGTTGATTTGTCAAAGCCAATGAATAGTGATTCTCATGCAAAAATTGATGATGGAACTCCTATCAAAACTGTTACATTTTCTAATGTTTTACATTGTTTCTGGAAACTGTAAAAGCATACGTCTCTCTTATGCAATAGGATGTAAATGATCCAGTACTTTCATCTTTGTCGAAAAAGATCTCTTTCGAGTTTGGAATCAAAAAGATTTTCAAATATCTATTAGTCAGTATTTTAAAATTTCCAATTAACTGGTTCATAATAATTCACTGATAGTATTTTCAGCTGTTGAATAAAAAGTGTGCAATTTCTAACAATAGATATTATTTGTGTATTTGCTCATAGAATTTCTAAAAGGTAAGTGCAAAAAATTTGTATTTTGTTTGGTTCCCAAAATAACAAATAACCTCCGAATTAACGAACAAAAATGCTTGTTCATCATGAATTCATTTAATCGGGGTCCAACTGTATTTGATTAAAATAGTTGTTTTCCCCATTCTCTCTATATTTTATTGTATGAAGCCAGTAAATTAACATAATATCAAATGATTTTTTTGTAATGTGTAATTTTGGTTCTAACTTTTTAAAATTATTTTTCGTCAATAGTAACATTTATTACCTCATTTTATTTGCAGATATACTCATACACCTTTGAAATGTAAAGAGATAAATTTTGTAATTCTCTTTTAATGTTATAATTTTTTATCAGTAAACTAAGTGTATATGATCATGTTCTTTGTATTGTGTTTAGTAGTTGGACAGTGAAGTATGTATACCTATAATCAAATTTTAAAAAATAGAATATTATTGAGAATTATCACACGATTAATTAATATATATGCAAAAATAATAAAATCTGATCAGAAGGGGCATATATGATATATGTATTAGAAATTATTTTTATTACATACTATGTTTAATGAGTAAAAATAATGATTCAAGTATCAAGTTAATAAAACTAAACAGGAAAAACAACCCATATATAAAATAAGATATTCTGTTGTGTTGTTCTTTG
Source organism: Trichonephila clavipes (assembly GCA_019973935.1). Lineage (NCBI taxonomy): Eukaryota > Metazoa > Arthropoda > Arachnida > Araneae > Nephilidae > Trichonephila > Trichonephila clavipes. The sequence continues at coordinate 592,090 of BMAU01000939.1, forward strand.
GTAAAATGTAAAAGAATAAAATGCTTTTAAACCAATGGGGCATTTCCAACCAATGTATGCGGATGATTGAAGATAACTAGATTCCTTTGATGGACAAGTTAACTGTGACTGTGAATGGCGAATAAAATGAAAGCTCGAACCTCCAGTTATTCCCTTTTTCCAAGTCTCAGTTTGAATAGTTGGCGAGCTGCCTTGATGCTGTTATGTAGTTTACTGCTTTTAAATTTTAAGTTAAATTTAAAACCATTCGTTTTTACTGGTGTTTTCCCATCTGATCTGGAGTCCACGCATATTTCCATATTGAAGTATTTCCATACTATCCTCAATATAATTAGTTGAATTCATTTGTATAATACAGTAGATTTAAATATGTGCTGTGCTATTTCATTTAATTCAATTTTTGGTTGCAAATAGTTCCTTAATTGTGTATTAGATATGAAAAACTGTATTCTATGAGTTCCAACAAATTTATGAAGTTTGATTTATTATTAAACATAGTAACTGAAATTGTCAAAACAAATGCAAAATATTTTCATCATCCTTTACTATCTCCCTTGAAATCTTCTTTCAGGTAATAGAAGTTTTTAAAAACTTTTTCTCTGCATATCCTGATTACAAAATAAATAAGCTACATTTCCATTTTTTAGCTTTGAGTGTGAAAGTCTTGCTAAACTTTTAGAAGCTGAAGTTCACATGCAAAATTGGAGGTTCCTCCCATCTTTGCTTTGTTTGCATGATGCTCATTCTAAATTAGGAGCTTGGGTGGCAGTTCCCAAAGAGGTATATTTTTTAAAAAATATAGCAAAATTCACATATTTAATATCCATTGTTCACTGTATTTCAAAAATTAATATGCAGTATACTTTTTTATATTTAAAAAAAAAATGTGTTCTTTTTATAATGACAGTGAACATTTTTTAAGATGTAAAATGTGTTATTCTCAGTGTTGTCTTTATTAAAAATAATATGTTTATTTAAATCAGTTTTTTAAAAGAAAAATTATAAATATGTATCTGAGACTTGTCAATTTTTATGTAAGGATTTTTGACAGGACTCTCATTTGATTTAAAAACTATATGTAAATGTTTGTGTAATAGTAATCTTGAATATTTTACATCTTTTGAAATCATAAGAAATGTTTTTTACCATAAGTAAAAATTTTAAATACTTAATTTTTCCTTCCCCCTTTGATTATATTAGCCTAATTTTACTCTTTTAAAGTACAATAGTAACTTTCTCTTACTCTTTTTTTGTTTACTTAACTTTTTAAATCTTAAAGCTTAGATGCTTAGTTTGGTTTGAAAAAATTTATTAAACCCTGAACTGCTGAGAAAAAGTTTCACAATTCATTCCCCAGTGCTATTTTTTTTTTCACACAGGCACTTGTAATTGTGTGTTGTATCGAGGGAAAAGAAAAGTCTCAAATAAGTAAATCTTTTCCGAACACTGTCCAGGTCATTGTATTGCATTCCAAAGCCTTTGGAATAGTTTTACAGATAACAACACAAAGCAAACTTTAGAAACATGTTTTTTGTTATGGCCAAAGCGAATTTGAGTTTGGCCATTTCACAGATTTGCTGAACTGTTCATGTTTTGTCCAAGAGGTTTGATCAAAGTCTGAAGTACTTGAAATTAATATTGTATATTCTACTTTTTGGCTGGTCATTTTGTGAAGTGGCTAGGAATCCTTGGTCAAAGCCTGATGTGATAATGGTAGATTGACCAGTAGATATTTTGAATTATGCAAATCTAATCTTCATGCTATCACGTTGTTACAGCTTATATGTTCATTGAATAATTTCTATTATGACTTTAATATGAGAACAGAATTACACAAGATCATATATTCTTATGTATTACAAGCTCATTTTTAACTCAGAGGTGTCACTTATATCTGAATTCGTTCCTGAAACAAATGCACTTATAAAAAACCATACACAGAACTCAGTTTTAAATACTTCATTTTTAACAGTGTGTAAAACAATCTGCTCTTGATTTCTCTCTTCCTACTTTGGCTGATCGTCCCAAGGCACTTCGTGAATTGGCCAGCCAAAGGCCGAAATCAAGAAAAGGTCATACATTGGTCGGTAAGTTTACAGCAATGTTGGCCAAAGTATGAATTGACCGATTTTGGGCTTTGGCCATAACATATATATGCCAGGGGCACTGTGCTAATGCATTGACTGAATGATAATTAAGGAGTTAAGCATTTTGTGAATTCTTTAGAATTTAGATTAGTTTTTATATTTGCTCATTGTAGGGAAAGGAAAGTACTTTATCTACTTTAAAAATGTTTCTAATGCTCATGCAGTGTTTTATAATCAGACCCCATTTTAATGCACAGTTTAGTAACATGCAAATTTGCTTAACTCATGTTTTAACTTAGCTTTTTTGATAAGCAGTCACTTGTCATATAATTCTTAGATATTGTTATCTCATAATTCTTATTTTTCATTTTATGAAATTAAAAATAATCTTTTGTTTGGAGTTTCGAGTAGATGTTAATGCATTTTTCTTTCTGTTTTGTGCATATGCATCCCCATTCCTCAGAAAGGGAAATATACTAAAGCAGACTCCAATCACACATTTCACAGTCCTTAGAGCACTAGAACTATTACTAAGTTATTTTGAGGTATAAGAATCTCAGATTAGGCCAAAGCAAATGAGATATGCCATGCAAGAGATTAAGAAGCAAAATGCCAGTAAAAAACATTCATCAGTAGTTAGTAAACTAATTAAATTTTCCTTAAATATTTTAAGTATCAGGGTATATTATTTTGTTTCATAACAAACTGAAATCACACTAAAAATTCATATCTATGTTAGAATTTATATTGCTCAATTTAGGTAAATACTGTAACTCATGGTTTACTTAACCCACAGTTTGCTAACCATGAATGTTGCCTACAATGTGTTAACAAGGTAAGACTATATTTAAATCTAAGCTGCACATTTTTATGCAAGGTTATTTTTTTATATAAAAAATAATTGCTTTTTTAATAAAATATATTATCTATTCTGTTCAATCAATACATAAGTGATTTTTAAAATGTTTCTAAAATACTCTTAATATTTTGTTTCATTCATTTTTCTCTAAAAAAATTATTTACCAGAATTGATTTTTGAAAATTATTGTGCCAGAAACATTTTAATTCAAAAGTTATTAAGAAATACATTAAAATTAATGTACAGCTCATATGTACTTATATCAACACGCTTGATTGTTAAAGATTACATTTTAAATTTGATAATGCAGCTTTGTAAATGATCGAAAACACTACCATAATTTTACTTTGGCTTTGACTTTGCTTAAAAAATTTGTAAGCATTAGAAAAATTGTGTAAAAATGAAAAATATGCATATTTATCGACTCATAAGCTCAATAGTCTCCTCATGAAGATAATTCTGCCTTCCTTAAATCAAAATTTCTGCAATCTAGCATTGTCACTTGTCAGTTAAAGAAGTCACCCACTACATCTGTGTAAGGAAAATAATTGAATCCAGGATCTTGCCTATAAGTCGCTAGATATTAAGGGATGTCTGTCGTAATTATTCTTAGATCATCATTGTTATATCTGTCTAAAGATGTACCCTCCACACATATACACTCGACTTGCATAACCTGTCCCTTTCATTTCATTTGCTGGGATAAATGTATATCCGTGGCATCTATTATACTAATAATCATCTTGATTCACTTTACAAACAATATCTCAATTCTTTGGCATGAATTCTACTTGACATGTTTGTGTAACTCATTAAATTTTACATTTTGGTTTCATGTGAGAAATACTCATAATATGCAGGCTATACATCATACATACAACCTTCTTCTGTACACAGTTTATCTGAATTCCATGACCTTCCAAAGGTCGGTACAAGAGGTTTGAGATAGATTGGTGTAGTGATTCTGTATCTCCTTGTATTTAGCTGCAAATAGTGGCTGCTATAGTACTTATAGCTATAGATCTACATTTAGATTTACTTTCTAGAACTTGGTTTTGTTTAGAAATGGAATCCATGGTTTACAAAAAGGCTGCATAGAATTTTTATCAACCTGCTTCTATTCATTCACTAGTATATAATCACAATTTAATAAAAACTAGCTGCATGGCCCGGCGTTTGCACAGGCTTTCTCTACTTTTTAAAATTTTCCCATTCCTTCATAAAATCAGCACATCTAATACTCTTTTTCAAAATTACTTCCACCCCCTCCTCCGCTTAGCCTGGTGTTGCTCGGGCTTTTACCGAGTGTATAACTTTAAATTCTCTGTTTTGAAATTTTTTCACTTCTTTTCTTTGTCAGACAGGTTTATTTCCCTCTGGCATTGCACGAACATATTTAAATGCATAACATATTGTCATGGAAATTCCCTTTCCCCTCTCGCTATCAGCCCTTCCTGGTATGTGTGTGGGATTTCTATATTAACCTCATTGCAAAATTCACGTGGTAATTTCCCACAATTAATTATTACTGCCCTTTTAAAATTTTGGCATCGCTGAAGACGCGCTGTTGAATCTGTTGAGGGTTTAAACATCCTAGCATTGATGTGGTATGATAGTTAAGAAAGATGGGTGCCAGCTCAAGTCTCATCCTCATCACTTGACAATGATTCAAAATGTTGAGGTGCATCGACAAAAGCTCTCGAGTAAGTGAACAGTGGGATTTTAATATTCACTCACTCACTTTGCAAATTTTTAGGCCTCAGAAACGAAAATGTACCTTTTTAAAAATAGTTGAACGTTGAAAAAAGTAGAATTTTTTATAATTACAAAATATCACAACTATATTAAATGCTAAATTAAAAATGTGATCATTTTTTTAAATGTTCAATACATGAGAAAAAAGTTTCATGCAATTATGTTTATAAATGAAGAAGTTATAAAAATTTTGAATTTGATAAGTAGTTATTAAATATTTAAAATTTGAGTATTTTTTAAAAATTCGTAAAAAAAAATTTTCGACATTTTATTTTTTAAATCACTAACTCTAAAAGATCAAAGTATGAGTTTTTTAAAAATCCTTTTCATATACAGTGGGTGATCGGTTAACGAACATAATCCGTTCCAAGACTATGTTCGCTATCCGAATTATTTGTTAACCGATCATCGATTCACCATAGACTTCTATGTGAAATCGATTAATTCCTTCTGGAGACCCTTAAAATTAAATTTTAAAAAATGTATAATTTCTTAGTAAGTTTTTAAAAAAATAATACATACATATAGTCTCACATATTAATCAGTCCTCTTCATTTTTTGCTTATGGAGCGTTGAAGAACATGTCTAATGTCGATTGCTTTTCTCTCTTTATCAGGATTTTCCAGAAGTAATTAATAGCATTGTTGTTGTAAAGATCCCCAACCCTACTGACATCAGCTTGGTTTGGGTGCCATTCTAAGACCATTGCTCTGACATCCGCCCACTTTTTCAAACAATCTTTAATGGCAGATGTCGGCATTGGCCCTCTTTCGTCTTCCTCTTTTTCAGAAAAAGACACATTTCGCTATGTTTCTTGATGTTCTTCATTCAAAATTTCTTGGAGTTCTGTCGTCAGTTCATCTTCATGTCCCATTATGAGCTCTTCTATGTCATCCTTGTTCACCTCCAATTCCAGATCTCTAGTAGCTGTCAAAATTGCATCCATAATTTCAGGGGTGTATCCCTGATCACCTCCGAGTATGTTTTCGTTGTCCAAACACAAAAAATCTTTCTTGAAAGTGTTCGTTATCCGAACACAAAAATCTTTCACGAAAGTGTTCGTTAACCGATCACTCACTGCAAACGCATTGATGTTGATTCATTTTAGAAAAAAACATAAAATATGTAAAGCATCATTGTTTTGTAAAAGAAAAAAACATACTGCATCATAACGAAATAAATTAGCTTTCTAATAGCAAAATTGATGGTGAAGTTATTAAATGCACAAATAAAATTTTGAGTATTTTGTAAAAAATCACAAAAATTATGCGATGATGTTGTTTCAAATCCGGGTACAAACGGTACTAATCAAGCGCTCTAACCGATTGCGCCGCGAAATCGGAAAAAAAAGGAGTTAAAAGACCTTTAAAATAAAAGGAAGAGATATTCAATTTCGCAAGATCTGGTGATTTTCAATATTTATAGGCGCATCTTCTTTTCTAGTTTAACCTTGCATCAAACGTGACGGGCACAGAGTAAAAGAGTTGGTTGGCGCCAAACCCTTGGCTATTGTAAAATAGCGTTATTTGTTAAAGGTTTTTTTTTTGCTTAATTTTTAAGTTAATGCCTTCAAACTTCTATATCGATTGCAAACAACGGTAATTTTTAAACAAAAAATGTAGCAAAAATAATGTTCTAATATTTCTCGCAAAAAGGGGAAAAAAATGGAATTTTTTTTTTTTTTTTTATAAACCCGTAATTTTTTCAATCTTTGTACAGATTACGGATAATATCATTCTACACACGGAAAAAAGTTTTGTGAGATTATTTTTCTGACATTTAACATATTTTTGATATGTAACTAAGACATATTCATATTCCAATTAGTATACAAGTTAATTCTTCCTCATTAAATTCTTTAATATATTTTCTATTACAATTTTTATGATAATAATAAAGAAGCATGTAATATTTTCATTAACATTCACAGTGCATGTAATATTTTAAAGTACAATATTTTTTTAGAACTATATAATTTCAAATTTATTCTTATTATCAAAATTTAAATTGTATTCATGTAATTTTACTACAGCTGAAAAAGTCCACTGCCAATGCATACCGAGCACCACCAACTACACCATTATACAACTGGTTGCGTACTCTCAAAGGTGAACTTGTCTCAAAAGTAAGAAATTCTCAACCTAAGATTTATGATTTTTGTTGTGTTAAAAATAAAAAGGGTTAATTTTTTTTAAAAAAAAACCTATAGGCTACACTTTAATTTTTTTAACAAAAAATTTGTGATATTTGTAAATTGAATGCTTCTTGATATTATTACTTTATTGCACATATGAAATAGTAATAAAAGAAAATGATAAATTTTTTATCGATTTCGTGGCAGTTTGATTTATTTTTTAAATCATATTACCATTATATATTTAAAATATTTACTTTTATTTTTCAATTTAGTTATGGATATTTTTAGATAAAGTATTTAAGGGTTGAATTGATAGAGCAGGAGCTTTAATTCAATATATATTTTGTTTTTCTTTGAGTATGACAAGATGTTACTTTTTTTCAGTTTAGCTTGTACTTCCATGAAATTTTAAGTAAACAAACAATTCCTGTGGACATGAAAAGTTATTGTACTAAAACTTCTTATGATTATTTTTCAAAGTAGGTGAAAATTAATGGAAACATTGTCTTTGAATTTGAAGAAAAGTATTTAATTACTTTTCTGTTATATATTTTTGATTTTTCTTATTTTTCCATCAGGATTACATCATTTCAAAAAAGGTATGATGTTGCTTGTGTTGCTATAGTACTAGACACAAATGGATTGGAAGATTATGCAGGCCATGGCTATAGCTATCCTGAAAAGGTTAATGAAGCTCCTAAAGGATTAGATTCCTTCCCTCCAATAGTTTCTTACCCTCCTGTAAGTTATAAAAAATATTTACCTTTCAAAAAATTTGTTAAGTTATTTTTACAAATCAGTCTTTTTACCTGGTAGGCACAAAAGTAATGATCCTGTGTTTTTACTAAAAGTGTATACAGATAAGTCCAGAAAATTCAGCCTAATGGGGACCAAAGGGTGGCTGAGTTTAGGAAAATGCTGGGTTATCAAGAATGGGATTAAAAAAGAATAAGAACAAGTGTTTCCTCAGAAAATGTTGTACTATATTTGTATGTATTGTTTGTTTGAGAATACAACAAAAAATAAACTGTCTAAATCCCCTTAAACATGGGAAAAGTATGTATTTTATGAAG